>VZSF01004103.1:776-38458 GCA_013398295.1 Chionis minor | reverse complement strand
CGGGGCGAGGAAGGGGGGGGGGTGGGTCATTCCGCTGGTTTTCTCGCGTCCCTCGGGAATGGGTTGGAAATGCTCCGTGGGAAGTGAATGTGCGAGTCCCCCCTGCAGCAGACGTGATGCTCGTGACGCAATGCAATGGTTTGGGGTGTTTTGGTTTTTGTGTTTTTTCACAGCCACTATGCGGATATTGATCCAGAAAATCAAAATTTCCTGCTCGACTCTAATCTCGGAAAGAAGAAATATGAAACTCAGTATGTAAGTACATAGCAATGACGTTAAAAAAAAAAAAGCTTTCTTGCGTTTGTTTTGATTCTGAAATAAATAATAACTTCCTATTAATTATTACCTATCTCCCTTTTCTCAGCATCCGGGTACTACTTCCTTTGGAATGTCAGTATTTAATCTGAGCAATGCTATTGTGGGTAGTGGCATCCTTGGTCTTTCATATGCCATGGCTAACACTGGAATTGCTCTTTTTGTGTAAGTATCTTTTGGTTCATCAAAAAAAAATATCTTTCTGCTGTGTAATTAATAATGGAAAAATACTTGGTGTAAGAATATGACCTTTGCAAAATACCCAGTCATTGCCGTAGGTGCAGAATTGCATTTTGGGATTCGTGGCTTCTTTTAAATTAAGAGATTGTAACATGTTCAGAAGGAGTTGCAAAAATCAAACGGGTTCATTGCTAGTTCTGCAACCTACAAAACATTTTACAGTGAATTTTCCTTTACTTCACTGTAGTTTCTCCATGAGTAACTGATAGACTTCCCTTGAAAATTCCTTTATCCAAGTGGAAAAGAAAGGTACTGCTTAACAGACTGAAGCCTGTATTAGCTGTGAACAGAGTTCACTGATTGAAATTCACAATGACAGAAACTTTTCAATTAGTGCATAATTGCACAAAAAGTAGAGGATCAGGCTGTGGAGAAGTAGAAGAAAAATGTAATCAGCAGAGCATTTATTTTAGTTGTCTTTTGCAAGTCTGGCCGTGTCTACTCTTTAAAATGTCTGTGGCCCAGTCCTGCTGCTCAGGGACGTGGTCTCCTTTTCCTCATCTGACGCTAGTTGTGCCTATAGAGGTACAACATACTGGCACCGATAAAGAAATCCTTTTTATTGCTATGCTTTTACTCGATTTGGGGAACTGGTTTCAGATACACCTATAAAAATTGCAGTGTTCCTGCAAGGGAAGGATGGGGAATAACCAGCATATCTTTATTTTGGTATGTCTGTATTGGCAAAAGCTTTCAGGTATAAGACAAGGCTATAGTAATGTAATTGGAAATGGCATGAGGAAACTGTTATGTGCAGTGCTTCTAAATGTCTTGGGAAAGTGCATTTTTCATATATTGGGGGCAGTTCAGCTCACACAACATGTAGTGTCAGTGACTGAGTGCAAATGGGAATCCATATTTTTATCCTGGAAATAGATAAATGTGCTGAATGTTCAAGAACAAGAGAAAAGTAACATTTAGTTTGAAAGTGGGCTTACTTTGTTGCCAGATTTCCAAGAAGGTGTAGGTCAGATTTACTTCCAGATATTTCACGGTGTATCAGGGTGGTGTTCAGGTTTCCTGAGGAAACTACCAATGAAGTTTTGGTCTAAAGGATTTTATTTTAAATAGATGGTGATTTGTTATTTTTTTGCTAAGACTTTCACTTGCTTAGTTGATGCTAAACTGAATGAACAACTTAGCAGCACAAATTCAGCAGAGATAGATACTTCATCTCTCCACACATCAGCTTCATGCTCTAAAGATGTTCTGCAGCACATATAAGATAATCAGCATAATGCACAGTAGAACATCTCCAAGGAGAGGAAAAAAGAATTTAAGGTTAGGTATTTGAACAGATTTGTATATAATTATATAATGGGGGTCCATTTTTCTGAAGAAAAAAATGTTCAAAACTGCCAATTTAACAATCAGGTTCTGAGGTCGTTTAGTTACCTGTCATTTCCAGATGCTGCATTCGGATCTATTTGTGTGAGGACTGATTCAGAGATAAACTAGCTTGTTGCCTTTCAAAAATCAGTGCAGTTTGCAGAGTTCCACGGCAGGAAAGCAGTCAATCGCTGATGATACTGAGGCTTTATGGTGACACTGAGGGCTTTACAGGCATCCTTTAATAACTAGGTTACAGATTCAGATCCAGATGCAGTTGATTAGGGCATTACATTCTTCGAAGACTGTGTGGAGTTACTTGTGTCGGTGCTGTGACTTGTCACTTGTGTCAGCACTAAAAAAATGAGTGATACGGTCTGGAAGCCAGAAACTGCGTGAGCTTTGAGAGGAGTTTGCTGACTGATGTTGTCACCACCGTAGGCAGCCGTTCGAGGTTAGGGCTGAGGGGTCCAGGATCTGTGTTCTCCTAATGAAACGCAAGCCTTGCACATCTCACTGCTGTTTTTAGTGGATGGTTGAATTAAATCCTGGTTCATCTCTACCTGTCAGAAATACAGAGGTTTATTTACGTGCGTGTGTTGGTGTTGAGTTGGCACAGTATTGCAAGTTTCCTGGATTCCTTGTACAAATCTGTGAAGCTTTTCTCAGATGTTCTTGTCTCCAGTTCTTTGTGCTGTGTTTACTAATTTCACTAGCATTAAAAATGACGCAGAAAGAAATGTAAAGAATACTCTAAGTGCAGCTTGCCATTTTTGAGCAGATGTGCTGATTCTTAGGTTTCCTATAAAGCAGAGTGCCTGTATTGGTATGAGAGAGGCATGGAGTTTTTTGAATGCATTGTAATTTTCCACTGTGTTCTTCAGCAGCTGAGAAGTCCCCCCTAGCGTGCCACTCCAGGAAGTGCATTTGTTGTGGGAGAGATTTGTTGTTGAGAGATCCGGATTTTTAGATGTTGCAAATGTGCTTCTGGAAGTAACGTATATTGCCTGTAAAAGCTGTGAGGAAGATAAACAAGCCAGTAGCGGTTCCCATGTAAGCACACATGAAGAGTAACTTTTGAGCAAATAAAGTATTACTACTTTTTTTTTTTAAGTGACCATAGATTTATTTCCATTCAGTCAGCTCTCAATACGTCTGAATTTTCAGTCAATTCTTTAAGGCTTTTGCAGTTTCATCTTTACATTAAAAAAAAAAAAAGACATAACACAGGTTTAAGCTGAAAAGCTGATTTGTTTAAGACCAAGAGATAATATTCACTTTAGCTACGGTTAGTCACAAGTCGATGTTCAACAGTGACACACTGTTAAACAAGAACAGGAAGACAAGAGAAACACCGTTTCTTACAAGGATACAAAACCATTCCCATTGATACTTTGTTATTTATAGCAAATGTAGCCAATTATAATGGCCTGACACTTGCCAGTGCTTATGCCATCTCACACTGAGTAGAAGCCTTGTTTAATCCTACGCTAGAATTTCTCCATGTGCCAGTGAAATGCGTTTTAGTATAAAATCCTTTGTAAACTAGGCATTAATTGGGTTTTCAGAACACTTTTAGTTGGCCCTAGAATCTATAGGGTTTTTTCCCCCCATACCATTTTAATTTGATTAATTTTTATGTTTGATCTGCCTTTATTTAATAAGGTTACAATAAGTCACTTATGGCTATTAAAAATCTGCATGGTTTTTCTCCCCAGGATACTCCTGCTGTTTGTCTCAATAGTGTCTTTGTATTCAGTGCACCTCCTTTTGAAGACTGCTAATGAAGGAGGTATGGCAAATTGCTCTTTTACAAACATACGATATTTGTTTCATATGGTATCTTTGCGAAACACACCCTTGCAATGGATTATTTTGTTTTCTTTTAGGATCTTTATTGTATGAACAATTGGGAATGAAGGCGTTTGGTATGGCTGGAAAACTGGCTGCTTCTGGATCAATTACAATGCAGAACATTGGAGGTGAGGACAAGATCTTTAAAAGTCTGTGCTGTCAATAGTAATTGTTCCCTACTTATTCTTGGAGACTTTTTTTTCACACAACATGTGTTCATTAACTGCTTGTGTTCAAGTGAAGTTATGAAACATGTTATGTGATTCTTGCATCTTGTGGCATATTCTATATTTGTAATGATCTATGATGTTATTCACCTACAGCTATGTCAAGCTACCTCTTCATAGTGAAATATGAGTTACCATTGGTCATCAAGACATTTATGAACATCGAAGAGACCACAGGGTAGGTGTTAGAACTCCTCATCAGAGAAACTATTAGGAGTAACAAATATGGAGACTGTATATATTTTTATATGAAGACCACGTTCGGTACACCATAGGGTAGCCTCTTACTCAGACAGAGATGCAGTAAGTTTGCCCTTCCCCTGAGTGCTCCACTTTAGATCCAGCCTGTCCTGGGAAAAGGGTAGAAAAATGCAGGTATCGCATCATATTACAGAAAGTTGTTCTCTAAAGAACATCAGGTAAGTGTTAATGTATGTACCAGTCAGTACATACTCTTGATAAGGAAAGGTAAATGTGGTTGTGATTGGTTTTGTTGGTTGGTTGGTTTTGGTTTGGTTTTTTTTTTCTTACTGCATTCCAACTGATTTGGACTGACTATTTTGGGTTTGTAGTGTTAATATTGTGGGAAATGATTAAATAATAGGCTAAGGTGCAGTTATGTAATGAATGTCTTAAGGAACAGTTCTCAAAAAGGTGTGGGGACGAAACATTGAACTGAAACAGAGTTTATATGCCCAAGACTAAAATGGTAGATGTTTTACCATTTAGCCCTGGAGACACCTTGACTCCATAGTGGCTTTCCTGCTTGGCTTTAAAAGTGGGTGCCTTGGGCAGGGTTCATTTTATCTAACCATACCATCTGAAAGTTAGATTTTGAGCTCATCGTTACTCTGGTCTTTGTATAAACAGTGGAGAAAAGTGGTTCTCTGTAGCGGTCAGTTCAGTGCACCTGGCTTAGACACCTGTTTTGGGCATCTCCAGAGAGCGATTTATCATATCACTCTATGTTGAGAGGGTGTGTAAAAACAGCTATCTAAAACAAGATGCCTGACTTCAGATGGATAGAGTTAAGTGCTATAAATCTCACTCTTCAGAGTTGTACTTCTGTGCCTTGTCCTGAAGTGTCCCAGTCTTGAGAGGGCTGAGCAGCTCAAGACTCCAACTTACACCTAAGCCTGAGTTCAGAAGGTAGGCATTTTTCTGCCTGTGTTCCCCAAGGGGTTCAAGCCATTTGGTGGTGTTTGTGCAGTTTGCTGATAGATATTGTCATCACAACAGTGCTAGCCATCTTTTTTTTTTAATGTACTCAAAGACTATTTACTTCATAGTGTAATGTTTACAAATTCTTTACTGGGAAGGTTTGTTTCCCTCTTTTGGCTGAATTCAAGTCCTTATTTTCCACTTCTTAAGAAACTCCCTGAAGTAGCCAATACTTACGATGGGGGCTTGGAGGCAAATATTTTTAACTGTCCCGTCTTCAGAATAGAATTCAAATTTGGTTGCAGTTCAAAAGGGGAAGTTAAAGGCTTTGAATCTCACTGGATACAGCTTCTGATCTGCAATATCTGGCAGACAAAATTACAAAGAAACCATTGAGATTGGTATCTTAAGTGTGTTTTTGTTGACTGGTACTAGGTAGCTGTACACTGATTTAAAGTAAATCTTTTCTCAGTGCTCTGGCAATTGTGGACCCCGTTTAACTGACTCTCTCCATGCGTTGCTTAGGGGAGTCTGGGTGGCTACCATTGGCATGGATTCCACTCTGGCAGCCTGGTGCCTAAAATGTAAGCACTTACCTGTTTAAATTTCCCAAAATTATGCTTACCGTAGAAGATATTCTGGAATTCTGAAACAATATTACAAAGAGCAGCTCCATTATTAAAATTCATTTAGCAATTTTTAAAATACTCAGCTGTATTTCAAAGCTGTGCAATTCCATTCTTTACTTTTCAGCACAGGAAAAACTTTTAAGTTCTTGATCTAAAAGTCCTGATGGCCTCCACGTGGGGCATGCACAGTAACAGTGCACATTCTTATGACTGTATCAAATGCAAGGAATCTCTGCTGTGATTTCTTTTAAATTTGCCACAAGACTACTACGTTCAAAAAAAAAAAAAAGATGACAAAAGGTACATGACGTTAATGTCCTACACGTCTGAAGTCTCTAAAATACGTTTTTTTACATTTAGTTATCCCAGATAAAACTGGGGAAAGAGATAACCAAATTGTTTTTGCATTTACTACATAAATCCAGAGCAAGTCTGTTAAAGTTACTCCATATTTCCACTAGCATATATAGGCTTATAATTCAGCAATTGAGTTTGAACACACAGATTTCCAATTGGGTCATTATTTTTCTTTGTTTACCTAAATAGTAGACAATTTAAAGATAAACAGTTACCTGATAACAAGATATAAAGTATTGATACTTGGGAATAAATGCTTAGTGTTTCTTGAATTGCTTAAAGCATATTGCAAGTTCCTGTAGGATGGATGAATAAAGCAATTACACTGACACGTTTAAATACTCAAAATAAGTTTTTCTGTTAGTTTAGTGAAATTGCATTTTATTTCCACAAATCTAACTTTTGGGTTTTTTGTGTTTCAAAGGAAGATGCTAATCTTCTAACACTCCAAAATGTTTTGTCAAAAAATAACTGCTGCTTCTTATGGAATAAATAGCAAAAGTTACCTGAAGGAAAAAAAATCTTCTGACCTTCTTACCATAGCTTCCCTACTGAAAAGGACTAAACGTGCCTCCAAGAGACTCCCAGTGCTTGTTGGAGTTTTCTCAGCCAGTGGGCTTGAGCTACTGCCTTAACTCCAGCCCTCACCTGTTCTTTTTTAACTCCCACAGGGTACCCAACAGAATTTTATTTCCATTAAAAGTGCCTCACTGCCCTGCTGGGACCCTGCAGTATTCTAATATAGCTGGAGAGCTGGGAACCAACTCTTAAGCAAATTACTATTTTTATGTGACTGATCCCAGTTGACTTTTTCTCTGACCAGTCATTTATTTTCCTGTCTTCTGACTTTCAGATGCATATTAATTTTAGAAAAGGACACTAAAGGAAAGGCACAATGCAGGTTTGGGGTGAGATAAGAAGGTATTTTAGGGCTTTAGGTCCATATAGCAAGTTGAATGCTAATCCTTTGTGACGTGAGGTACTACATTTTTTTAAGAAGCCATATGTTGTAGGAGAAGAGTGAAGCCTAAACTGCAAACGTCATAATTTTCAAATGCTTTGATTACTTACAAATATTACTCTTTTTCTACAGAGAATGGTATCTTAATGGCGACTATTTAGTGCTGCTGGTGTCTGTCATCCTCATTCTTCCCCTGTCGTTACTGAAAAATTTAGGTAAGCAGTGTACAGTACAATAAAAATAAAAACACATTGAAAATACTGTGGGGAAATGGGTTGATACGATATTTGAGTCTTGAAGTACTACATGAACTAACAGCTGTCTCCAAACTTGTCTCTTGGGACTAATCAGTATTTAGGTAATTGCTGTTAGTCTACATTAAAAAAAAAAAAAAAATCAAGACAACTATCTTGTTACAGGTGTGTTTGTGGAAAATCAAAGGACAATAGATAGGGTAGCTTTATAAAAAGGCTCAACAGTAAATCTATTTGTGTTCTTATCACAATGTTTGACCTATTTTGGTCAGTAGTGAAATAGTGTAGCATTGTTACTAGCTAATAGTGCTAGTTATTATAGCCTATAACAGTCTCAAAAGAGTAGGGGTGCTAGCCCTGGGCAGTGAAATTGTCTTTGTAATGTAAATAGAAGTCACTTTTTTCATTGTACATCCCAAACAGCAGTAGAATATTCATACCAGCTGCTTTATCTGAAGTGGCTGTGATTCAGTGATAAATGTGAATCGTTTAGTTAACATCCTATTTGTTCAGAAAATCCTGTAATGGAATCTAATTAGGAGTCTTGATGTGAATTACTTTCTCAAGTTACTGCTTTCTGCAGTTTAGGTGAATCAATAAAAACAGAAGGGAAAAGGCTAAGTTATGTCCTAGTGCATTCTATTAGAATTAATCCTCTAATCATTCTTAATATATAATAAGCAATTCACGTAGTTGTTGGTGGGTGGGGGTTGTTGTGGGGTTTCTTTTTGGTAAGTTATAAAGTTTAATATTACAGACTCGCTGTATGTACAAACTCTAGTATGTCTTTGAGAACTTTCTGATCTGGGTTGAGATAGCAGAAACTTAATGAATAATTAACTTGTTCTATGTAACTCTAAGAAAACAGCAATCTAAAGAGATCACTGTCAGAACATATTTTGTCATAATGTTATGACAGGAATGGTGTTTTTGTTTATTGTACCTTAGATTTATTTTTTTTTTATCTTTTTTGAACTCAGGATATTTGGGCTATACCAGTGGCTTTTCCTTACTTTGCATGGTCTTCTTTCTGATTGTTGTAAGTATAATCTTGTAGAACTCCAGACTCATAAAACTGCATTTCAAAGTGAAATTAAAAGTAGTTTCTGAAAAGTTTCACTATTTGCTCTAGTCAAAATAACAATAAATATGTGGCTTTATTTCTAGGTAATTTGGAAGATGTTTCAGATTCCTTGTCCTATGGACAGTGACATCGTGAACATGACATTGATAAATGTGACACTGGCACCACCTTTAGTAGATGAAAACATAACAATTGATGATATGTGCAAGCCAAAGTATTTCATCTTCAATTCACAGGTAACTGACTAAAAATCAGACTTTTTGTTGAAAATAACTAAGAGAAACTAAATACATAGCAGATAAATTAGGTCACTTTGCCTTCAAGTAATTGCCCAGTCGTAAACTTGGGATGGGCTAAGACTTTCTGTTCCAGGAGAGTTAGGCACTGTTTGCCTCCGGTAGACTGGGTGTTTCCACACTCCAAACACACAGAAATTAGAGGAGCTTTAGGTGCCTGTCTGCGCTGAGTGGCAATAAACGTGTCTGTCATTCTTCAGCACAGCGTTTCTCAAGCTTCCTCAAGTTCCATTCAAGTATGTTAATAAAGCATTTTAAAAAGTAGATTGCAGAAGAAGATGAAGTAAATAGTAAAAGCACGAGAATGGGAAATGTATGCCAGGGTTTGGAATAGACTTCCCAGTCACAATGTCCTGACTCTCAGGAATGCTCCCAAGTACAGTGGTGAATCTTCACATGTGGGGAAGAAGTATGTGTAATAGCCAATACCAAGGCCAGGCATAATAGCAGAAGCCTAAGAGATGCAGAACATAATTCTAAATGCAAATACATTCAACCCAGCGTGGACTTCAGATTTGACAGTATTTGGTAACTAGGGGTCTAGGTTTAAGAAAATATGAACTTGTTTTAATTTTTGCGCAAGTTTCAGTTGTAAAGAGTAGCTAGTCTTTATGACAAACTAAACTGATGCCTAAGTCAAAACTGAAAGATCTACTGATGAATTTTTTAAAACTAAATTTCTAATGTCTATTGAGATACTTAACAAAGATACTTCTGTTTTTCAGACTGTCTACGCTGTCCCAATCCTAACGTTTTCTTTTGTCTGCCATCCTGCAATTCTTCCCATCTATGAAGAACTGAAAGGGTAATGTTAGTTATGTGACTGAAATTTCACTAAACAAACAAAATTAGTATAAAACGGTATGTTCTCATTGCTCACAATGTTTCTTTTTCTCCTTCTTGTAGCCGGAGCCGTAAACGAATGATGAATGTATCCTATGTATCTTTTTTTGCCATGTTCCTCATGTATTTATTGGCTGCTCTCTTTGGATACCTGACATTTTATGGTGAATATTGCTTTCTCTGCTTTTTTTTTAAATGAATTGCATTCTGCAAAAACTGGGTATTATTTTTAAGTTAGAGCAAGCAAACATTTACTATGGATTCTAAATATACACTGTTGGGGTTTTTTTAATACTTTTGTAAGTGCAGACCCAAAAGTAGATCAGTACTAGAATTAGGCCCAAAGCACAGGATTAAAATTGGATTAAAACAGATTTAGCGCCTCTGTGTAAAATGGAGATGTGCTTACAGGAGCTGTTGAGGCTTTCAGTTCGTATTGCTGTAACTGTAAAATTCGCTTAGGATTTAGAGCAGAAGCGGTTGTTTGAGAAGTATGTTGACTATGTCGAATTAAAATACTGTTTTCTTTACAGGAAATGTTGAACCAGAACTGCTTCATACCTACTCTGCTTATCTGGGTGCTGATGTTCTTCTTCTTATCGTGCGTCTCGCTGTACTTATGGCTGTAACCCTTACTGTACCCGTAGTTATCTTCCCAGTAAGTAATATTTTTTTTTTGGTAATCTTACTATCATTTTTTATGTTCATCACCTGTCCTCCTGGAGTCATTTACTGATTTGGCAACTCCCATTTAAAGAATTTTTCTCTTAACTGGAAAAGGAAATTATTCTAATAAGCTTGATGAAATAGCTCTATACTGTTAATTCAAAGTAATTAAATACTTTGGCAACATTAACAAAGCAGTATCCGTTATATTGTATTCCTGGTATGGTTTAACTGGGGAGTAGAACAGATTTCCCCTTTATAAAAGTACTTGCACCTATTGCATTATCAGATTACAAAAGTCCATGTGTTTTTCTAAGTGTGTTGTGAACATGAATTCTGGATATTTAGGTGTATATTGTTGAGCAGCATCCTTAGATGTTACAAAAATCCCTGGGATTTATTTTTTGTTGAAGAGAAATATTTTTCCTTCTGTTTTTTCCGTTACTGGCTATGCTTTGAAAATTTCAATCACTGAAAAGAGAAACAGGCCAGAAACACAGAGCTACCTCTCAAGTGCAGGAAGTAAATATTTAAAAAAAAAAAAAAGAAAAAAATTACTTTCATGTCTTTCAACTTCTATTAAAATCTGAAGTGTTAAGGGGAAATTAGTTAAAATATTTTTGTCTAATTTAGGTGGTAGTCCCTGACTTGCACAATGAAAACTAAACTGTCTTTTATTTCTGTTCCCTCCCTTCAAAAGATCCGCAGTTCCATTACACAGCTGCTGTGGGCAGGGAAGGAGTTTAGATGGTGGCGTCACTGTTCCATTACAGTTGCTCTTCTGGCGTTTACCAACGTGCTTGTTATCTTTGTCCCTACTATCCGAGACATCTTTGGATTCATTGGTAAGCGTTTCCATATCATTTTAAGTAGCCTTTCAAATCTCAGAAAATGCTGTTCCTATCTAATTAAATTGTAAATTGTACTTACCTGTTTATGAATATTTATTCCTATGCTTTTTAAATACAGGTGCATCTGCGGCTGCCATGCTGATCTTCATACTTCCTTCTGCCTTCTATATCAAATTAGTGAAGAAGGAACCAATGAAGTCAGTGCAAAAAATTGGGGTATGTATAGACAAATATGTAATAGTTAGGTTTACTTACTAATTCAGAACAGGAACTTCAGTTTCCTTCGCAATTTAAGAATTTTGAAGTCCTGATGAAGGTATTCAGTGAACTGGCACTTAATGTGACTTTAGTTAACACGTGGGATTTGCATAGGTACTCAAAACTGAGAAGAGAGCATCACAAGGTTCAGTTCACTTCAGTGACTGCTCTTACCCCCCAGTCCTCAATCTCAGCAATAGTTGGGTCATTCTGTTGCTGGTAAGAACCAGATTTCAACAGATTACCCTTCAGACCTATACTAAAAAAGTCTTGTTCTCTTTTAAATTTTCTTTCAAGACTTATTTACTTAATTTACCCCATAAAAGCTTACCTTCACCAATCATTTGGGTCATCCTGACTGATCTCGGTGCTCTTACTGGTCTTAGACATACCGACTCAATCAAATCTTAGATATACTGGGTCAGAATCAAGTCAGCACGGTGGCACAGCCTGGCTGGTATCAGCAGCTACATTAATTTCCCTCAGCTGAGGGTGAGGTCTGCTATACTGAAAATAATTGTACTTTTTTATCTGACAAAGTACGCCAAGTATGAGAAAGATACCTAGCTCCTTGTTGTTTACTGTGATCTCTTGTCTTTTTTACTTTGTCCTCCATGAGCAATGGCCTTTGTGCCATAAATGCGTGTGACTTCATGCATATAGAAGCAGAAACTGAAATATTTATTTTATGTTTTCTTTTTTCAGGCTGCATTCTTCTTCCTAAGTGGTATACTTGTGATGACTGGGTGTATGACACTGATTATTCTAGACTGGACCCAGAATGTTGCATCTGATGGCCATTAACTGTCCTGGTTTAATCTCTAATACTCCACTTCAAATGCCAGTGTTCACTCAGATACCTACTGAGAATCAAAATGAGCTATTCAGCTTCCTTTAAAATGCAGATTCTTTGTTGGTGGTTCTTCTGATTGTAGAATACCTGAACTCTGTCTTTAAGAAACTATTCTGCATGATGGAAGTGGATATTAACATCAAACCACGTGAGTGTCTGGCTGAAGGAAGTGACAACTTTATTCCATTCCAGAGAATGGACAGAACTCTCCGTAGACTTTTATCAAGCCATGTTTGGCTTTCGTCATTGTTACTTGGATATTTTGTTATTTTACTTGAATGTGCCTAATGGAACCATTTGATGTGAGAAATAACTCTTTAATTTACAGCAAAGTGTTTAAATAACCAATGAGAGAGAAAGAGAGAGAACGCTATTATTTTTTGTACCAAAAATTCTTATGGACCTCAAAAGCACTATTTTGACTTTAAGAAACATTTTTCTAAAAAGAATGAAAGAATAATGTAGAAGAGCTCATAAAAGTATTTAATCAGTGTCCTAAATTAAATTAGTTTGCCTTTCTCTAGAGGCATAATTAGAAGACATTTTATTTTAAAAAATACTTCTAATGACCAAAATAGAAAATGAACCAATTCAAGTCAAAATTTTCTAATTATAAATGCTTCCCATGAAATTCACTTAGTTCAAAATAGAGTGAAAATAATCCTGAAAATCATTTGTCAGCTTACTTAGGTAACTACAGTTACCTTAGTTCCCAAAAATTTGGAAACCCGAATTTTCAAGCTTTAAAAAACCCACCCTTTTTAACGGGTACGTTTGAGAAAAACGTAGCTAATCTAGAAATTGTAAAGATGGCGTTGAGATTTCCCTTCTTGAGGTACTCAGTAGTGCAATTGGGTAAAACAGGGTTTGGGGGGTTTTGCCTTTTTGGGTTTTTTTCTTCTATCTGTTGTAGATATAAATGGAATGGCTCTGGAGTATCATGCCATTAATATAAAACTCCCTCCTGGAGTTCTTTTTATTAATAAGGTCCATTTTCAGTTGTAGCAATGTATGTTGGGGTTTTTTTCTGTCCAATCTATCTTGAAACACTCTGTAGGAAAACAAAAAGGTCCTAACATAGTTTACTAGTTGTATAATATTCAAAAACTGTACAGTATTTCTCAAATTACTCATCCATTATTGGATTTTGAATTACTTGACTATTCTGTTTCTGAGTCAAATCCACAAAATAACTGCACCAGTATTTCATGCTTGGTACAAACTCTCTTCACATACACAACTGGGATTCCTCTTTCGATTTATACTGTATAGTAGTATTAAAGATAACCTCATAGACTGGATAGTCATCTCATAATTGTTTGCTTCAGAAATAGGTAAGTTTCTTATGAGCCCTAGTTAGCTAGCTGATGAAACAGGTGCTGTATGGTTGTGATTAGCTGTTTTGTTTCTAGTGCATGTTTACTCTTTCATTCTTATCCCAGGTCGAAGAGAAATAACACTTGTATAACAGCGTACTTGGCTTATAAGAGGTTCTCAAACACAACAATACTGGGTACAAAAGCCTACATAGAGATTATTAATGAAATAATCATGGTGATGTGGTCAACTCTTCATCTGACATGATGCTTTAAAAACCGGATTTACAAAGTTCCACTCGGTCATTGTGTCAGAGGGAACAAGTAAGGGCCTGTAATCCATTGATTAAACAGTGCCTGAGACTTTTTTTGCTCTTGTAGAATTAATCAGGAACAAATCTAAATGATAGTCACTGTTTGGCAGATAATGTCAATTTCTGCCCAGCCATTTAAACTCTATGAAAAAAAAAATCGCAGGTATTTTGTATTGATACTTCTGCATGACTGTAAGTACCGGTCACTAAGTCTGTAGTGTAAAACTGTAATGAGAAGTTCGATTCCTCTTGTGTTGTTTGTATAATTAGTTGTGTGGTACTCAACTGGCAATTAATGATCCTGGAGTCAGCACTGGTGAACGCTCCTTAGGTACTTCTCTGCCTCAGGTACTGTACATCCATGGCGAACTATCCCATGTTACCTGATCTCCATGGAAGTGCTGAGCGTGTGCCTCCTCAGTACTTTGGCAGCTTTTCTTCTTCCTCTCTGCAAACGTGGAAAGATTGAAGAGGATCAAAATGTTGTCTACCTTTGAGCAATTTGTAGCACATACAGGACGAAGTGCTTCCCTTGACAGCATTTACAAGCAAAGAAAGAGAGAAATAGCCTCCTTTCTCTCAGTAGCCATAGAAGAGGAAGGACGTGTAAATGGGAAGTCACTACACGGTCCTTCTCAGCAGCCAGAGAGGAGGAAGATTTTTGTGATGATGCCTCATAATATGTCATACATGTCACTTAATTCTCTGAATGTAGCAATTTCCAGTTTTCACATTATGTGTTACATTATTTGGTGACTGGCTCTCCATCTGTGACAGTTGAGTTCCACTTGGCTGGGTTGATTTCCAACATATGATTTATTTAATTTTTTAATTTTTTTTCCCAAACCTGTCTGCTTAGAGTTATTTACATTACAAACCACCTAAAAGAGCAGCTTCAGTATTAAACCACTGTTTTGTCACCTCAGTTAGACATTGCTGTCTTCCATGATATTTCAGTCATAAATGTAACATGTTATTTATAAAACATTAATCCATTAAAACTAAACCTATTTTTCAATATTTATGATAGTCTATGTACATAAATTGTATGTGTGTGTATATACTGTAAGTACAATGTATATAATGTAGGTTTGGAACCAGGATTTATGTATATATTCCTCTCTCATTACTGATTGTTACATCATTTCAAGGAGTTGTTCATGCTGTACATCTGTATAACAACTGTCAAAGGAAAGATTCTTTTTCAGCAAAACGTAATGCTTACAAAAATAGAAGAAATGTGTTACACCTAAGGAGTGCAAGAAAACACTAAGATTGTATTTATTACAAATGTATATGTTGCAATAAACACGGGAGTCACTTGGGTCCATAAAAAGCATCGTTCAGGTTCATGTATACTTTTCCTTTAAAATTTACCATGGATGTTACGACTTCCTGAATGCAGCAACCTAACAACTTTTACCATCTAACATACTTGTTAGGCCACCAAATTCGGGCATCCTACGGTACATCCGTGTACATATGTAAATACCCACTGTATTGTTAGAGGCCAACGCTCTAGCTACAGTTGTTGGCAGGGAGTGCAACACAGTTTCAATGAAACATTGTATGTTTGTTTTAAATGAAATAAATAAACAGATAATCCTAAGCAACGGCGTGGTGGGTTGTTTTTCTGGAGGGGGGAGGTATTTGAAGGATTTTCTTTAAAGACAATACCAAAAGTGTATCTTTAATTTCAGATACGCTTAAGTTATTTATGAGTGCTTTTCAGGAAGGGGGTGGAAATAGCCTACAACTAAGTCCACAACTTGTGAGACTACAAGAGTAAACAGAACAAGTCTGGACAGTGAAGAAAATGAGAGATTAAATTCTGCAAGGAGCCTGTATTATGTCACTTTGTGCAGCACAGACATATCTGGAGACAAGACTCTATGTGTTAGATCTTGTATACGCATAATAAACGAGTGAGTCTTGCCAAAATCTTAGGCAGTTTTCCTCCAACTGAATCTCAAGAAGAGTAACTGCTGCTTAAAAATTTTCAAAACCGGTGCATCTGTCATTTGTATTTTAGCAATTGGATACGAAACAAGTGCAGCATATCAGTTCTTAGTTCTCCAGAAATCTGTATCAATTCATCTCAGTCTTTGTCTTTCCCCAATACTAGGAATTGTGCGTGAGAGACGGGAGGTGTAACTCGGTGTGTTATGTGTACAACAAAACACTATGTGAAAGGATTATTAAAGAGGCACATTTAAGTACTCTGGAATTGGGAAATGCCTCAATTAAGGTTGCTCTAGTTACATGATCATATAGTATTTTTTGCTGGATCCCCACTGAGTAGCTATTCATTTTATTTTTTATCGCATTTTCTATGCGTTCGCGCTGTTTATGTATTCGCTCAAAGTCCAAAGCCCATCTTGATGAGGGACGAATGTTTCCATCTCTCTGTCATTCTCATTTTAGTGTCATCTTTCTGAAACACAAATGATTGCTCATTCTCCCAGTGCTCTGGGCCTGTAAGAAGACTTTAATCTGTCTGCACGCTTGGGGACCTGAAGTGTGGAGAGGCAGCACTGCGAAGAAGCTGTGCATTTTGAGTCCGCAATTTCATGTCCAGCACTTGCTTATTTTGTATTTCAGCATTTTTTTACATGCATGGAAGCATAACTGCCAGTGGGTTTGGGGGGATCATCATTCTTGAAACGAGAACCCTAAGCATCAGGTTAGCCACTTGGAAAGAGTGATCATGTCTGGAAATGTTCCTTCTCATGACTTGCCTACACAGGAATTTCGTATCAGTAGACAAGCCCCTTTCCCTAGAATGCCAATTGACTAGTTTAACAATTAAACCCACCTCTCCACAATCAGGCATTTCCATCAGCTTAAATATTATGTGAAGTAGTCTTTTCTACACGCTTCTGATTCCTCCCTGTGTGATGAATGAGAGTGCAATGATTAAAAAAAATACAGAAACAGAAATTACGTTGTGTGACAGTGTCTAAAGTCCTGTGCTTTGAACCTCTTTACCCACCACTCTTGGCTCCAGAAGAGGGATGAGCTGTCACTTGGGGTTTATTCACAATGCTGAGATCTGGGCATCTCTCCAGGCCTCTGCAGGTGAGAGATGGCATCTTTGCTTTCCACTGGTTCCCCTGGAGTTTACCTCTGTTCCCCCCTGGCCTTGCCAAGTCTGTTCTATCCCCAGGTCGTGCCGAGGCACCTCAGCCCCAGGTGTTCATGTAGCAGCTGGATCTCATCGGGTCACACCCTAGGGACCCCGTGGCTTCGCTCCTACACCCCCTCTGTAGGGCAGCACAGCTCCCGGTCAGTCCATGATGCCAGTCCCTTCCCTTCCCGGAGAAACAGAGCAGAGGGTGGCTGGTGTATGCCTGAGTTTCAACACCAGAAGGAGCTGATATGCCACTGGGGAGCCCACAGTCCTGTCCTCCTGGGAACATGGACACGCCATCCCGTCTCCAGTGCAGTAGCACTTCCTCAGCCTTTCTGGTTTCAGTCTCTTGAGCGTGACAGACTAAACCCCACCTGCTTTCACACGCATTTGCTCCTGTCTTCTTGCACAGCTGCTTTTGGCTGCCATGTGGTGACTCCTTGTCAGATCTGTCACTCTTGCTCTGACCCCAGTCCCGATTTGCCAGCTCCCCAGCAACACCACCTCTCCCAGCTACTCCTGTGAGCCACCTTCCTTCATCTTGCTGCCTTCCTGACTGCGTGACTGCCCAGGTCCAGCTCCCACCCTTCCACGCTTCCTTTATCCAGGCACAGTTAGAAATACCTTCCTTAGATTCTCCTAGTCTCTGCCCAGCTGGTCTCCTTATGGCCTCCACTCTTAACCACAAGCCCTTTCTTCTTCTTCTCTGGCCGTCCCTCCAGTCCCACCTCTCCAGCAGTCCCACATGGACTCCTTCAATGGCCCAGAGAAGCCCACTTCCACACTCAGGTCAGGCACCTCCAGCCTTTGGACAAACACGTAGCCCTGCTGAAGAGAAGGGAGGAGCAACATTTTCCAGGAAAAATGATTCATCATTTTGCTACGGAAAAATGTCCTCTTCTCCCTGATTTTATTCTCAAATGGAACAAATCATTTAGGTTGATTGTTTTTCCACATAGAGGCACAAAAATACCACCCTGCTGCAGTTACATGGAAAATGTCAGGAGAAACATCTGAAGCTAGGTAATGTTTAAAGGAAAGAAACATATTCCAGTAAGAGAACAGGATTACCTGACAGGTAATCCCAGTAATAGGTGGCATCATCAACCATGTTTGAAAACATTATTTAAATTAGGAATAAGTGCTATTTTTTAATTTTCTTTATTAGTTAATTATAATAAAAAGGGGGGAAGAAAAGGTTTTCCAATTGCAGAACATAAATTGATAGGTAATATGTGTTGGATAGGTACTGAAAATAATTCAGAAATTCCCTATGGGTCTTGGAAGGGAAGTGTATCTTATATAACTAGCTTTCTGGTGATCTTCAAAAATCTTCTTTGTATCGTCTCCAAACAACTCAGATTACAGCAAACTTCAACGGAGCCCAATGAGGCGCTGTGGGTATTCCCAAATGCTCAGCAGTTACTGGGCTGGACCAAATGTGGTCAACCGTGTGTCCACTTTTTGTCAAAATAAATACCAGTTCATGAACAGCCAATATTGCTGCATCCTGCCCACTTCAGCACAATGATTTAATGGGCTGGTAGAGCCCATCTTGGGGCTGGAGCCCAGGTCACTACACAGAGCAGACAGACAGACAGACAGGTTTAGTGAGAGGCAGCATGGGTTGGGAGCTGCCCCAAGGGCACCTCAACCTTCCTGCGGTGGTGTCACCTGGAGGGCATGCTCGAATCCTCACTGAGGACTTGGGCGATGAACAGGGGATGGACAGGCGCTTCCACTGTGGGCAGGACACAGGGAACGCACCCCAGCGCCATGGTTGAGGAGAACAAGATGGCAGTCAAAAAAGCTGCAGCAGATCCGCAACTTTGTGGGAACATGGAGAGCAGTCACAGAGAGCACGAACAGAGTTTCACTCCACGTCCATCAAAAAATGGCAGCAATCAGGAGACAGACCTTCAGAAGAAATAGACCTTCGAAAATAGCCACCGCTAAGATATTTGCGTTGCTCTTTTGACACAATCAGGGAAGCATCAGCTGGGAAACTGTTGCTCTGAAAGGATTAATGGACTCCAAATGAAAGTTACATAAGAGGGTTGTGTTTTTCTGGGGGAAAAGTGAGGAAGTTCCTAAGAATACCAGCTGCAGGAAACCACACTGTCACAAGAAGCTGCCAAAGAGTGACCGGAGGCCGGTGCTGGGTGCAGGTATTTCCTGTCCAGGAGCAGCGAGCCTGCTGCATACACCGGCCTGCACACAGAATCCAGCCAAAATGACTTGACTGCAGGAAATGATGAAATCTGCACTAATGCTGATCAACCACCCCTGGGGGCCATCCACAGCCTCCTGCCATCAGCTAGCTCGGAGGAGCTGCAGGCTTCCCACTTCTGCGGGATTTTGGCACTTGCCCTCTCCTCAAAAATCAGGCAGGTCTCTTGCCTTACTGCAAAGATGACGTTTCTGAGCACAGTAACACTTGCGTTCTTCTAATCAGATTATTACAACCACAGGTGTCCCAAGAAACATTTTGAAGTAAATGAGCCACGCTTGATGTAACAATCATGGTTTGGGGTGGCTCTGCGTGTGTGTCCGTGCCTGTGTGTACACACTGGGAAGAGAGGGTACAAGGGCTCTTCCAAGCTACTTGAACCGATATTGATTCCCACATCTGCATTATTCTTCTTGATCCCAGAAAGGTCCAAATTCCTCTTGCACGTTACACCTTGGAAGCCTGTACTCGCTCTGGTAGCTGCAGCAAGCTGGCCCTTAATCTTCAATACTTCTGTGAGAGCATTCA
The DNA here is from genome assembly GCA_013398295.1 of Chionis minor. Taxonomy (NCBI): domain Eukaryota; kingdom Metazoa; phylum Chordata; class Aves; order Charadriiformes; family Chionidae; genus Chionis; species Chionis minor. The sequence continues at coordinate 18,762 of VZSF01004103.1, read as the reverse complement.
TTTCAGGTGTGTCATATTTCACATACCTGGTTCCGTCAGATCTTAAACAGTTGACTTCAACCCCAAATTGATTATAAGGTGTAAATGCAGCAGCCTTCCCTTCCCCAGGGACCAGCCCTAAGCTCTGCAGGGAGCTCCTCAAACTACCAGAGAAAATACAGGGCACGTCACCAGCCAGGTCACACTAGCATATGATCTGTGTTCCAAAACCAAGTCAGTAGTTTAACGTAAAACAAATGTTTCTGGGGTTTTGCTGCCATAGATTTCCAGCCTTCGTGGTAGGTCAAATGCAGCACTTCACTACTGCTGCAATTAACAGAGCCAGTTTCCATCTTGTGGTTAAATTTCTCAACCCGTTTAAACAATCCGTATCTTGGATCAACACACTGCTTATCTCTGAGTCCCAGTGGAGAAGTCCTATGATGGCTGTTATGTCTGAGCATGGCTAACTGCTAGAATATCCATCTGTCTTCTCCTCCAAATTTTAGTTTGGCAGGGAAGAGCAGCCGTCTTCTCTTCTGCATTTTCTAGCGGCAGCTTGACCAAAACTAAACCTCTGAAGTATTTACTTTCTTATTTGTGTAAGGATAAGTGTGGGAAAGAATTGTATCCTATCTTTGTCATCCAGAAACTTTGGAGAACCATGAAGTCCTTCTGAAAAAGGCATCAACAACTACTTGAAGTAACTACTTTGACTGCCTTCTTATTTTTACAAATACTGAGAAGATTTAAACACACTGAACCTAAAGTACTTTCACAGACAATTTGGTTTCTGTCAGTTCTGCTGTTATCTGAGTGGAGTTGCCTGTGTGATTCAGACTGTTCCCTTGCTGTAGTGACTAGACACAGTGCTTTTGCTGTCTGTGCACAGTGAGTTATTATACATGGCCCAATAACACAAAGATAAAACCACGGAAGTTCCTCTGTAAAATCTTTCCTGCTTTCACTTCTCTGTCCTTCAGACTAATTCATTGTGTGTTTCCCTTCTCCCCTCCACCAGACACCCAAACCCATTCACTTTTCAAATTCTCACAAGGTTTTGCAAACTTCTTAGCACTTCTTTTTTCCCCAAAAGAAATGTCTTTGCTTTTCATTTGCTTTGTAAATTTTCCCACATGATCTTCTCAGAGACTGTAAAGATGAACTGATTTCAGAGAAAGTACATAGGTCCTTTTCACCCAGTTTAGAAAATAGACTACCATATAGTTTTACAGTGGGATTTTATAGAAGTATAAAACACGGGGAATTTTTGAAAGACTCGGTGATAAAGAAACCAGAAACAGTGAGAAATACTGCAATATCATGGCAGTGAGTATGACAGGCCACTGATGCATTAATGTTACTAAACTATGATTCACCTTCGACACTGGGGAGTGTAACTGAAAAGGTAACTGCATAAAGTTTCTTCTGCATCCTCCCACTGCAGCCCAGACATGCTTTCCTGCTACCCTGCACACTGACCCGGCTTGCAAAACTTCAGGGTTTGTGCTTTTTTCCTTTTGCATGGTGTTATGTCCATGAGCCTCCCGGGGAGCCGGCGGATGCGGAAAGATGCCGCAAGGGGCGAAGGGGTGGGCAAGCTGCCGAGCTGGCTGCGCTACCCAAAAGAGAAAGGTGCCCAAGATGGAAACTCAAGCGTTTGTGCTAACAAAAGAGATGCTTAGCCCAGGGCATGGTCCAAGGTCCCTGCCTTGGGCAGCCCCTGCAAACCTCCCCCAGGTGCCCGAAGGGTGGGAGTGAGAGTTGCTGAGGTTATTCCGCACAGGGCAAGGAGGCACCACTGTCAGCCAAGTGCCCATCATGACGGGAGCTGCTGGCCCCTCAGGTCTTCTCCTCACCCTCCCCATTGTGCTCCCAAGCAGGCTGGTGTCACCAAGGGCTCCCACAAGCATGAGTGGAAATGTAGGCAAGGGCTGGATTTTTGGAGTTGGCAATGGGGCTTCTTGAAGCCGCAAGCCGCAGAGGAAGAAAGCGAGCCAGAAGAAACGCAAGAGGAAAAAGAGGCCTGGAGAGGAACAGAAAAGAGAATTATTTCATCATTGTGAAGAAAAGCAAAAGTAGACCCGCTGATAAACAAGAAGAGAGATGAGAAGAACGTCTGTGCAAAACATCTGAAATCCCAAAGTGATTTCATGGTTATTTGCTTGCCTCCTTGCTTTCCCTGAACAGGAAGGGAGAAAAGCTTTTGTGGAAATAATCCTGGAGGAGGTACATATAACAGAATGTGTGAAGAACTGAACATCAGCCATCCCAGCCCATAAAGCAGCTCAATTAATAAATATTCATAATCATTTGAAATTATTTTGAAATCATGTGAAAAAAGGTTGATGAAAACCGTACGTGTTGACAGTCTCCAAGGGAAACCTGAGTCATTACTTAACTCTTGTTACTTAGTGCCCACAAGGCTATCTTCTATCCCACTGGCACATTAACATAATAAAATAAATCACTATAAGCCAGAACCCTTTCCTGCTGACTGTGAGCAATTACTAGCATTCATATGCTCCATGAAATCAAGGAGATAGCTCATCTGAGTAGCATGGAGGTCCAGATCACCATCTGAACATGGATTTTGAGAGTGGATAACCGTTAGAAATAAGCTAAAAAGGCATGAGTAAGTCTTTCCAGACTTACTTTCCAGACTGGTACAGCAGCCATGGCCCACACAACAGCCAGCGCAGCCCTGCAACAACCTTACAGGCAAAGTGCAGGCAGATCATTCCTCCTTCTTCTAAACAGCCACAGATCAAATAGAGAGGCACGTGTGTGCCCCTCTCCCGAAAAAGTTCTCTCTTGTTACAGAAAGCTTTTGTGGCGATAAGTTTTGGTGCTGCAAATATAAGATGTAAAACTTGCTCATTCTCTAGGGAAACGGTCAGCCTGGTCCATAGCCTTGAAGGACCCCAGGTTTGTTGCTCTATACCAAAACACACCAGTGATGCCGTACACTTTTCTACTTGCAGTCAATTAAAATATTCTGAAACACAAACATCACGTAAAAATTGCAAAGTCACAAACAAGGTTCTGACCTTGAGTTAGTAACTTCACTTCCCGAAAATAAATCAACAGAAAACAGTAGATTTGATGCAATTTTCCAGGAACCAGACAGGAAGGAAAAGGGGGTAAGTATTTTCTTCTGGCCAAGAGACTGATGACAATATTCACATTTGAAGGGAGGAATTTGCCTTGACTCACAGGAAATATCTTTGTTCTTTGGGATTTAAAAACAGCCTTTGTGGAACAAAATAGATGGCCTGAACTATGCCTGTGTTTCGAGGAAGGAAAACTTCACCTACTGAAAAGAATAACAAGGTGAAGAAGTATTTTAATGGCATGTGAGGGCGTTTTCATTTTTCTTTACAGCTGGCTGCACGAAAGGCAGATTACAGTGATGAATTATTCTAAAGAGCATAGCAACACAGAAATTGAAAATTGTTTAGATTTTGAATAATTAATTTGGGTTATGTTGCTGTTGTCAAGCTGTTTGCTTATCTCAAAGATGCAAAAATGCATAAATTCTTAGTTCTGAAGAGATTTCAGTCCTAGCAGCGGGAATCTCACATAATGTTGGTACTAGCTGTCACACATTTACCCCAGCTCATTTTTTTTAAACCTATCACAAAGTTAAGAAGACTTAATTGAGGCAGTAACAGAAACAGAGCTGCAAATCCCCTCCAAAACACAGTGAAGGCACGCGCTCATCTTCTAATCAACTTTTCCACGCACAAGAGTGGCTGGGAACTGTTAAAACCACCTTCAAACCTGACAGCATCACTATTACAGTCCCAGGTTTGGCGGTTTTTTTGCTGGAACATAAGCATTTGTACCTAAGTGCAATGACGGTGCTGGAGAGGACCAGCAGAACTTGAAAGAGAACCAGAACTTAAAGGCAAAGTTTGCATACATTGCACTGTGCCTGGGGTTCTGGGGATCTAAACTAAGTATGTGCTCTAAGCAACTTGAATGGTCCCACTAACTTTAACATTTATTTTAGAGCAATTTTGGACTCGAGCCTGAAACAAATTATTTTCGTGCTCAAGTCCTCCTATATGGAATTAATTTGGAAGCCAAAAAAGGAACATGGAGCTCAAACTTTGCACCAAAACAAGCAAGGAGCTTGGGCATGTGCTTCTGAGAAAGGTGATGGAGAAAAGCCCTGCAGCATGAGAAGAGTTACCTCAACTCCCGGGCCTGATGCTGATGCCTAATCCTATTACAAATCATGCCTGGATTGTTACCAAAAACTCTTCTCGTGATATTTTCCAATTCAAGGCTGAAAGGCCTGAGCGTGTTTCACAGCATCAGGCATGGCACCTGGAAGAGAGGGCAGAGCGTCAGCATGGCCAGGCGGGCCAGAGGCGGAAAAACAAGCCGTGCTTCTGGGACATGTTTACCAGACATTTGGTCTTTGAACAAACTGCCTTTTCATTTTTGTGAGCTCTTACAAATATTCCCAATTGGAGGGTCCAGAGGAGGGCCACAAAGACAAACAGAGGGCTGGAGCTCCTCTCCTATGAGGACAGGCTGAGAGAGCTGGGGCTGTTCAGCCTGGAGAAGAGAAGGCTCCGGGGAGACCTGATAGCAGCCTTCCAGTATTTGAAGGAGCCTACAGGAGAGCTGGAGGGGGACTTTTTCCAGTGGCCTGTTGTGATAGGACAGGCGGTAATAGCTTCAAGCTATAAGAGGGTAGATTTAGATTAGATATGAGGAAGAAATTTTTCACAATGAGGGCGGTGAAAAACTGGAACAGGTTGCTCAGAGAAGATATGGAAACCATCTCTGGAAGTGTTCCAGGCCAGGTTGGATGGGGCTGTGAGTAACCCGGTCTAGTGGGAGGTGTCCCTGCCCATGGCAAGGGGGTTGGAACTAGACGATCTTTAAGGTCCCTTCCAACCCAAACCATTCTATGATTCCACGAATTTCTCACAGATGCCCTTTGATGGTAAACGTTTCGAGAAACTTCTTAGGTAATGGACCTGAAGGTATTTCAGGGAAGACATGGCCACTTTTGGAAGAAGGCTTCTCAACAGGGGAATGAAGAGATGAGGAGCGCCGCCTCAGCATGGCTGCTGTGGGCATATCTTGTTTAAAGGCCGGTGTCACCCCGCAGCCGCTGCCACGCTCTGCGGGCCCCCGTGCACAACATGGCTGCTGAGGGGGAGGGCAGCGGCCACGCTGCGTACGCCGGGGCTTCCCCGAGCCTCTTGTGCGGGATGGCAAAGCCACCATTGCCCATCGGGTGAGGTTGTACGACAGCACACGAGACAATATTGCTGTGTGTTCTTCCCGCTGGCTTATTAGAGGCCAATCCCATACCTCAGAGAAAATTAGGAAAATTCGTGCCTGATGCTGTTAAGGAGTCAAGTTATGAAAAAGCATCTATTTTCTTTAAATTCAATTTTCATTCCCCTCTTGTTACAAACATCTTTTCATCCTGCTGTGATATAAGACCTTTTAACATTATTTTCTGTCTGATAAGTTTCTTGTGTAGGAGGCACCATCCTGACGTGCTGTATTAATCCTTAAAGAGGATCAAATGAAAAAAGATAAAAATATTCAAATTTCAGAGTTATTACAATCCTCTTGAGGATGATTTTTTTGTTTTCCATTTCCTGTCAGAATTTGATTTTGCAAATGAAGCTGACATATGCAAACCCTGATCACATCTTGCTATTAGTTTTATATTTAGACTTACAAGCGTGATTCAGATTTAGCTTGGGATTATCAGAACTTCAGCTGCTCATTTCTTTAACTCTGGGCTCTGAAAAAAGCTCTACAAGGAAAGCGTATCTGAGGACAACACCACGGCAGATCAATAAGAGCATTATATGTCATAATACATTTCTATTAAAGATAAAGCACTTCCCGCTTCTCTGAAAGGTGTACGCCTAACTCCCGGGGCAGCAAAAAGGAAAAGAGAGAAAACGGTATATCCCAAACCAAATGCCTACCAAAACTGACGTGGAAAGCAGAAATAAACTGAAGAATTTCCATTTTGGATGTCAAAGAACTAACACTGAAATCCTTCTGTGCATCTTAAACAGGACTGCAGAAAGACCATAGTGTCGCAGAGGAACACAGATCCTCAGAGAAGTCCATTATAAAACCTGGAGTGTCCCATAAGAATCACGATTTAATTTTGCTACTCCCCTTTGTGGACTTTGTCACAAGAACATATTCTCTCCTTCACATGCTGTAAAGTGAAAATGGAGAATGTGCTATCCTGTACGTCAAAGAAAGTTGTATTCAATAAATATTTGTATCAAAAGATGTAGCATTACTCTAGTCAAGAAGGCCTAAGAACATAAACAAGAGAAGTTTTGTAGATAACAATTATATCTTTTGTTAGATTAACTGGTCTGATTTAAAAACAAGTAATAATTTAAAAAAAAAAAAGTTTGCAGGACCACAAGGTCTTGTGCAGGCCTGAAACAGAAGCAGCAAACATAAGTTTGCTGCAAAACTGATTTTCATTGCACATCACAGTCTGCTCCTTTCCCTTTCTCATGTGAGGCAGGTGACACATTACCCCTCCCCACACTCCAGGGGATAAATTTATCAAACTTCTCCACTTTACTGCACAAGCGCCAGCTACTTTTTCTGCCAGGTGGCCTAACTTACTCACACCTAATTTGGCTTGGAGCAGCTTCCCACTGCTTCTGCCGAGCTGTGAAGTTTGCTTCTACATCTTACCTGAAGAAGCCTGTGTGTGCCCAAAAGTTTGCTTTACTCCACGTACAAACCTCTGTTAGTGCTTTCCGTCTGCATGACCCGTGTCCCTGGCCATTGCCATCCCCCATGATGTGCTAATACAGAATCCTCCAAACGACCAGAAACCAGAGGGCAAGCTTGACTGCAGCAGCACGACAACGATATGAACAGTTCAAGCATTAGTGTAATGACATTAATAGCCTCGTGTCACTGGCATAGGAGAAAATAAACACTTTCACAGCAAGAAATAATTTCTTATGGGAAAATGACAGGCCTGTGAATCAAATACGGGTGAATTCTTGTGTCCTTGCCCATGGCAGGGGGTTGGATCTTTAAAGTCGCTCCCAACCTAAGCCATTCTATAATTCTGTATGACACAGTATTTTTAGACTGGATAAAGGCAGGGAGGGCAGTCATTTTTGTTAGTAGCTTTCCAAGAGCAGTTCAACGCTAGATTGAAAGGTTGTTTTTCAAAGTTTTATTTCACTCTTCAAACATGCAGCATGGACTCCAAAACTCTAAGAGGGCACGCAAATAAATATCCATACTCCAACAGCTCTATGGAGTATGGGCTCCATAGCCCATACTGGATGGACCACTGGATGGTGGTCCATGGTTTTGCATATCGTCATCAAGATGAGGAAGGTCGCTTGCTGTCCCTGTATCCCATCAGGCATACAGGGCCAAGGTCCGGATCAGCTCTGAAGACCCAGCACACTTGGCAAGGCAGGTGAGCTGGCAGTGGGGTATTGTAATTAGCAAAGTGTTATGCCCTGAAGCTAGTGGAAAGAGAAAGTTTTGTCTGTCCTTAACTAATGGCATTGGCACTCCATCATTTCCATGATGTAACATGATATAAAGTTATCTATGATACAACCTAACCTTAATAAAGGAAAAAAACATAAGGGAAAAGGCAGGGGGAAAAAACCCATTAATTTTAATCCTGAAATATTCCTAACATGAGATTAAAATGATGAGGCAAAAAATCCCTCCATTTTTTTGAAGTCCCAGTGCAGCACTGTTGCATGCAAAAGGCCTGAAGAAGGCAGCCTCTGGTTGTGTTACACTCCTTTTCGCATTACACAGCTCATCAACTCTGTTGTCGCAGCATTTTCAGGCAATTGATTACCTGGTTAGGAAATACAACTTAATGAGTCATGAGCAGCAATGTTTGTTGTGAGTGGCACGTGTTTGTTTAATACACATGAGAAATTAAATGAAAAGCATCAGTAGCCATTTCAAACTAGCTGAACGTCAGAGAAAAGCAAATAGCTTTATATATGTAATACTACACACTGGCACCAAACCCTCCTCCTGCATGAAAACTAAAAGGCAAACAAGGAGCAAGTGAATGCTTGTGCCCAGAGAGGCCACCTATGTTGCCACAACAGCCAGCCGTGAAATTGAAGGCAAATATTTGCTCGCCTTAAAAATGCTCCGATTGTAATAATTGCATAGTGCTGTAAGCTTCGAGAGCTTCTTGATCTTTTATGGACGCTGCCTCTCTGCTTGCTGAGTATTTACTGCGAGTGGGGTGAGGTTCGCAGCAATTTCCGATCAGTCGCTCCCCTGGTTAAACCCAGAACATTTTCAAACAGAATTATGCAAGTGAAACAACTTCTGATATACCATATTTTTAGCTTCCTAGTTCCCTATAGCACAGGCTGCTCTGTTTGTTTGGGTTTTTCTCACTGCAGGCGGTAGTCATGCCCCAAGGTCTAATCGCTCTTTCACTTCAGCTCCTGATTCGGTTTTCTTAAAACCACAATCAAAAGCTTGACATCTCCTATACCAGGTGTGCTCCAAGCAGCCACCGTTTTGGGGGCAGTTGTGGGGCTGGGTTTGTCCTGTCTCAGCCAAGAAGGGAGGAAGGCAGCCAGTGGCTGAGCTGGGCTGTCGCTGCCAGCAGATCTGCCGCTCAGTGCCCGGGTTTTTCCCACCTCTCGCCTTTGCACTAAACCATAAACTTTAGTGCAAAAATGCAAAGAGTGCAAAACCCAAGACAAATCACTGAACTGTTTCATTTACCTGGGAAGCAGGAATAAATGTGGTTTTATAATCCAGACAGCTGTAGAGCTCTTGTAGGTCTGTGCTTCCTGCCGCAGGCTGCAGGACAAGCTCCGGCGCTCCTTCCAGGGTGTCATACGAAGTGTCCTTTCTCAGTTTGCATCACCTGCTCCTTCCCCTGTTTTTTCAGGCAGCCCTCATGGAGTCTGGCAACACTGTCACCCTGCTCTGGTCCCCATTACCCCAGTCCTGCTCCTGCCACCTCCAGCATTGGCATGTCCCTACTGAGGCTGCCTGGGTCCCAGAAAGGGACCTGCTCTGGTAAAGGGGAACAGCAGCACAGTGGGGACTCTGGAGCACCCGCTCTGGGAAGGGGACAAAAAGCAGTGGGAGAAAAAGTGCCGTTTCCAGTGGTGGGAAGTTGGGTCCAGGATGAGTTCTTGTGCACAACTCACATGGGTTAAAAATGCCAGCACAGGCTTTGGGGCAGCAAAGCAGCCTGTGCACCACCTGCTTGTTTCTGTCGCTGCGCTGGCCCTTCTGGAAACTGATCTGAGCTCAAGACTTGGGAGGGTGTTCTTCTTAACCCAGACACTTGCCCCAGCCTGGCTCAAAGCAAAAGAGGCATCTGTGCAACCACAGCCTGTGATGGAGGCATGCTCCTCCCCGGGCTGCTCCTTGCCCCTGGACCCTTGTCACTTCTGAGCAATTATTTATGTCGTTACATCCCGGACACCCCATTATGGACCAAATTTGGGAAAGTGTTTCAGCCCAGGCTATATTTTATGTACCCATCTGTCTTCATTGACTTCAAGGAGCTTCCAGTCAGCCCTAATGGTGCCCGAGGTTGCCGAAGATGTGACTTTCCGCAGCATCCCACACACAGGGAGTGAAGCAGGGTGACGGACTCCGTGAAACTGGCACCGTGACCCTTTCTGAAAGCAGCATTTTTAGATGACAATCTTTTAGAGAAGCGTCTACAACCTGAATCAGGTAGCATTTGCAATGAACATTAATATTTCAGAACACATTTACAAAATGCACTTACTCCTTCCTTTTACAACTGTGTTAGGGTAATAGTAAAAACATATTGGGCCAGGCAGCTTTGTGTACACCAGTCCATAACAATATTTCCAGTGTGACTTCAGTACTTGAGTGCACAAAGTTTGCAGGATCAGGCTATGATTTGCTGCCAAGGCAAGGCTTTTGGAAGACAGTGTTTTCTAAGGGCCATTTTGGACTAAGAACGCTTTGAAAAACTACAATCAAGTTCATGCATCAAATAAATGTTCTAAACCCATTTGCAGGGGTTTTTTAATTTATTTAGTGTAAGAGATACAATAGATACCTGCTAACATATAATGTAGACTATATATATCTGTAAATTTTAGCTATAAAATAGTAACATATGTGTATTTATATGTACTACATATTGCAATATATCTTCTGCCATCTAGTTATCCAGAGCTTTATACACCAGGTCTACTGGTAAAGCATGTATTGCATTCTGATCTTCTAAGAATTTTTTCTACTATCGCTTAGCTCAGGATAATTTCTCTTAAACCGACTTTTAGAGTTTTACGTGGCTCTTAGGAATTTTATTGTACTTTTCCTCTGACGCAGCTTCGTTAAAAGGTTACCCGATTTCCTCATCTTCTGACTAAGCAACGTGAAACAGGTGGAAAACCAGGAGGGACTTGTAGATGAGATAAAGCAGTGGGAATCAAAACTACTGAATCCCTTTTCCGGTGTGAAAAGCCTCTGCCAATGTTTGAGTATGTTCCACTGATAATCATTATCTTGTTTGCTGGAAGAATGCACACAATTAGCTGTATGCATTCCTAAGTGAACAGCATCTCCCACCAGCCCCCAGATTACCAGAAGAGGCTGTAGGACAAGGCAGGTGGTGTTCACTTGGATGTTCAACTTCTGGTCACAACGAGCATCCCAGATAGGAGACAGAAATAAGTCCACAACTCTGCAATGCATTTTAGGTGGACTAATATACAACTGCCTGGATGACAATAAAACAGGTGCTGGTAGGGACCAGGTTCAGCTCTCCATCTCCAAACATGCCAGGAGCTGGCATGAAGGCAGACCTACCTCTGTAGAGGCATATACTGATAATTAAGGCAGACACATAAAGTCTTTTAAGGTGTGTTTTCTCTTGCAATACGGTGCTTTCATCATTAATATGAGCACACAGACCTTCCCGGTTTCTGTACAAAGAGAGGGGAGCTGCTCTGGGAAAGGAAACTTGCAGGTGCTGCATCCAAACGGAGGCTTTGAGCAGTCTCATTTTGTACCCAAAACCTATAGCGCCAGGACCTGCACGGAAGACTTTTTCATCCTAAAGAAATGCAACAAAAGATCTTTTGTTTGTAGGATTCCCTCAAGGACATTAAAGGAAAGGATAGCTAGTCTTGAACTAGCTAGTCTTGCTCCACCATTTGAAGGGAATTCTAAATAAATAATGTATTCTCTCGTTTTTCCTCCAAGTTTTCAATCTGCAGTGGGACTAATAATGCTTGTCCCTTGTATCAAAATACTAGGAGATTCTGAGATTAAAAACACTGTTTAAGTTCAAAGTACTTATCATAATCAATAATTCTACAATATGATAGACTCCTCACTTCAATCAAGCGCACTTTAAAAAAAAAATTATGTGCTCTAAAGATAATTTCCCAAAGACTATCCTTGAAATCAGACGATTCAGATATGGAGTACTTAACTAGATTGCAGGAATGCATGCCATTTCTAGTCCTGTAATTAGGCAACAGAGCAGATCTAATCACTTCATTACTGTAATGACAGCTGCTATATGAAGCCCAAAACCAGAACGAGAAATAGGTTACCGCACAGGTACCTCAGAATGTTTGCAGGCACGACTGCTAGTAGACCTATACGCTTTGATATTTTTATCTGCTCTTTGCCTTTTTTTCCTTATTTGCAGCTTGAGCTCAATAGCACCCCGGGGAGGTGCAAGTGGCCTTGACCAGCTCTGTGCTGCACAGGAGGCTGGTGGAAAGCAGCCACACCAGCACAGCTGGGAACTTCCCCGTCTCGAGCGCATCAGGAAGTTTTGCTGTATTTGTAACATGAAGTTCCAGTTAGCTTAATTTTATCAGTTTAAGGGGTTTTTTCCACAGAACTTGACTCCACCATATACACATTATTAAATGCATGCACATTTAATAACCACTGAACACGCACACACAGAGCATCGCTTTGGCCTACAGCACCATCATGGTCTCTAGGGAAGGACTTTCACGGACTACACGATACCCAAAGCCTTGTAAATTATGGATTAAATTTTGCTTCCGCTGATTTCATTTAGGTTTAATGAAATTTGAATTTGTTTGCTATTTAAAGAATGGCAAAAGCTAATGTAAATACCAGAGGAACAATGGGATGGGTACTGAACACCACATGAGGCGCCTGCCTGATCTTACAGATGTGTTAACAACCTCAGCTTTTAAATAAGCTCACTATTTCTGCTGCATTTCAACCACTCTGCTGACATGCCCTTGGGCACAGCAATAGCTTTATTTTTGTTTATTCTTTTAAAAAAAATATTAGCCATCAAGATTTTCTTGAAGGACTTCATTTTAACCTAGTCCTCTACTCCTTAGGTATTAATTTCTTGTGTGTAAAGCTAATGTTTATTGGTTAATTGTTTACTGGGGTGATTTAAAGAGTTCATCACTTTATCACCATCCTGAAAAGCTTATGTCATCTTATTAGATGGGAATTGTCAAAAATAAGAATTCATTCTGTTGTTGGGTTGTTTGTTTTTTTTCAAATTCACTCATTTCACGATGTTTCATGATCCCATCACTTCTCCAGGATACGTTATTGATGGATTACAGTAAGGTCAGTATGTGCAACCTGGACACTTACAGGTTAGCATTTCATTTCATATATAGTCAGGTAAATGAGCACTCTGATTTCTAGACATACTGAGTTTCCACAGCTCCCACAGATTTAAGCAGCAGTAGAAGATGCTCAGCAACTTTGAATGCTTCTAACTTATGATATGAATTTAGATATTTGGCACCCAAACTCTGAATTAAACTTTCATATTATTTTCTTTTATATATGTATCTTTTAATGTCTCTTTTTTAAGAGCGGAGAATTCAATTACTGGGCTGTGCGCTAGTAGGCCAGTCCGGGATTAAGTAAATTGTCTTTGGTTTAATTTAATTCACAGCAGTTGTCAATTATTTTATGTTTCTAGACACATTGCATCTTCCATAGCTATGCCTTATGGTGGGACTAGGAGTTGCGAGTTGCCAGGACCATTTCTGGTAACCCGACATGACAGGTGTTATCCGTCAAAATGCTGAGCAAACCTTTAAAGTTACTCTATACAAAAGGAATCGCAAAAAATATCCTTTTCTGGGGAAAAGGAGAGAGGATCTCCTCTTTGTGTTGTAACAGCTCCACATCATGATTGCAACAAAGGCTGAATGTACTCATTTCAGAAAGATCAAAGTTTTATGGTCTACTCAGACCATATAAATTGGTCTATAGCACTATAAATTGACAGTAAGAAGCGACACCCTAAAAATGATTAAACAAAAGAGCACTTCATTACACGTACTTCTAAAGTGTGTTTAAATTAAGCTTTTACTCTCATTACAGTCACCTATCATACTTGCAAATCTCTTTGTTTTAGTCACTGCTATTTCCTTAGCCTCGTGCGAGAACCTTGAAACCTTTGCATTCCAGTAAAACATTTATTCTGACCAAAGGGAAGAGTTAGAGCAGATGATCAGAAGGTAAAGAGAAAAAGCACAACTACCTGGTTCGTTGCATGAATTCCTGAATCTAAAGAGGAAAAGAAGAGGAGAACTCCTCCAATTAAACCAGGATTAATCATTGTAGTTGTATACCACACTTTGGCCAGGAAGCTAACAAATGATAACATCTCATGATCACAGAGTCACAGACGTGCATGCAACATTTCACAGCCCTGGAAAACCGATTGTCTCGACATGCAGAGTTGGAGGCGGCTGAACACATGTTCAAACACAGTTGATGCTATCAGTGTTCACGAAATCTGTGACAAGTGTGGGCAGTTCTTTTCAGAGTACCGTGCAAGACCAGTCATGTACAGATCATACGCTACGCATCATAGTCAGTGATGTTTTGCCTTGCTCAGCTGCTAGGCAAAATATCCTTCTCTTCTAATGTCACAGAATCAACGTCAGGACCCTGCTAGCACCAGCAGGCTTTTACCATGGCAGTAGATTTCCACAAAACCTTTATTTTTGTCTGATAGCAAATCCTGGCATCTCAGACTAGAGAAACCATAGATATTTGTTGAAAATTTTGCTTTATTTCCAAGAAGAAAGTGGCACTGGGTGGTGCAACAGCTCGCTGTACCACCCTGGAAGAGTTCCTCCACCTCAGCGGGCCCCATGGTATGTTTGGGCTTGAACGACCCTCAACCCAACTACGTACCAGCCATTTGTTTCTCCTTGCAGCACATCTGCAACACTTTTTGAGCCCACAGTCTTGGTGGGAAGAGGATCTCACTGTCTAACTTCTTCCTAAAGGAGGTCCAGTACTGCCCCCTCCTGTGAGCAGCTCTGTAGCTTAGACCCTGCCTTGTCATGGAATCATAGAATAGAATCATAGAATAGTTTGGATTGGAAGGGATCTTAAAAGGTCACCTAGTCCAACTTCCCATGCAATCAGCAGGGACATCTTTAACTAGATCAGGTTGCTCAGAGCCCCGTCCCACCTGACCTTCAATGTTCCCAGGGATCGGGCATGTACCACCTTTCTGGGCAGCCTGTCGCAGTTTTTCACCACCCTCATTGTAAAAAATTTCTTCCTTCTATCTAGTCTAAATCCACCCTCTTTTAGTTTAAAGCCCTTACCCCTTGTCCTATCACAACAGGCCCCTGTAAAAGTCCCTCTCCAGCTTTCCTGTAGGCCTCCTTTAAGTACTGAAAGGACACAATAAGGTCTCCCTGGAGCCTTCTCTTCTCCAGGCTGAACAACTCCAACCCCCTCAGGCTGTCCTCATAGGAGAGGAGCTCCAGCCCCCTGATCATCTTTCTGACCCTTCTCTGGACCTGCTCCAACAGGTCTGGGTCTTTCCTGTGCTACGGGCTTCAGACCCAAGCTCGTGGGCTCTCTACAGCAAGTGGACACAAAGTCTTCATTCCAAAAAAACCAAACTAAACCAAAAACAAACAAACAAAAAGCCTGAAAATTCTACATGCTTTTTATTTCAACTAGCACAAGATGTAGGTGTAGCACTGAGGTGCAAAAATAGCCATTGCCTACACTCTGAGGTTTCTCATCACTCTTAGCCATTCCTGAGGGCCAGTTAGAGACTTCAAAGATGTTCAAGGTCACTTTCCGGCAGCAAGCAGCTTCTCTCCAAAATACAGGATTTTTCTCCTTCAGCTGGCTTTCCGCTTCTGATCTGTTCTCTTTTATTCTCCTCTCTTTCACACAAGCGCTAACACGTAAGTTCAAACATGCCAATGATGGATGTACTAAAATAGAGGTGAAGAGAACTCTGTAAGCACCTCCAGCTCCTCCTGTCAGGCTCGTCACGTCAGCCATGAATCCCCCCGCCCCAGGCACAGCTACCTCCAACTCCAGCAACCGCTTTTCCCTGGACCGTAGCCATATATTTGCCCAGGGGTAAAATATTTGAATGGGTAATCATCCAAATTTAATGACCCTCTGTCATCAGCTTTGTGCCAGGTGCAAGAATTGTACTTGGAATCTTTCGTAGGCTTCATCGCAATTTGGAAGCACAAGACAGCAAATAAGCCAACCAAGCCCCACTTTCAATAAAACGCACCCCAAATCAAGCAGCATTCATAAACTGCGCATGGAGAATCTTGCCAAATGTCAAACGTGATAATTTAGTCAAAGGAAGAAGTACTTGGTGTCTTTCAAGTTCACTTTTATTATATAGGTTGTGTTGGTTTGTGTTGTTTTGTTTTGTATTTACAGTTTCCATTAGGCAGTTTAAGCTAGTCAGTAAGCATAATTTTTTGAAGGACAGTTTAGGAGGGAATTTTCCAGACTCTGGAAGAACATTGCACTTCGGAGTGTAGTTCTGAAAATGAACATGGCTGTTGATGCTTTTTAGGCAGCTGAAATATAATCGAAAGAACATTTGGAAGCTGCAGGTCTGAACAAAAGCAGGATGGGAATGGTGTTATCACAGAGAAAGGCTCAGGGCTATTTCAGAGGAAAGAGAAGAGGATCCATTTTGACTAGATAAAAGTGC
Source organism: Chionis minor (assembly GCA_013398295.1). Lineage (NCBI taxonomy): Eukaryota > Metazoa > Chordata > Aves > Charadriiformes > Chionidae > Chionis > Chionis minor. The sequence goes on along the minus strand of VZSF01004103.1, from coordinate 2,780 downwards.
ATTGAAAGGCATCCAAGAAGAGAACTGCCAGTTCTAGACGGACAAGAGGAAGAAAAATGATGGGCTTGAAATATAAAAGCAAATTCCTGAATCTTCAGTATATCTGAAGCCAGATACAGGAACAAGATTATAAATGAAAAGGATAAAGAGAAAGACCCAGGAGGAGTGAATAAGGTCAATAAGGAGTGAACGGCATGAAAACCTATTGAAAAAAAGCTTACAAGAAATCACAAAAGCTAGAACTGGAAGGTGCTGGTCACAAGCACCTAGGGTTCACAGAATATGAAGGCAAACAGAACCAACAGTGCTAAAAAGTCAGAAAGATATTGAGAGGAAGAGTGAAGAAATTTGAAATACTAAAAGTTTTCATTTCTGAGAAATGCCATCATTTTTGTGGAGCTCTGTTAAGGTATGCTAAAAAAATCTTTCCAAATTCTAAGAAAAATAATTGCCTTGGTTCTAAGAGTGTGCACGACAAAATCAAACTATCTATAAGGTAGAAAAGGCCTGTCTTTTTACAGGTGTAAAATGAATGGTGGTAACAGAACGCACCAAATCAATGACCATTCCCCTGATAGTCAGCCTGACACACGTTTTGTTTTAAAGAAACAAAGGAGAGTTTCTTCTTATTCCCTACAACAATACCGCCTGACCACATCCACTGCACAATACACTTTTTTATGAAGTAATTTGGGGCGGGAGGTTGATTGTCAGTTTAAGGAAATAAGTCTAGTTGAGTAAGAGTGAATTGCAAATACTTTCTTCTCTGCTTTTGGGCACGGTGCCTTGCACATGGAGCGGGACGGGGAGTCAAGCACCAGACTTGGAATCCAAGCCCACATCCTTTGTGGATTCTGTGGGGCTGCGCGGGGTGCTGGTGTGAGCCCCAGAGAGGTTTATTCACATGAGGAAGTGTTGAAAGAGCAGCTCTTTAACAACCTTGGGCAGCCAGCTCTTCTTCTGCCTTCGCTCTCGTTACTGGGACGATACGGCTCTCGTCCTAGCAGGGTGCGACGGGTGTTAATTAAATTACCGTTTGCACAGCGCTTCACATTCAAAGAACTACCCTAGTGAAAAAAATGCAGTACAAGCACCAAAATGGGAAAACATGCAAAGGTGGTAATTTGAAAACCACAGTTCTTCGTGTGTGTCATCTGCCTTTTCAGCTTGACATTTCGGAGACCCGGCAGGGGGACTTCCAGAGCAAACACCTTCCAGAAGCTGCTGGTAGAGCTGCCATGAGAGCTTCCCAGCAGCCATGCCCCCCGGAGGGCAGGGAAACTGTCCCCAAGCCCGCACACTCCAGCATCCTTTTCCTCTTTGCCTTGTGACACTCCATGCCAGTCATGCCTTGCGTGGGGTGAAACCGAGGACTGCAGTCTCAACTTTGTCAGCTGTAATGCCATCTTGCTTCAGGTTGTTTGTTCTTTAAAAATTGGGGGGTTTCCTGAGCCAGAAAGCTCATACAATGCTTTCCAGAGATTAGCATGGAAATAACAAGCTAGGGCAAATCATCTCGTACATCAAATCCCCCTTTGTATCCGAAAAGCATGTCTTGCCCCAGTTGGAAGTGCTCTGACCTCTCGCACAAATGGCAGCATTTTCAGCACATATACATTTTGCGTGACGAAACAGGAAATTGGGTAACGTGATGATGGCAGATCTTCCGTGGCCATTTCAGGGAAAACGCCACAAAAATCCGGCCTGCCTGGAGGAGGGGTTCTCTTGGGGGCAAACCGTGAAAAAGACAGAGAAAAACGATTTTTTTGTTGTTGTTGTTGCCGTTATCGTAAAAAGGGTTAAAAAAAACCAAATGTTTTTTTGAAAACAGAAAGGTGCCGATCGTACAGGCGGCCGGGGAGCGGGGGGTGTCGGGGAGCCCCGCGGGTGCCCTGCGCGGGGCCACGTGTGAGCGGGCGGCCCGGGGGAGGCGGCGCCGCGGGGGCTCGGCGGGGCCTCCGCGTCCCGCATCACCTGGCGGCGCGGCCTCGGCCCCGCACACGG
>VZSF01004101.1:59728-80603 GCA_013398295.1 Chionis minor | reverse complement strand
GGGGGTGGCGTGGGGCGAGGGGGCCGGCGGGGCCGGGCCCGTGGGCGAGGTCTGTCCCCGCGGCGGTGCCGCGCTCCGGGCGGGCTGCGGGCACGTTTCGCGGGATGCTGGCGTTCACCGGTCGCGGGATGTCGAGGCTGGCGACTGGCTTCGGGGGTGACGGGCCACGCTCAGGTCTGTGAATCGTTCCCTCTTTTGGGGGAGCCCTTTGCTGCGGGGGAGGAGCGGCGCTGCAGGGGCCGCAGACAGCGCTGGCGGCAGCGTCACGCCTGAACCCAGACAGCTGTGGAGTGGGCGCCCCTGAGCTCAAGATGGTTGCGAGCTCTTTCCCTCTGGGCCTGTCTCTTCAGAGACCGCAGTTCTGGGCCTGAGGCGCTGTCTGTCCTACGGCCCCTAGCCTCTTTTTGCACCTTTTTATTCGTTTTGGTAACATCTTCATATGTTGCAGTGGCAGCTGCGCGTCCTCTAGAGGAGTGGTTCGGTGGGGTGACCGTGTACTCAGACGGAGATTAGCCGTCCTGAATTGTTTAGGGAGTCTAACACAATAAGATGGTTGATAAGTGGAGGGAGTGACGTTTAGCTGTGAACAGGTTAGGTCTGGACCTACCTGGTAAAGAGACATGGGCTGTTAATTTTGTTGCACTGATGTGGTAGGAATGTTTAACTGCTTGAGAGGATAGAAAGGGGGATGATGAGAGGAAGAGGAGAGGACTGCTCTGTGGAGCAAGGTGGGTAATCATAGCTGTACTCTTACTTACTGGCTTGGGGTTTCTCTCTGTGCTGCAAAAGTTTATCTTGTTTGCATGCAACAGAACCGACTTCTTTTAATGACCCTGTTCTCCTCGGGTAGGGTGCCTGTCATGTCGATGTTGTTAATTTCTGCCGGAGACAGTGTTGATAGAGTCTGCGAATGTAAACAATATTTTGCCAGAATAACTTCTCTTGCTGCCTTCTCTCGTATTTCAAATAACGTACAGCTGTATTAGTTATCCAAAATGCAGTATTATTCTGTCAAAACCCATGAGGATGTGACTGGGTAAAAGCTTGCACTTCATGTGCCATGTTTCTTGAATTCCTGTCCCTGAGGCAGTAGTGAGTGCCGGAGGCAGCGTACTGATACAGCTGCATCTTTCGTCTGGTCCAGTAAATGATTTGTATCTCAAGCACAGTGTAGAAATGTTAATCAGCTATAAGGAAATTAATCTCTTAGCCTAAAAGAAATGACTGTGGATTTGAGGCTTCCCATACCAAATCGAGTATCCCTTTGGCTTTGAGGATTTGTGCAGCTGATGGAAGTTTTTTTAACTTCTGGATACTCTTCAAGCTCTTGGAAACTGTCTAAATTGCTGGGATTGCAGACATTTCAGGTGGTTTTATTAATAATGTATCAGGGCTGGACTATGCTTCTTGGTGAGTTCAGATCTTGTGGTTTGCTAATATAAGAAATGGGTTCTTGTGGACAAGCACATTGTGCTACTAGATGTTTGGTCTGTGCGGCTCCCTGGTGTAATTCAGCTGAAACTTACGCACTTTCCTCCTGTTCCTCCTGATTTGTTTTCCTTGTGAGCTCGTGACTTTGCAGGTGTGTCCTGCGTGGCAGGACAAAACCTCCTGGTCTAGCAGCTGAGGTTTGGCACTTGGAAAAGGGACAGAACAAGTGCTACCCTGAAAGCGCCATCAGAAGTCTTTATGGAAAGAAAGATAAGCAAGGCCTTGAGGTGTGGAGTTTTTTTAACAGCTAACCTAAGGACTGTGCCTTTCCCACTATGCTGGGTAGATGGAGTTGGCGCTGAGGAGTAAAATTGCCTTCCAAAACTCCCAGAGTCTTTTCTGGGATCTTGCAAGTACTGCTGTGAAAATATTCAGAGAATTGAGGCATTTAATTTCAGAGTCTGCAAGGTGAGGACTGAAAGGATGGTACAGTTGGCCATGTTTAGAGAAAGCACAATGGTATCAAAGATATTAGTGCTCAGAAAAGAAAATTGAAGAGAGTTCACTTTGTAGGAGAGGCTGTTGTTGGTGGGCCCCAGACAGAGAGACGCTGCAGCATGAGCTGGCCTGCACCAGGCAGCAGGGAATCACCTCGGGAACGGCTTAGGCCAGAGCTGACATTTCAGCGCCCAATCACTCGTATCAAAACTATCGCAGACCAGGATACATGTATTTTTTTACTTATGGAGCTCTGTTTTGCAGCGACAGGGGATTGGGGAGCCCAGCGTGTACCATGCTGTGGTGGTTATTTTCCTGGAGTTCTTTGCCTGGGGGCTGCTTACCACGCCAATGCTAACGGTGAGTAACTGGGAATAATACTGTCTCTCGTACACTGGAGTTCACTGTGGGTTGGCAAGGGCGAAAATCTTAGCGTAGGCCTTGGGAGTATAGGAAGTAGAAACCAGGATGTAATGGTTTGTACCTGAAGTTTTTTCTGTGTGAGTAAGATGGAGCTATACTAATTTTTTATAGAGTGGGGTAATTTTCTTAACTGTTGTACTTTAACTTGGAGCAAAGCATGAATTTGGTTTTTTGAAAGCTTTTAGAGAATTTCAAGAAAGCAGGACTGAAAGACCTGACCTGAAATTACTAGAATTTACTGGTAGTTTACTGTCATTTTTTTTTTTGGTAGTTAAGAAAGTGGACTTGACACCTTAATGAAAATGATGAGCAAAGCTTTGACTTTTTATCCAAAGACTTCACTTTTTGCTGTACACTGACTTATTTAGGGATAAAAGAGATTTTTATGGGACTAATGCTATCATCTGGAGTGTCAAAGCACAGGGACAATTTCCTGGCAATTATTGGCTACACCAAGTCATGCTTGTTCTAGGAGAGCCCACCGACAACTCACTTAGGACTTGACTGAATTGTGATTATCACAGTCAGCAAAGGCAGCTTCACAATCAAGTTAAGTGCAGAAGGATAGTTTTATCAAAGAAACTTAAAATCTCATCTCAGATACTTGCCTTTAGTTAAGGAGCTGTAAACTTTCAGGAAGAATTCTCAGCTTTTTATATTAATTTTCTGGTGGTGGTATGCCAGCTCACATTGAAGTCTAATGTGCTGTGCATATTTTTGACCTAATCTCTGATATCTAGGTAACTACACAAAGGGATTTTTTTTTTAAATGCAAAGACATTTAGAAATATAGGTCAGTAGTATGACATGCAAATCAAATGTATAGACAGTACAGAAGGGAGAGGGAACAGAAAAGTTATGTGGTGACATGAAGCAAAAACCAGAGGGAAATCAGATGGTGCAGGGATGGAGAAAGGCACGTTTCAGATTATCTTAGCGTTACCCGAGTGTGCTGGAATAATTTATAGACCCAGGAAATATTAAAGAAAGGGGCTGCCCATGTTGGAGAGGGGAGGTAGAGCTCCTCACCTAGGCACAAGAGTGGCATTGTCGGTCACATATTTCCCATTTTCACTGTTGTGCTCTTCCAGGCATCTAGCTGTCAGGTGCTGGTGGAAATTAATGGAAATTTTGCAAAAGCTGCTACCTCTGTTTTTTGTTTGTTTTGTTTTTTTCCCTAGGTGTTACACCAGACTTTTCCTCAGCATACATTCTTGATGAATGGCCTGATTCATGGAGTCAAGGTAAGGAATACTGCATTCTCAGAGCAGAATTTGAGGCAGCTGTAGCGAACAACTGGTAGCCATGTGTTCTGACTTGGGAAAACACATTGTTAGGCCCTGGGTCTGGCAAGAGGGTCTCAAAAAACGGCCCCAGAGAGGTTTGCTTTGCTGTGAGTTGGGCACTCCCATACACACCTAAGGGCTCTTCCCTGCCCGTCTTGGGTTCGAAAGACGTTGAGAGGCTTTGAACAATTTTATTTGTGCTTAATGGCCTTGGCACCTCATCGGGTCTGTCTTGGCTCCATCTAAAAGAGAAAGCTTTCCCTAGAACTGCAGCAGATGTTAATGTGATGGAGCTGTGCCAGCATCTCTTTAGGTACTGGCAGGGCAACTCCCTGCTGCACAGGCATGCCTGGGAAGACCACAGCTGCACACTCAGCACTTGCAGAGAACGGGAGGTAATTGGAGTGTTTAGCAGCACCTAGCTGGTGGAGGACTGGGGTTTTTTCTCCCGAAAAGGATGTGAGCAGTTTAACAAACTGATATGTTTAGGTAGTATTGCCTGCTTCTAGAAAATAGGAATGGATTGTCTCCTCCTATTTTTATCTTTAGATGATGTCAAAAGCTCTTGCTATCAACAATCAGAATTTCACAGCGGGATTTCTCTCTGTTGTTCTGTCTGTCTGTCTTAGGGTCTGCTTTCTTTTCTAAGTGCCCCACTGATTGGTGCTCTCTCTGATGTCTGGGGCAGGAAATCCTTCCTCCTCCTCACTGTCTTCTTCACCTGTGCGCCAATTCCCCTTATGAAGATTAGTCCATGGTGAGTTTACTCTTGTTAAAACTGAGGGGTTCTGAGGAGCAGAGGGAGCGTGAGGCTGAATGATGGCGGATTTGAGGGTGTTGCATTTGAGGATGAGAAGGAAGAATTCATCCAGTGAAGAAGGATGCTCAGCCTGAAGACTAATTTACTTGTCTGGTTCTCCCGGAGGGTTCAGTGTCAGGAAGAAAGAGTCTGTCTTTCCTCTCCTGGAGCCTGTTCTCCTGATAGGTGTATTATCACTATTAGGGCATGTTGATGTTTCCTTCCTGTGTGGGGAAAAGAAGTGATAAAACTCCATGGGCCACCAGTTCCCGAGCACTTTCTGGTGCAATGAAGTAGGATGGACTAGAAGGAAGAATAAGGGAGAGGCTCTAATTCAGCAGTTGTGGGCTACTGTGTGGTTGCTCTCTAACTCTGCCTTTGGCAATGCCTGTTTCAGGTGGTATTTTGCTGTCATTTCCATGTCTGGAGTCTTTGCTGTCACCTTTTCTGTGATTTTTGCCTATGTTGCCGATATCACGCAGGAGCATGAACGCAGCACAGCGTATGGCTTGGTAAGGAGCTGAATAACTGGCTGTCTCTTGAAAGAAATATTTGGAGCTCTGCAGGTAGGAGAGGTGTAAAATTAGGGTGGGAGGTATAATGACAAGCCTGAGACAGTATCAGTGAAAAGATGATATGCGCTTCACTAATAATGTAGTTTCCCTGTTCTTCTGTTTGTGATTTAGCACCAAGCGAGAGGGCTAATTTCTGTGCAGTCTGAATACTGGCTATATGGTCGCTGAGCCTTTAAACCAGCCTGGTTTGTGGGCGTCCTTGCACCAGGAAAGGGGCAGGCTGCCATGCTGGCGTGTACACAAGTAGCCTGTGATGGGGCCCTTCCTGTAGGGTTACTGAAAGTATCATATGTGAGTTGTTAGGTTAGCTTTAATTTCCCTTTGCTAGACCTTAGTCTAGATTGCACCGAGTGAACATGCCCTCTTCCTGTCTACAGGCGTCCCTGTCCACGTGGGTTCTCTCCATCAAAGGTGGCACAACTGGTACCCTCAGGTTACTCCACAGGAGAAAATAGGCTTTACGAAGAAGAGGCTGTATTGATGTTTTATGCTTCCAGGTGTCAGCCACATTTGCTGCTAGTCTGGTCACAAGCCCAGCAATTGGTGCTTACCTTTCCCAAGCCTACGGCGATACGTTGGTGGTTGTGCTAGCGTCGGGTGTTGCTTTGCTGGACATTGGTTTCATCCTGCTGGCAGTGCCAGAGTCTCTGCCGGAAGAGATGCGCCCGGTCTCTTGGGGAGCTCCAATCTCTTGGGAGCAAGCAGACCCATTTGCCGTAAGTAAATCTTGCTGCTGTTTTTCCACGTGCTGGTAATGCTTATATGTGCTGTAGTTCTGCTAAAGTCTCTCAAAAGGAAGATGCATTCCACAAAAGATGAAGGATGTGAGGCTTAGATTAAGGTACAGTGCTCAACTGACGGCAGACTGTGTATATCTAAAGCTGTCTAGCAGCTTCTAACAGATTTCATCTAGCTACAGACCATCTAAAAGCAGCTCCAGATGTCCTGAAGCAAGAGCATCTCTTGGTGGAAATGTGCCAGTTGTTTGAATATAAATTCCATTACTTAGCAATAGTACTGTGTCAGGAGGTGTCTTTCATGTTCCTGGCTTCTCAGGACCTCTGCTAACCATGATGAGCTTTGCGCGGTTTCACCTCGCCTGTGCTTGCTAGGAAGATTATTTTGGCTGAGGAAAAACAGTTCTGATCAAAAGCACCTGACTATAAATCTGACAAACTGAAAAGTAAAAATTCCTCGGTTTTGGGTGTTAGCTGATAGAATGGTATACCTGATCTGCTGTGTGGTGGCAGAGTTTACATCTTCCTCTGAAATGCTGGTCTGGTTTCATTCAAGCATTCACTTCTTAGACAGAAGATGGTGACTTAAACACTTGGTTTTGCTGTCTCTCTGCCTGGAGAATATTTAAGGATATTAACTCTTTTTTGTATTCTTTTTTTTCCTTCATTCCCTACCCACCTTCCCTACAGTCCTTGCGGAAAGTGGGTCAGGATTCTACAGTGCTGCTCATCTGTATCACAGTCTTTCTCTCCTACCTTCCTGAAGCCGGCCAGTACTCCAGCTTTTTCCTGTACTTGCGACAGGTCAGTCTCTTGTGGTGAGGGAAGGCTCTGAATGCAGGAATCCCAGCCTACAAATGTTATCTTAGTTGCATGTCCTCAGGAAGCTAATCTTGGCCAAATGATTAATAAAGTTGAAGCTATAAGAAACAGTGACTTGTTCCAGCTTTCCTAAAAAATGCAGGAGCCTGCATTTTTTCCAGGAGCCTGGAAAATCTCCTGATACCAGGAGCCTGGTAATCACTCTGTAGGCACTGCCAGGACCCTTGCTTGGCTTCTTTCTGGTGCTCTGCCTGTCCATTCCGTCTGTGCCACTTTCAGGCATTTAAGGTGCGCCCGGTGGTTTAAAGCTGTTTTTTCAGCCAGAGGAAAATCTTCCACTGTATTACTGTGGCAGCAGGGAGGTAGTGGAAGGTACAGTTGATTAGTGTTTCGGTGTCTGATAAGCAATGTCAGTAAACAGTGACACTGACAGAGTGCTTTTCTCGTACGGTACAAGTCTCTTGCCTGAAAAGTCCCTCTGTGATGTTTTCACAGGTCATTGGGTTTTCCTCAGAGACTGTGGCAGCCTTTATTGGTGTAGTTGGAATTCTCTCTATACTGGCTCAGGTGAGAAGCAATTTCTGTCTTGGCTCTTGCAGTCTGGTTATAAGAATGTCCAAAATTTCTGATAAGGGGGGCTGGTGAGTTGTCAGAATCCCTGTGGCCACACAGACGTCAGAGCCATGCACGGCTACCTGCGGTCCCTCTTTCTTATCTTTTGAATGCAGCTGTTGTTTGTTGCGTAACAAACTGGGTAAACTGTGGGGTGGGCCCATGTCATTCTGTAAAACTCCACAGACTGTGCTCTGATTGCCATGGACAGGGATGTGGTGGTTTCTAGCGCAACGTTACGAGAGCGAAGGACTCCATGTGCGGGACAGCCAGTCTCACAGCAGCACGAGTTCCCTCAGAGTCCCATCCTCTTGTCTTCCGGTCCTGTTATCTTTGCACGTGCTTTGAAAGCGCCTGTTTTTCTTTCCAGACAGTAGTGTTGGGAATTCTCATGCGTTCCATAGGAAATAAAAACACTATCCTGTTGGGACTGGGCTTCCAGATCCTGCAGCTTGCCTGGTACGGCTTTGGATCGCAGCCTTGGTAAGAGTGTCCACGTTTGTCTCCTGGCATCGGCAGGTTTCCCCTCCGCAGTGGCATGGTGACTCTGCGGCAGGCGGAGATGCTGCCCTGCTGCAGTGCCAGTCTGCGCTGGCCCCGGCAGCCTGCCTCCTCACTGCTGCCTCTTTCTTCCCCAGGATGATGTGGGCAGCAGGAGCTGTAGCTGCCATGTCCAGCATCACCTTCCCAGCCATCAGTGCCATGGTGTCTAGGAACGCGGACCCCGACCAACAGGGTGAGTTGCCTGGGGGTTAGTCTGATGGGCGAGTTCGTCCCAGCGGGTGCCTGAACTGAGGCACGTTTGGATTCTCAGCGTTGGTGGTGGAGGGCTGGGCAGGAACATCCGCACCAGCTGCGGAGTGTCGCTTTATTCGTAGTAGTGTTGACACTCTTGTCTTTGACCACAGCTGATGCTTTGGGAGGGAATTCTTAAATTACTCACGCAGGTGTTCAGTGTTGCCTGAGGTAGAGAAGACTGCTGCTTAATTGTTTGCCTGCGTCATGGTTCGACCCCGAGTCCTCAGACTTGGCTGTCTTAAATTCCAGTAAAGTTGGAAAAGATTACTTGATGTGCCCGTGCTCATTTTATTCTCTAAAGTAGAAAGCACAGCATTACTGATTTTTGTAAATCCTGATACTGAGCGAGGCTAATGACCAGCTAGCCACTTCATCTGTAGAGAGCATGTTAATCCAGATATGAGTGTTTGATCCTATATTTAAACGTGTAAGCATCCTTGAATAAAACAAGCTTCTTCAGAAAGCCGGAGGCATATCTTCCTTTCCTTGCTCTGTCCCCAGGTGTGGTACAGGGCATGATCACTGGAATTCGGGGTCTGTGTAACGGCCTGGGGCCGGCGCTCTATGGCTTTGTCTTCTATCTCTTCCACGTGGAGTTGAACGAAATGGCTGAGGTGGAAACCTTGGGTAAGGCCTCCAAACCCAACATGGCCAACCCTACAGATGAGGTAACCCGTTCAGCTTTATCATTCCGTTTGCTGGGCTGCTTCTGTCCTTGCACTTGAGCATAAATTGTTCTTCTGTTCCTCCCTACAGAGCAGCATTATTCCAGGGCCTCCATTCCTGTTTGGGGCTTGTTCTGTCCTGCTGTCGCTGCTGGTGGCCTTGTTCATTCCAGAACACAACCTTGCACTGAGATCAGGCAGCCACAAGAAGCACAGTAATGGAGCCCAGACCCATACTCACAGCCCACAGGCCGGAGGATCCGATGGCAAGGAGCCCCTGCTCGAGGACAGCAGCGTGTGAGGTTGGGAGAGAAGGACCTGGCTTTCTTCTTAACTCCAGATGAAGGATGGACTTCAGGGAGAGAGGGTGGGGGGAAAGAAGAAACGAGGTAATAGACTGTACCACTAACAGCTAATGAGAAGGGACGGGGTTTCCCTTCAGGCCAAATATACCCAGCTGGTGCAAAAATGGAATTGTATCATCTGGTGCTGATGGAAAGAGGAGATTCTGAACTGCTCCACCTGAAGGGATAGTTCTTAAATGCAAACCTGCCCTTGTATGCAAATACTGAACTTCATGGTGTGACCTGCCAAACACTCAACTTGCCAGTGAAAAATTAAGGAGCTAGCATTGTCTTTGTTCTAACGTGAACTAACTGAGTTGCCAGCCAGAGTAAAACGAGGCGCCCGTTGTGTGCCCCATCCCCTCGTGTAATTGGTACTCGCTAGTGGTCCCGTCTCGGCCCAGCTGGCGAACGGCGGCGCTGGGACAGGCTTGATGGCTGCCTGCGCAGCGTGCGCCGCCTGTGCTGGGACACACGCGGGGGAAAGTGCGTGCCCCTGTGAAGATCAGGTAGCGTAGTCAACTGGGAGCAGACCCTCCCTGCCTCAGGATCTGAGGAATTTGCCCATTCTGGCCCCCGTGAAACCTAGACCCAAAAAACCCGCAACCTACTGAATTAATGTTCTGGTGAAGATAAGAAAAATTAAGAAGTAAAGTTGCAACAGACACAAGGGAGAATGGGCAGATGAGAGAAGGGCGACTACGTGAATTACAAATGCTTAGATGGTCAGCAACATTTGTATTTCTGCTTGGTTTTTCTTTTTTTGTTACACTGATGTAACATTTGTCTGTTGCTACCTCCATAGGTAGGAGGTAGAAGGATTTTTCAGAAATCTTTTTCTGGAACTGTAAGGGTTGTTCAGAAAATACAGTTCTCTGAGAGGTTGGAGAAACAACTAAACTCTGCTAAGCACTTTGATAAAGCGTGGTTTCCTGAGAGAAAGGTCAAAGAAATAGCTGTTTATCTTGAGCACTTTTATAAAGCATGTTGATTTTTCCCCAGGCTCTTGCCATCTGATATTAAAACCAGATAATAACTGTAGCTTGTTTTTTCTCAGTCCAATAGATCCTGACGGTGATGACTGCAATTGATTTGAACTTACAGGTTTGGATTATGTGTGGCGTTCCTGAGCCTGCTATGAGGGCTTTTGTTTTGCTGAAAAATGGAATTGCAGCCTCTGCTGCAGGGTTCAGCTCTGTTTAACTGAGTGTTGTCAAAGAAGCTAAGACAAATGTATAGGGAACGCTTGGTTGTTTATAGGTACACGGAGATGTGGCAGAGGGCAGGAGACAACTGTTCTCATTTGAGTAAGATCAAAAGTAATGGCATTGAGCGGTCACTGGGGAAGTAAAGACCAAACTGGGAACACTTAAGAAATTAGTTGTTAGGGAAACTGAGGATACAGTGGCCAAAAATAGTCCTGTCTGAGAGTGGGGTTTGTGCAGCAGCTGTTGTTCTCTGGCTGGGATCCCCTCTCCGTACGTTTGGGACCAAAAGGGAGGGAGCACTGTCACTTGATGTCTTGGGTCTTTGCAAACAGGTAATCGTGGCTGACGCTGTGCCTGCACAGCAGTGACGGCAAATGCCGTTTTCCTCTGGGTTTAGTGGAAAACACCAGCTGGACGACCCTGGAGAGCTCAGTCCCTGACCCACAGCCGGCGCAAGCAGGGGAGAGTGCTGCGGAGCCCTGGCAGTGCAGCTCGCCCCGCTCTGGCAGCGTGAGGGGACGTGAGCTCCAGGCTGTGTCCAGCACCCGACTTCTTTGCTGCGCTTGTCCGCGTGAGCGATGGTTGATACTGACTTTGGACTGATTGAGAGCTGCAGTTTTGTGTTGGTCGCCCTAACGCCTGTCAGGTATTAACAGCTTGGAACCACTGCCAGCCTGGACTGGGCTGAACTAATAATACAATGTCTATTTACCAGTCTTCTGGGCCAGTTAGTTATTGGAGGTGAACATTTAAGTGAAATAATTCATAGTTTGTTTTGCATTAATCTGGCCTGGTACCCAGATTCTGTGATCAGAACTGTAAGAGCAGGTTATTGTCCGTGCAGAGCGCAGCCACCTCGGACTCTGAGGGTTTGCTCATGTGGATCCAGTTGCAGGACTGGGGAAGAGAGCTAGCAGAAAGTCTCAGCGACCTGCGGTGACTCCAGTTTTCCCAAGCTCATTGTGATGATGCTCCAGATTCCCAAACGTTACTGGGGTGGTCTGCACCATGCGTGCACAGCAAGTTCTTTCCTGAAGGAAATCCAGTCACTTAAACTTCCAGGCAGCAGCCCCAACTCTGTATTGCTCACAAGAATGCCTTTTTTAGACTGGAGCTTTACCAAGTATGTCTGGTGATTCATTTATTTACACTGTGTTAAAATGAACTGAAGTAGGTTCGTCCCTCACACACAAATGAAGTGAAACGAAACACCGAATCCTTACCTCGTCCACACTGAGGCACTTGGAGCTTCACGGGTAGAATATAGTGGAACGTTACAAAAAAGACAAGCGTAATTTATATGATATAAAGTATATAGAGATATATTTTTAAAAGTCCTTTCCTTTATTGAATAGTTTATTGAAACCAATGTGTTTCCAGTCCCATTCCCTCTCGCTGCTGCTGCCTGCGGCGCCTCAGCCTCTCCTGCCCTTCAGACAGCAGAATTATCCAGGCGAGCTTCCCTCCCCAGTCCCCATCCGTCACGACGCGATACCTGAGGCCCCAGCGACGCCAACATCCCCCAGCCTGTGAGCAGTGGCCCTGGAGTGTTCTGGCCCCTTCATGAGCCCCCGAGCTCACTCAGGCTGGGCGATGCCGCGGGTTGCTGCCGCGGGGGCAGGCTGCAGCCTGGCGCTGTGAGCGGATCCACCGCCGCAGAGGTTTCTCCGGCTGCCGGGGGGGTTCAGCGTTGGGTGGGCGCAGCAGCAGCAGGTGCACTGCGGGACCTTTACCCATATACAGGTGACTCGTATGTGCGTCCTTTGCTGTGTCGGCGCCGGGGCTGGCCCTGGGACATGGTGTGGCGCCGAGCCCGGGCGCCCACAGCGTGTGGACCTGCTCTGGGAAGAGGGGCTCCCCGTGGGGCAGGGCTGCTTGCCTGCCCCAGTGGCGCCGCCTGTTCCTGGCACCAGGAGCGGGCAGGGATTCCTTTCCATGGTTTTTGAGTTCCTCTCACCCAGTTCGGTGGGGGCCTCAGCCCCAGGTAACTCCCCTCCCCATCAGCGTAGGAACGTGACCCACCCACCCTTCTGCCTTTACGCGGCAGAGGAGGACACGGGCCAAGCGGTGACGGAGCTGAAATTACCGGACCTGAATGAAGAATGTCTCATTCTGAAGGGCCGGTAATTCTGCAGCATCCGACGTGGAGACTGGAGAATCTGTACGGAGCATTCAGCTAGTTTCGCCAATTTTTGTTACTTTATATGAAAATGCAACTTTTTTAAAAGAGCCTTTTCTTAAAATGCCCTTGATCTGCTGTGTAGTGCCTGAGCCTGGCTGTTTAACATCACTGTTCCCAGAATTTGTCTGCAGTGAGTTATAATTCAGGCTGGTGACAGCAATGCCCCAAACACAAGGCAGAGATTGGCTTAATTGCCCTTCTGCAGTTCCAGTGTTCATGGCAGCAGTTCAAGTGAGTTTAAACTGATCTTGTCGCATTAAAACACCTGCATTAAACCATTGCTTCTCTTTTGCCATTACTTTTGCAAAATAGTAACTTTTTACTTCATTGTTTTTTATTCTTTTCTCTGCACTTGAATGGCTGCTAACATCTTTGATTATGTTTAAGAAGCGTGGGCATGTGGCGAGCCCACGTTCACTGCAGAATGGTGGCACCTCTGCGCTCTCAAAGTTTACTATTGCGTGCGTTTCTGTATCTCTTTTTTAAGCTAACGAAATGTATTTATTTTGGTTCCAGTTGTGTTTAGAACTGGCTAATCTCTCCCTCTGATGGATTATTTATTAAACTGCTGCTTTCCTGTTGTGTTCAAGTTCTCTATCCTCATCCTTCTCCCCTGCCTGTGTTATACCTTCCCGAGCCTCCCTGTGCTTCTGCCCAGCTCTTGTACCAGCCCTGGGGAGCGTGGCCATGAGAGACTGCGCGTCCGGCCTTCCAGATCGACCTCCTGTCTTGAACGGGCACAAGTCGTTGAGTTATTTCTACCGATTCCTTAAAACTAAAGCATTCTAGAGCAAAAAGTGCTCAGAACCAATTCGTACCCGCCCTTGATGCGAAAGTAGCTATCCAGGTTTCCACTGGGGTGTTAAAATAGCAGCACATCAACCGCCGGGACTTGCGCGCTGCTCAGGCAGGGGCTGTTTTGAGCCCTGGCCCTGCTGCTCCTGGTGCTGCACGGGGACCCAGCGCTTGTGCAAGAGGAAGCGGTTTCGGGCACTTTGTGCAGGGCAGCAATTACAATATGGGGCCGAGTAGGGAGCAGCGAAATGCTCTGGAGGAGCCAGCACTCTGCTGCTCTGCTGCGCGTGTCCTGGAGCTGGGACGGGGCTGCCTGCCCCCAGACCCACCAGAGCCCCCTCCCGGGGCTGGCTTCAGCTCCCAGGCTCTGTTGTCTCCAGTTCCAGCCAGGCTTAATTTAGATCTTATCTTCCTCATTTAAACACTTCTTTTGGCGTTTGAAGATGGTGCTAAGTGAACAATATAATCACAAGAAGTACAAAGGCATCCAAGTCAGCTCTTGGATGGGATCTGGCGTTTGATGGCCGATATCCTGTAACGAGCTGGAAACACGAGCCATCTATTACACAATATGTTGCTTTTTGTACGTGCTGCCTCTGTTTTATTTTTTTGTCTTTGTTTGAGAAAGAACCCTCAGCTTCACTGGAGGAAAAAGGGAAAGCATTTCATCCTGTTCTGGATGCGGTTGGCCATGGGGGCAGCACACGCAGCCGGCACTGCGGATGCTGCGGCCGTGCCCCAGGTGAGGGGCAGAGTGGCTCTGCGGGATGAGCCTCCCCGGAGCGTGATTCCCGTGTTTCGTGCAGAAAGCCTTAATCTTGTTCCAGCTGCCCCATCGACGCCTGCTCCAGCCCCGGCATTTCTGATGGGGTGTTTGCAAGTGATGACAGCCCGGGGCTACACCCTGGCCCGAGGGGCTCCAGCGTGGCCGCCAGCATTGTGGGGGTATCCTGTGCGAGGCCAGCACTCGTCCCTCTGCCCTTTATCTCTCCCCGCTGAACTGTTTTGTTTCCTGCCTGTGGGCTGCGCATTGCCCAGCGAGAGCCCCCTGCTCCTGACCCGCAGGAGGAAGCACGATCAGCTTCCAGGAAAGATGTTTGGGCTTCTATTTCTTGAAAACCATCGTTCCCCTCACTCTGACCCCAAAGCTTTCCTGTTGGGTGGAAAACTCTCTCAGTGCCTAAGTTTGCTCCTTCCGCCCTGTGTCTGCAACTTGTTGATCTCTCTTGGTCGTGTTCGGGGCAGAGGGGGCTGCCTGTGTGCACCTCCGGGACGCAGGAAGATCCTCCAAGTTGATTAAAGGAAAGACCCTGACCAGGTGCTGGAGCGGGAGCTGCGTGAGTCACTGCACGGGGGTGAGGGGCAGCTCGGGGCCAAACCTGCAAGAGCCGCCGTGGGGGCCCGCTGCCCCGCTGCTCGGAGCTCGGACACGTGCCCTGAACTCTCCCTGCCTCGATAACCTTGCCATTAGCGCTGACTCTTGTGGTTGGGAGGTTTATCAGGTTTCCATAACTCCGATTTCCTCTGTGGTCGGTGTTGCCCATCTGCCCGTGCGGCAGAGGCCGAGGCAGCTCCCGGGCACTCGTGGCGTCAAGTGCTCTGCAAGCCCCGAACCGGAGGAAGTGCATCGCGAGGCGCTGGACTTTCGGGTAGCTATTAATCTCCTGATGATGGGTCTGGGAAAGCTTCTTTTCAGAAGAAGGGACTGTTTCATAAGTGCTTAACTCTGTTTCAAATGATGATTTATGGGGTTTTTCTTTCCTCACCTGAAGCACCATTTTGAGGGGTTCCCGGGGGCGTGGGGTGCGATGCCGAGCGCTGGCGCAGAGCCACCTCTCAGGGCAGCGCCGGGTCCAGCCTCCAGTGGCCGCAGCTGCTTTGCCCCCAGCTCTCGGGCAGAGGCTGCGCAGCTCCAGGGGCCCCGGCACAAGGCACGGACCTGGCAGCCGGTGGGCACCGAAAGGCCAGGGCTGATTCCCCCAGGGCCCATCGGTGTTGGTCCGTCATTGCAGGAGCCCCAGCTGAACGCTGCACCAGACCCCAGCCAAAGGTGGCTTCCAGGGCTTGCCTGATTTATTTTTTTGTCCGTCTGTGCTTTGCCACTCCTGCCCCAAAATCCTGTAGCAGCGAGAGCGGTCCATGAGGCCAGTGTTTCCCTTCTTTAAACTCTTACTCGGTGAAATTAGGAAGCGGTTCCCCCTCTAATGAAGTAGCTCGTGGCTCGGTGGTTACCCTGACTGCAAACGGCTGTGGGTGCGCAGCCCTGCCCGCTCCCTCCCGGGGCTCAGCCGGGGCCCTCGCTCGCCCCTCGCCCACGGGGGCACCGGCGCAGCCTCCTCGCTGTGGGCACCAGGGACCTGGGCTGGGGGAGCGGAGGGGGAGGCGAAACCCTGGCCCTGTGTCTGTGTCCTCTGGCGTCCCGGGCTCTCGGGCGTCCCGGGCTCTCTGCTGGGAAGACCCCAGCCGGTGCGAGGAGCAGCCCTGGCCATGGCTTGCCCCATGCCAGGGCTGGGCCGGGGGCTCCGGTGGCCACTGGAAACTCCAGGAAGTGGCTCTGTTAACACAGGATGGAAGGAACAAAAACCCCAGAGCCATTAATCACCCAGCTTTGGGTGAATGTGCGTATCTGATGGCGGCTGTTTACAAAGCACTTCCCTTGCTTAGAGGCCTCTTGGAGGGTCAGAGGATTAATTACCTGGCCTCCCGAAAGGATGCGCCCAGTGCCCGGAGCTGCCTCTCCAGAGAGTTCCCGGATGGGAAACAGATGGGTCCTACGCCGACTTTCCACCTTCTGCAACAGGAGGTGCAGGGCTGGGCACGTCCCCTCCCTCGGCCCTTCAGCACCTTCCCTGGCCTCGGCCGCAGCCTGGCGGGACAAGATGGTGCAGAACCAGGCCTGTCTCTTCCCGGAGAGCTGGGGAGGAGTGAGGAAGCGATACCAGACAGATGCTAGACAGGGGACAGGCGGTGAGGCTACGCCAGGGCCTTGGAGCTAGAAAACATGGGGTAATCAACA
Source organism: Chionis minor (assembly GCA_013398295.1). Lineage (NCBI taxonomy): Eukaryota > Metazoa > Chordata > Aves > Charadriiformes > Chionidae > Chionis > Chionis minor. Next base: position 64,412 of record VZSF01004101.1, on the reverse strand, counting down.
TCTTCCATGTGGTCACACTTTTTCCATTTATACCATGAAGCCAACACTCCCCAGAATGCCTGCTTTTATCCCCAAAAGCACCCTGTTCTGGGAATGAATGCTGTCTGCAGCTCGTCTGAGCAGGACTGTCCAGCCTGGGGCTGGACACCTCCTCCCTCTGCCCTGGGGACGCACCCTTCCAAGGGCCACATTTCGGGAGTCAGGGCTCGGGGACGGGTTCCTCCCACGTGCCCTTGTGCCTGGGCTGCAACGGGGGCTGCCCACTCCCAAGGCCACGTTCCTGCAGAGGTCATGGTGGGACGTGCCCTGGGCAGCCGCTGCAGCCGCAGGCTCCCCTCCGTCCGCCCGCCAGCTGGCCGCCGGCAGCTGTGCTTGACGGTGACGTTCAACATGGGCCCCAGCCCTGCTTTTGGAGCAGGGGGACAGCAGCCCCTCCCAAAGGGAGATATCCCCAGCCAGCCCCAGGAGGGTTTGTTTCAGCTGTGGGAGCTTGAGGTATGAAAAGGGCTGGTTTTCCGGGGGAATGGTGGAGCCTGGTGGGAACCAGGGAAGGGAGACGGGATCTCGGCCACATCGATCTTGGGTGCAGGTGCCCACGCAGGGCTGCCCGGTGGGGCGACGGGGGACCCTGCAGCTGTGTGGGGACCCTTCGGGCCAAGGGCTCTCCCATGCTTGGGGCTGCCAGCACGGCCCTTGGCTGCAGAGCTGGGCGTTGTGCAAGAGCCCAACTTGGACGAGAATCTAAAACCTCTCTCTGGAAATACCCCTCGGGCTGGAAAGTCGCAGAGGCCCCGGGGGCTGGTGCACATGGGGGCGGTTCCTGCAGAGCTTAAGAAGGGCTGAGGACGGGGCTGGCGGCCAGAAGGAGACAGCCCCAGCCGGTGGCGTTTGCTCCCTGGAAGGAGGGAAGGAAGGAACCAGCCCTTGCTGCTGCCCTGCCCTGCTGCTGGCTCTGCAGGCGATGGAGCCGGCTCCTCTCCTCCTCCTCCTCGGCTTGCTGGGGGGCTGCAGTGGTGAGTGCTAAAGTGGCCAAGAGCCGTCCCGATCTCTTAACCCACCGTGCTGGCCACCGCTCCCTTTGCTTTGCTGCGTGGCACCGCGGGCCAGCACGGCCCCAGGGTCTCACTGCTGTGAGCCCTGGCAGCCCCCGTGTCCCACGTGCGTCGCCGCTGCAGCGCTCCTTGTCCTGGTGCTGCAGCCTGGCGCTCAGAGCCATGGAGCGTGCCACTGTGCGAGCGACAGCGTGCACCTGGCCGGGGTCTGCTCTCCCGCTGCCAGAAGTGCAGCAGTGCTGGTGAGGGATAACAACTGGGGGGAAGGGGCATTTGGGCTCATTTCCCCAAGGAATGGCTGGAAAATCTCAGTGATAAATGGCGACAGATCAAGTGGCAATGCCTGCAACGGGGCAGACCCAGGCTGGCAATTGCCACAGGCATGTTGGCTCCATGGTGCTCCCGATCCCCGGTGTCAGCAAGCAGCTGTCCTGACGGCAGCACTGTGGGGGAAGCCTCAGCTGTCCCTAACGAGCCATCGCTAATGAGCAGTGCCCCCCCAGTGGTGATGGGGATAGAGCTGCTGCGGTGCCTGAGCATGACTGTCTGATTCTCAGCAAAGAGGGGAACCAGCACCACGTTTGCCTTGTAAACGACTGGGTTCTGATGATTGTCCCCTTCCCTAAGCCCCACATATTCCTTATTCCTCTGCCCAGGGCGACCCGCTGACAAGCTGGTGGTGGTGCCGCAGCAGCCAGTGGTGCAGTATGGGGGCTCGGTGCAGCTGAACTGCTCCCTGACCTGTGCCGGGGGCACGGTGCAGTGGAAGGGGCTGGACACCAACCTGGGGAGCATCACCTCCTCCCCCACCCACAGCATCCTGCACATCAGCAGCGCCGTGCTGGCCACAGAAGGCACCAAGATCTGCCAGGGGACCTGCCATGGGAAGCACTACCAGCACGCTGTCAACCTGAAGGTCTACGGTAAGCATCTGCCAGCCCGCCCCTTGCTGCCTCCCCGGCACAGTCCTGCAGCCCCCAAGGCAGCCAGCTCCCTCCTGGGCAGCGGTGCCAAAAATCACCACTTGACACTGCAATTCCCCTCTCAGCCCTCCCGGACACACTGCAGCTGGAGACCTGTGCCCTGGAGCCGGGGCAGCCCACCAGCCTGCGCTGCTCGGCCCGGCGGGTGTACCCACTGACGGGGCTGGTGCTCACCTGGTACCAGGGGGACCAGGTGCTGCAGAAGGTGGACCCCAAAGTCACAGAGACCAACGAGGGGCTGTTTGACATTGAGTCCACGCTGCCGGCTGGGAAGGACGTGGTAGAAGGGGTGGAGTTCAGGTGTGAGGTGACGCTGAGCATCGGGCAGAAGACCTTCACCCGGCTGGCATCTGTGGCGGCGAGCGCTGGGGGTGAGTGCCAGGGTGGGAGCTGGGCACCCAGGGTCGCACGCTGCCCCGTCCGCTGGAGCTGACCCCCATTGCCCTGCGCTGCTTGAAACAGCTTTGCTGGAGTGGGAGCAGCCCCCATTTCTGCGCCGCTCTGCCGTCTCCTGTCCTTGACCCCACTGCCGCGCTGGTGGTGCGAGTTTGCTCCTGCTGCGGTGCCTCTCCCTGTCTGGGGCCAGCGTGTTCATGGGGTGATGGAGGATGGGGCCATTGGGTGGCGTGAGCAGAGGGGGCTGTCACCCCATAGGGACAACAGGTGCCAGAGAGGCCCCATCCTGGACCTGAGCCATGGCAAGGCCACCTGTAACCTGCTGTGTTTGCAGCTGTGACGGAGCAGCCGGTGGCCATGGCTACCTCCACAGGGAGCCCCTGGACAGTGGCGGCTACTACAGAGAGCCCCAGCACCGCCAGGCTCGTGACCACCACAGTGCTGTCCCCAGAGACAAGTGTCCCCACACATGATCCCACTACAGCCCTGACCACCACACCGCAGGAGCCCAATGCTGAGACCATCCCGGAGCTGGCTGCTGCCACCAAACCTTCCTCCACAGAGCGCCCTGCTCCTCGGGACCTCGTCACAGGCAGTCCCACCGCACCTCTGGCCACCACCATGCTCCCTGGCTCCAGCACCCTGAGCCCCCTAGCTTCGACGCAGGGGACGGCTGCGAACAGCATCAGCTGGGGCTCTCCCGGAGCGGAGGGGACAGGGCTGTCCGCGGGGACGGTGCCTGCCTGCAGCCTGCGGATTTGGTCGCTGCCTCCCAATGGGACACGCGGCAGGGCCCTGCGCATTGAGTGCCACGCACGGTGCAGTGGGAATGCCACCGTCCGCTGGCTGCGGACCCCTGTGGCCCTCTCGCAGTACCAGGAGGAGGTGGCAGGCAGCAGCTCCACGCTGCGGCTGGACCATGCTGAGCCCCAGCACCAGGGCCACTACCAGTGCATCCTGCTTGGCCACCACTCCCAGGTGGTCAGTCTGCAGCTGGCAGTCTCGGACGGTGAGTGGCCAGTCTGCAGCCCCCTCCCCTGTGCCCCCCACCACTTGGGCTGCAGTCAGTTGTGTCAGTGATGCATCTGGCGCAGGGGGGTGTTACACTCACACCTCGGTATTTGCTGGTGGGGGCAGAATCTGCTTGCAATTATACATCCTTCCCCTCTCTCTGCAGATACTTTCAGCACAGACCCTGCCATTGCCGTGGGGACAACAGTCTCGCTGTCGGGACTCATTGTGAGCGTTGTCGTGTCTCATCGCCTGTGGAAGCGATTCAGATCTCAGTACGAGCTGCCCTAGGAGCGGGAGCTGCCTACAGATGCCCACCGCCCTCCGGACCTCCCTGCCGTCGCCTTTTCTGCTGCTGGCCTGGCTCGGCCCCTGGGACGACGAGCAGCCGATGGAGCCCGTCTGCATGGCTCGCAGCAGGGACCAACGGAGCTGGCGGGGTGCAGGACGCTGCTGTGAGACCCAGGAGAGGAGCAGCCCCGACCCAGGACAAGCGCTCTGGGACCCAGAGACCTCCGAGCTGCCGCTGCTTTTGAAAGCTTTGCCCGTGCCTGAGGCTGCTGCTGGCGTGGCTGCCGAGGGGCCTGTGAGGGCAAGGCTGCTCCAGGGGCCTCCGAGCTCTGGGAACTGCTCGGCTCCTGGGCATGTGGCCCGCTGCTTGGAAGAGGTGGTGCGCGAGTCCTGGGGGCTGCCTGCGGGACACCGGGGCTGGAGGCTGGAAGGGAGATGAGCAGAAACGTCCATAGTGACAGGGGGACGGGGACAGTCCTGGGGCTGGATCATGCTGCGCCGGCCCTGAGGGGGTCCGGCCCTTGGGGACTCCTGGTACCCACGCAGATGGGCGGGAGAGCAACAGCATATCGTCTGTCATGACAGAGGGGTCAGAATCGGCCTGGGCAGGGGGGGCATGCGTACATCTCCCGGGCGCGGGCAGAGGAGAGCGGGGCCTTGGCCTGCAGCGCAGGGCGCTCCAATAAAGGGGTGTTTCTGTTGGGACCCTGCCCCCGTGTCCCTTTTCCCTCACGGGCCCCGGGCTCTGCGGCCCCTCACCGGCCCCGCGGCCCCTCACCGGCTCCGGACCCGGCGCGGGACACCGGGCAGCGTCCGCCTTGCGCCCGGTTGCTAAGGGCGGGGCACCTGCCCGGAGTAGCCATGGCGGCCGGGGCGCCCCGCCGCCTTCCGGCGGCCAGGGCGGCTCCTTTGCCCGCACTCAAGATGGCGGCCACGCGGCCTCGCCCAATG
>VZSF01004101.1:32215-48007 GCA_013398295.1 Chionis minor | reverse complement strand
GGCGAGGCACGTCGCTCGGCGGGCGGGGTGGGGCCGGGCGAGGCGGGTGTTGCCGTGGGTGGAACCGCGGACCCGCGGCGCTCGGAGCCGGGACGGGGGGGGCGCCGGGTTGGCCGTGTCCGCGCCGAGCGGCCGGCCGACCCCCCGGTGGAGCCCGGGCGCCTCGGTGGGGTGGTCCGCCGGGGCTGTGCGGAGTAACGGGCCTCCGGGCTTTAAAGCCTTAACGATGCTCACATGACGCGTAAGTTGTTAATCCCCTCCTGAGGGAGCGGCGCCCGCCTTGGCCTCCGGCCGCTTCTGCTGGGGGAAGCTGGGTGCGGGGCTGGGGCCGCAGCAGCCCGTGCTTAGAAGCGCGACCCCCAGCCCTCCGGGACCTGCCGTCTGCTGGTGCTTTGACGTTCTATTTTCCTCGCTTCTTGCGGTGGCGCCGGAGGAGCCTGCCCCTGGGCTCTGTTCTGAGCCACAGGCGAGCAGCTGCTGTGGCGAACGCAGCGGGTTTTTGCCTGGAAGACTCTGGAGCGTGATTCAGACCTGCTGCTGGCGGTGCTGGTGGTGAAGGCTTGTTTTTATTGCGAGGGGCAGGCTGCTGTGTCTGGCCCTTTAGCATATCAGGTACTAAAAATATTGTAGCCCGTTTGTGGTGTCAGACTGGCTTCAGCGTTGTAGAGCCGAACCCAAAGATTGAAGCAAAAGAGTGGAAGGATGCTGAAAAATCCAGAGGTGGTGACGGAAGTCTCTGCTCCAGTATTTCCTTGCAGCGGAGTTACATTTTTAGACTGCAGAGCAGGCGGGCAGGGGGGAGCCTTCTCCTAAACTTCACAGTTGGGGGAATGTGAGTCTCATAAACTGACCTGAAGCTGCCTGTGTCGGCTGCTGCCCGCTCTGCTGCGCTGAGCAGCTGCCGCTCTGTGGGACTGACACCACTGGGACGTGCAGAAGGCTCTTTCTGCCCTCGGTCTGAAAAGCCTCGGGAGGATGAGCTGCTCTGTGGGTCCCTCGGCTCTGTAACACCTGTGTCCTGCCTGGCTGCAGGGTTCTGGGCTCGGTGCATAACAGTGCTGATTCTTTGAGTCAGCAGAATGGGGGGCTGGAGAGTGAGGGGGTTTATCTCTCAACAGTGCTTAGATTTGGTTTTATGGGGCAGACTCCATGAGAGATAACCTCTTACTCTGCAGCGTCCCCACTTGTGGTGGCTCACCACGGAGACCAAGTGGCCGAAGCATGGGAGGGGGGTGTCCTGACTGAAAGCACTTGCCTTTCGCCTGGCTGTGTAGTGACTGCCTGGTTATACGAAACTTACAGGGAGAGCAGGCTTTATAGCTATTAGTGGAAATGGCAGAAAGAGCCTCATATATCCCCTTCCGAGGCCAAGAAGCAAAGGTCATGCCAGGGAGGAGAGCGTACCCTGTGGGATGGTGCAGGCTCCTGCCAGGTTCGGCTGCCCTGAGCGCATACACTGTTTACACCGTGAGGACAACTCCTCCCTCTGCTTGGGGAAAGGTTGTTTTTAGTTTGAAGGTGACTCAGGAGAACGTTATCTGGTCTTGTCTGCCTTCACCACTGTCCAGCTTTATCAGATAGCACGCGGTGCCCAAGAGAAGTGTCCAGCTCAGTTCTGTGAAGAACGTCTTGTTTTTGGGAGTTGGTTTTGACTTGCAGCCTGTCACCATTTGGAAGGTGTTTGAGTAGCTCTGATTCCAGCGGGTCGATGCTGGCTGTGCTTGTATCTCTCTGGGCTCAGCAGGCCCTTTCTCCAGCCCTGAGTGCCCAGGATTTTGATTTCCTGAGTCTGCTTTGTGTTGGGAGGAGAGGAGGATATTAATCCCGTGTGAATGCGCGTGGTACTTGCTGCTGTTACTGCTTGCTGAAGCTTTTTAGCCTGTCTTAACTGCATGAAGTGCCCTCTAACTCAAAGCAAATAACCTTGCAACAGCTTATTTTGTCAGCATACAGTAAGCACCTTGTATCTGTAAGAAAAACCAAAAAACCCTTGATCTTTACTAGCTCCCATTTTGAATCAGGCTGTAGTTAAAATGGGACAGGCTTCTACAAGTGCTGTAGTCAGTTCCGTGACTTCACGATTAGGTGGTTGGGAGTGTTTAGTCACAGGCCTGTGGGGTAAAAAAAAACCCATTTGGCACACAGGTCAGTTGTTCTAGAAGTGAAACTCAGTGTATGAGAAAGTTGCCTACAGCTGATATCCCCATATGTCTTTTGGGACCCCCGTCACCTCCCACTGTTTTAAAATCAGTTGAAGATGATCATTCTGGTGTCTCTAGTACGGTTCTGTCATCCACAGTCACTTGGAAACCTTGAAATCTTTGCAAAAAGTTTTGGGCAGTGAATTTCTGAATGTAACCAGCAGCGCTGCGGTTGGTGGGTGAAATAGCACAGTTTTTTTAGGCCCCGAGTTATTATCAGACCTTTGTTTTAAGGTGCCTCAGTTTTCAGTATCGGCCTTCTCCGGAAAGTGTCTTATCTCAGGTGAGGGTCAGATCTCTCCTCATTTGTCCAGGCAAGTTTGTTCTTCCAGACTTTTAAAGCTTTAATATGTAATACCAATTTTTCCAGAGAGAAATGTGGAATGGATTTATTTAGGACTCTGAAACTTACCTTGCAGACTTACAAGTTTGCCCAAACACAAGTAATACTGACTTTTTTCTATGCTCACAAAAAGTGGTCGTACTATTTCTTATTAAAACATCTTCAGGCGTTCAAAAAACAAAAATGTGCTCCCAAACCCAGCTCCTTTGTAGGTCATAGTACATACATGGAGGATTGTATATAATAATGAACTTAAAGTGTTTAATAACTGAGTAAATTAATTTCCTGGATGTGGTGCTGGTGTGCGGGGTGCCCCGTCAGCCCAGTTAGGACATCTGAAGTACAGTCAGGGTGCAGGAAGGACATGTCGCAAGCTTAACTACTTCTTCTTAAATCTGACTGAGATTGAGTCACGTAAGTAACCTTGACCCACAGATGATGTCTTTTCCTGCAGCGCTGCTGCTTGAGCCTCCCTTCCTGGCCCTCCAGGGGCGGCTCCCCTGGGGTGCTGCGCTTCTCCCGGCTGCCTTCCGATGGCTCGAGCGGTTTGCACCGGGGACCGCTGGTCGCAGTGGCTGCTGCTGGAAGCCTGAAGATGTTTGGCAGCACAGCTTTCCGCAGTCCGGTGGCTCACGGACCTACCTTTGGACTGTCTGTTTTTGAAAGCTGAACCCCCGGCCTCTCACGCAAGAGCAGTTTGAAAAATACGGTAGTTCCAGCCTGCAGCCGTTTCTCATGCTCTTAATCTGTTTATTACTCATTTAGCTGTGCAGTTATCTTGCCTGAGATGAAAAGTCTGATTTCACTGTTTGTATGACTACAAATGTTACACATTGCCTCACCTGGCTTGTGACATCTTGCAGATTGCAAGGCATTCCTCCCCTCAAAAAGCTGTTATCTTAATATTGTGTTTAAAAGTGTCTTCCAGGCATCTTAGTGAGCAGAGGGGTGAAACAAGCGTGTGAGAGCGGGGCAGGGAGCAGCAAGGGCTGGCAGGTGAGGCCACCAAAGGGTACGGTGCGTGTGGCAGCACACCATGGCCTCTGGCCCCTGCACCGTGGCTGGGGGTGGCCAGCACCCCCCCAGCTCCAAGTTACGGCCAACTGACCATGGGCACGTGCGGCCAGGAGGAACGAGCACATTCCTCATTGGGGTGGGAAGGGAGCGATGGAGCTCTTTTCCCATTACCACTGTCACACTGATCCTGACTAAGCAGGAACTTGGGCTGTGCCGCGGGGCTGCTGTCTGCAGCTGCTGGCAAAGGTGCTGCCCTCCCGGCAGTGGGACACGCGAGCGGGGTGTGTGGCCTTGCTGCTGCCAGCCTTCCATTGCAACCTGTGACGGGGGCTTTGGCAGACCTGTGGAGCACCGTGCCAGAGCACAGGGGATGCTAAAATCATGTGGGGACCATGGAAGTTGGATAAGCCTTTGCAACGAAAATCTGTCGCTGTCTTCATCCTGAACCGAAGGTGCTTGGGGACTGGATGAGTGTTGGGGGAAGCGTTGCGGGCTCTTGGTCTGCCCTGATGAGCATCGTGCTGTAATGCCCTTGCTCGCAGAAGGTGGGACACGCCGTGACTGCTGTGGGTTTCTTGTTTGGATAGTGTCAAATGCTATGTGCTGGTTTGTGTGTTCTGGTTTTGCAGCAGAGTCGCAGGAAGTATTGTTGGCTGGAGATGCAACAATTCAAATCAACAACCCTGTCCGAGCTGGGCAGAGTTCAGAGGGGAGGGAGGGAAGAGTACACTGAGCTGATGGTTGTGTGTGGCCTCTTCTCAGTGGCTGATTTTTTTTTTTTTGCTTGTAGAGGGTGAATTCTTGCTTTGCACTAACACTTTGCACTAATACCTCTTCAACTCATAGCTGGTTTTATAAAGTCACCACTGTCTCAAAAGAGACTGACTCAGGACAGCGTCGAGTTGTACTGCGAGGCGATTGGCAATCCTATCCCTGAGCTCCAGTGGTGGTTTGAGGGAAACGAGCCAAATGAGACCTATGCTCAGCTCTGGGATGGTGCACGGCAGGACCGTGTCAAAATCAACGCCACCTACAACCTGCATTCCACCAGTACCATCTACATCGCAAACCTCACAAGCGACGACTCGGGCATGTATGAGTGCCGGGCTAGCAACGACCCTGACCGCAACCACTTGTCGAAGAGCCCCAAAGTCAAGTGGATCCGTTCCCAGGCGAATGTTTTTGTCATCGAACGTGAGTGGCCACACTGAGGCCTTGGCACTTGCTCGGACACCAGTGTCTTGAGTCTCCTGCCATGCTCACCCCTGCACCCATGTCCTGTGGCTCCTGAAAGCTCCCCTCACCCTCCCACCCCAGCTGTAGAACCGAGAGACTCCTGCCCTCTGTCATCTCCCCCACCACCTGTGACTTGACCCAAAATGGCCCTGCTCAAAAAGGGTTGTGGCTTCCCAACCAAAATGCCCTTTGGCAATCCCATGCCTTTTCCGGAGCTAAAGACCTGGAACGTGCTGCTTATTCCTGAGTGCCTCCGAGTCCCAGTGCTGGCTTGCAGAATTGAGTCTTGATTCTGCTGTAGACCCTGCCCTAACCACCACTGACAAACTGGCCCTTCCCTACAGCTCGTACAGCTTCTGCTCCTCTGAACAGTCTTGCTTTAAGCTCACTTTCCTGCTAGTGATACAAGCTGTGGGGAACAAAACCTGCTTTGGGTTTCCTGAGATGCAACCGTTTTTGAAATGGCCGTGTCTGTGTGCGACACTGAATGTGATGTAGTTGCTTGTCCTGTGGGAGTGACCAGATTCCCCCTACTTGCAGAGCTGGCAGTCGCACTCTGAAGCTAACAGGCGGCTGCTTTGGGTAATAGAAACCTGGGCCAGTGTAAGGGAATTGAACATCCTGCTATGGCCTTACCATGAATCTTGAAGCTTGCAGGGCAGTGTAGCGGTCTTTTCAGCGTAAATGTGCTAGGGAATACAGAACTCCAGCAGAACCTTCCAGTGGAATTTGGGTAGGAAGAAAAGAAAAATGCACGTCAGTCCTGTGCAAAAATTCTTCCTTTGAAGAGACTGATACTGGGAGGAAGGGTAGGAGCCATAGCGCCACCAGGGCTGCATAATGGTGCTGCTAATGGCAGCTGTTTTCTTGGACTGCCTCCTATGAGTAGAAATGCCTGAGTCATCTTATGTTGCATAGCTTACTGCTGCTTGGCACGTGGAGGCCAGGACCCTTTGGAGTCATGGTTCTGTGTTCTCCGTGGAGTAAATCTAACTGTAATCTTTTGGGCCGCATCACACAACGCACATACTGCTTGCATATGGTCTTGTTTGCTACCCCAACAGAGGGTCTTGACTGCCATCAGTTATATTGCCTGGAGGTGTCTAAATCTGCTGGTTCTGGAAGGTGTTGACACAGTGAGTGCTCTAGTGGCTCATAAAAGCAGAGAGCTGTACTCTGCCCTTCACAGGATGACCTTTTCCGTTGCTTATTGAGCACTTAGCTCTGCTGGAGCTGCACCCATTGTAGGGACAGCAGGGACTCAAAACTACCCAGAGCAGATGCAGCAATCCTGCTGGTGGTGGGAGCAGCTGCAGGGTCAGCATCGGTTGTGCTAGGTGCAGTCAGGCTCTAGATGCCTGGTTTTTGAGTCTCCTATGCTCGTATCATCAGTTCTGCTAGGAAATTGTTTGCAAAGGTAAGTGAAGGCTGTGATAGAGCCAAGGAGCTGTGGCGTTTTCATTAAAGGTTCTTGGGCAGGCAGGTGACCTCTGGAATACCACATTTTAACTTCAAATTATTTATGAATGCAGGTCCAGATGTCAAAGGTCATGTAACTGAGGATTCTGGCAAGCTGATCCTTTCCTGTAACATGACATCGCCTTACCCTGCCATCGAGGGTCACGAATGGCTGCATGGGGACAAGATACTTCAAAAGGACTCGGAGTCGAATGCTTATACCAGCTACACGTGAGTGTCAGGGGCAAGGTCAGATAAGAATCTGAACACAGGGGACGGGTTTTTTACCAGAGGCAGTTACTGTTTCCTATCGGCTAAACCCAAAGCGAAGTGCTTGCAGCCTTGCTGAAAACGCTGGCTCTTAAACTTTTAAAACCTAAGATGAGCTAAACAAAGTTTTGGTAAAGCCCAACACTTTCTGCTTTATGGGGAGGAGGGGTCAAAAAGGAGGAGGAAGGGGAAGTTACAATGCTGAAGTTCTGAAGAGAAGTTCTGCTGCTTCATGTTTTTCTGCAGGTGCTCAGCTGGGCTTTGGTGGTCTGTCAGGTGCAGCAGGGCTGGGGCTGCTGCCTGGCCTGTGTCTGCACTGTCTGTCTGCACTGGCGTCTGTGTGTCAGCACGGTTTCCCCAGAGCTCTGAGGGACCCCTGCTCTGGGCAGGACAGAGCTGCCAGCTCCCCAGAGGACCTGTGGAACGAGAATCCAGTGTCTGTTGCCTTTAGATTTTATGTACCTGTCCAAAGTCCAGCCGTTCTTACAGAACAAGCTGGGAAGCTGCCTGCACGTTGTGGTCAGTGCTCAGAAACTGTCTGCAGGGTGTAGCCGAGCAGAAGTGGGAATACCAGCCTCATTGTAACAGTGCAGTGAGCTTTCCTTTTTGATTACAGTCAGGCCTGGCTGGCACTGACCCAGCAGCTGTAGAGGCATCATGTCCTTTTGTATGGCAGTGCTGACGTGCCTGTCTCCCCATAGCAACAGGGAGCTGAACAAGGATTAAAGTATTTATAACCCAGCCTCCCTCGCGTGACCTCAATTCCTTAGCTGAGTGGTTTTTGGAAGTGGGAAGCGCCATGCACAGCAGAACTAACAAACAGCCTGTTGTCCCACTGCAGCCACGGGACTGAAACTTTGCCTGTCCCTTCCCTTGAGCGGGTATTACCAAGCTGCAGAATGAGATGTTTGTTGCAGTGCAACATAACCCACTAAATCTCATTGCAGCAGCTTTACAAAAAGGAAAACGGGAGAGTTCTCCCGATGTTTGGATCAATCCAGAGTAACCCAGCCTGGGTGTTTCTTTGTCATGTTTCAGTGGGCGTTCCTGCACGGGAAGGATAGTGTTCCCTGAATCTGTTGTCCCAAGCTCCTTGCCTGCCTCCTCGAGAGGTGAATGGCAGGGCTGGTGCCTTACGTGTGCGTGGCCGTGTCCTGGGTTGTGCTAACTAGAGGACTCTCTTGCTGCACTTCAGATTCTCTTGGCTCTGCTCAGTAGGATGTGATTTTTATTTTTTTTAATGAGCCTGAGGCCTCTATGGAAGAGGGAAGAGCACAGAGTTGGCCACTTCTGAAGTACATATGGCGTTGCATGCGGTGATGGCGTAATGTTGTCCTGGTGCTCCTGGTTTTCTCCATCTATGCTAGCTAACAGTCTAGGTCTTACAGTTTTTTCTTTTGTAGAGGCCCTGATGGCAGGAGTGCTTCGGGTTAGGGAGTGAAGGCTGCTGGTGTTCAGGACACGAGATCAGGGGGTCTCAGTGGTCACTGATTTGACAGACCCGTGTCAGGCTTGGTGTACATCAAATCCTCTTCTGCTGTCCTCAGTGTGTGAGGAGAGAAGGGTGGAGAGTTGGGCTGCTGTAGGTACATGGTGCAGCAGAAATACTGGCACTGGAATGGGAGAAATTGCCTGTGAGAGGAGATCGTTGATGCTTATCAGTGTTTCTGTGGGTCTGGAGTTCGGTATCTGCTTGTGGATGTCAGTTGTACTGAATGCTTATCTGACATCTTGGGTTTTGGTAGAATCGAGGGGAAGATGGAAGAGCACTCTGGCGTCTATGAATGTGTCTACAAAACAAGCCCAGTGATAAAAGGAGAAGTGTATATTTCAGGTAACTTCATATGTTTGCTTCTGGGTCTGAGGAGGGGAGTGGGGAAGCTGTGAGCTCCTGAACACTTTGCTCTTTTTCAGCTTCTTGCAAAGCTGCATCTAGCCCTTATTAATAAATCTGTGGGACATGACACATGTACTACCAGACTGGCTCAGTGAGGCAGCTCCATTTTGTCAGGCAGCTAAAATGTGTGTAGGGTCACCTCTTGGACCTTGCATTAAATGAGCCTTCTGCTGCGGATGCGTTTGCACAAGAGTAATGGGAGAGGGTTAATACCTCCTGGATAAATCTGTTTGAGCCTTTCTCGAAGCAGCTTGAGATGCTTTCCTCTCTGAAAATACCAAACAATGGGCAAGTGAGGGGAATAGGCCCATTGGTGCATTTCTTAAACTGATGTCAAGCTTTATGGGTAGCTTTGTCTGATTCTTGCTGGGCGGACTGCAGGGATGACAAATCTACCTGTTTCCTGTAACAAGGTGTCTGATATTTCTTTTTTTCTTGCTGCAGTTGCACCCCAAGTGGTGGCATACAAGAAGTCTGAGCATGGGAATGAGGGGGACACAGGCGTACTGACCTGCAAAAGCCCCTCTTTCCCCCCTGCCAGCTCTTGGGTCTGGTACAAAAATGGTCAAGAGGTAAGTGCTGTGGTTTGTGCTTTTTTTCCCTTCTGCATACCCTACTTCCCAGCAAAGAGGTGGAGGACCTGTCCCATCAGAATTAGCTATTTCGGAGTAGCCTCCTCAGTGTGGCGGCCAGGAGGATCTCTGTAGTGGCAGAGTGTGCGTGGTGAGTGAGCAGCTCCCCTCGCGTCAGCACTCTCCTGAGAGCACTCTCTTTCTCCCTCCAGCCCATCATCAATGGTTCTGGTCGATACATTATCAAGTCCAGTGGCAACAAGACAGAGTTACGCATTCTTAAACTGAGTATTGAGGAGGATACAGGTGACTACCACTGCAACGCCACCAACTCTTACGGCTCCAATGGTGCTACAGTAAACCTGCGTGTTCGCAGCCGCCTGGCAGCACTCTGGCCGTTCCTGGGTATTGTGGCGGAAGTCCTTGTTCTTGTCACCATTATCTTCATCTATGAGAAGAGGAGGAAGCCAGATGAGGTTCTTGATGGTAAGAGGTGCCAGGGGTTGAATCTTTCTGGGGAGACCAAGTAACTTGTAGGGTACAGGCAAAATGTTCTCTTCATCAGATGCGCATTTGCTTGAAGGCTGCTTCTCAGGGCACTTGTAAAACCATGGCAGTCTTTACCAGGCTACTTTAGCCATGAAGTTGCAAGTACTTGCACTGTTTCTGACTCCTTCAGCAATCTGCGCTTTGGATCTGGAACGAGATAAGATTCAGTGCAGGTCAGCCTGACCCTTTGTTTCACCAGTTCCTCTGCACTTAGCTCAAGTCCCTCACGGGAGTGTCTGCAGGACTGGGTTTTCTTTGGTACCCAGCATTCTGGGGAAGATGATTGCTGAATAAGTAGTAGAACTGTTCTTGTGCTGCAGAACTGGGGGACTCTGGCAGTGGCTCCATGAGACCAGCCTTACTTAGTTCAGGTTCGGTTTATGGATCTGTTTTTGGTCCTTAGATCCACATATCCTGACTCTGGGAGACTTCCTCAAAGCCGAAGGCTATCTTTAATCTGTTCTGGAAATATTGGCTCCTCCCTTTCCTTATCAGTAAGAATCTGCATTGTGTTAGCCCCACCGCCCCTCCCTTATCTGATCCAGTTAACAATGAAGTGTAAATGCTCTGTATCCTTCCTGCTTGCTGGGATAGGCCCCCTGCTCTGCTAGGGAGCAGCACATCAGGCAGGCTGAGGTGCGGCAGGGGGACTAGAACTAATTATCCCTGCCCTGACTGCGGGGCTTGAGGGAATTCTGCTCAAAGCAGTTTTACAAGCAGATGCTTTGCCCTTTGATACTCTTGGCTGGAAGGTAGGTGTTGTCTTGAGGATGTTGTAGCTGCAGCTTCCAGGAAAAGAAAAACTACAGCCTGTGTGTGGTGAGCACTCTGGCTTCTGACAGCATTAGTCTGGTCCAGATCATGTTGAGTGCTGACCCGCCAGAGCTGTGGCAGGTGTTTTGACAGACAAAGACAGGGGGTGTGTGCTGAGGTGTCCTGATGCTCCTTGGCCAGAGCTCTTAAGCTCAGGTGCCCGAGCACTTGTGGATGAGGATATGGCATCATACCTGCTTGACAAACATGCACAACTTTACACTTTCCTGGTGTAAAGTGGTTCTCTGTCCTCAAAAGTCTTTGTAGGTTTGTCCCTCTTGAGAGTAGGTAACTGGCATTGCTGAGCCAGCTTAGACAAATGCTGTTCCTCATGGTGTGTGGTGGTGAATTGGCTGCTCTGTTACCTGGGATGGGGAGAGTCTGGCTTGTGTATGGTGCAATATCCTTGCTGGTGTTATCTTTCCACTCTTCCCTTCTCTGCTGCTGGGCACCACCTCAAATGGTAAGTAGAAGATGGTTCCAGCTGTGTTTCTGCACACGTCCTCTCACCAGCTGTTTGCAGATCTTGATGCCCAAGGCAGTCCCGGTGCTTAGAGCGAGGGCCTTGCCACTCTGTGCTGTTCGAGAGGAGCCTGGACTGGGGAAGAGATGGGGGGATCCTTCTCTTGGAAGGGGGCAGATTGCAAGGAGCTGGTGAAAGGCCCCAGGGCTTGGCTTGTGTTGGCAGAGATGTTTTCTTAGCTGTGCTTATCAGTGTAGGAAGAATGTGGTGTGCAGTGTTTATTTTGATTTTACAAAATGTGTGGGGAGGAAGAAGGGTGTACTGCTGCTGATACTCGAAGCCTCATTCCTGAAACATCCTGTTTGGATTCCCTGTTACTTGCTGTTGAAGTCTGTGCTCAGATCTGGGAGCCATCCAAATTGGTGGTGCTGTAGGGGTGAGAGGAGCAGGTAGATCCGTGGCAGCTGTGCTGTCTTGCCGGGTGCATCTGTAGTTCTGTTTTTCCACTTTTAAGTGCTGGTGGTGGGAAGACTGGCTGGTGTGCTGAGGATACGCAGGGTGCAAATGCTAAACAGACCCTACCAGTCAGCAGTGCTGCTTCAGAGGCTGCCTGGAGGCTTCCCTGCCTAATTACTTCTGTGGCTGCCCGAGGTACCCTCGGTTGTGCCTGAGGGTTAACGAGGTGCCAGCCCTGACCTCTGCTGATTGGCGGGGGTGGTGGTGGTGACTTGGTTATCCTGTCAGCCAAGCCTACCCTGTGCCAACAGAAGCAACTGCGTAACAGGAGCTTATGTCTAAGTTTGTGCCTTTTCTAAACTTAGACAAGAAGCAGCTTAAAACTCAGGCGGGGGGGGGTAGTGTTCTGGTAAGAAGCAGCCCCCTGCTCTGCCAGGCCCTGGCGAACCAGGAGCCCTGGGGGTGAGGTGACCTTTTGTGTTCAGTCCTGTGCAGGCAGGAGTATCCAGCAACCTTTCTGGAATGCAGTCCCCAGAGTTCTAAGGGGTGGCAGAGATTGCTTCTTACATGCTCTTTCCTGACGCTGTTTGCTCTTTTTTTGCATGCTGTCCTGAATGTGAAGATGATGATGGAGGTTCTGCACCACTGTAAGTACCTTGCTTTTTCCTATTTAGCCAGATCACACTGGCAGATTGCATCCATCCAGATAATCTGCTCTGAAGAGAAAAGCTGGCTGGTGGGGAATAATGCACTAGTTTGCTGGGTGGGAGACTTGCCCCCACCCCCCTCCCCCATGGTCCCTTTAATGCAGCCTGTGTGTAAACCACAAACACCTGGGGATGGCACCAGTGTCTCAAACTGACACTTCTGGTCACTAATCTCATCTTGCCTTGTCTTGACCGTCTCTATTTGGACCTGAATTACGTTAGTGGGCAGGATGGGGCTTTGTGCTTTTTCTTTCCTCACTGCCCCTTTTCTCTTTCCAGGAAAAGCAATGCCACAAACCACAAGGACAAGAATGTCCGCCAGAGAAACGCTAACTAAGAGCAGGGGCCAGGTGAGTGCTGCTCCCGAGAGCAGCTGCTGTGGCTGGCTCTTCACCCACCTCCTCGCAGTGAAGGGTTCCTGCAGTGGCCGGAGGTGCCTGTCTCTGGCTGTAACCCAGCTGGAGCTCTTTACCAGCTGCTTGGAAGTGTGTCCCAGTATCTGCATCTGGAAGAAGCAGAAGCTTCCCTGCGGGCAGAGGCTCTTCTGGCCTGACACTGTACTGCAGGATCTGGGGTGGTGGAAGGAATGTGTGTTGTGGTGAAGTTCAGGCACAGACCGTTAGTAGCCTGGTAGGAACCTGCCAAAGCTGCTGGGAGTGTGTGTGGGGAACAGCCACGTGCCTGGCCTCTGCCTGGACAGACAAGGGGAGAGGGAGGAGGGAGTGTTGGACTCTGCTGTGGAGCTCTAAAGCATGGGAAGGTCAGGAGAGCCTGGTTACTCCTGTGTGGACTCGAGCAGGAGATGAGTCCTAACCCACAGCTTTACTCAAGGGCAGCCGTTGTCCTGTACTGCTCCATCAACCCCCTCTAGCACAGTGCAGCCTTACGGGACAACTGGGTTATCTAACTGGCTTTTCTTTCTCTCCTGGCAGGTGATGTGTAGATGAAGAACTCGTCTGAACAATTTTGTTTTCTTTTAATTTCTTGGTAAAATAGCACCATGAAATGTTCTAGTGCGTCCTTGCAATTCAGTTATTTCACTTTCTAAAGAAACTTAAGTTGTAGAATCTAAAATACACTTTTTTTTTTTAAAAAAAGAGTTGTGGGAGGGTTTTTCTACCTGTAAATGTAAATCCCTTGTTTCTGGTAGTCTAGGTCACTGGCTGTCTCTGTCCTAGGTTTCTTCATGTTGATGCAGAGGGGTTGGGTGGGACTATGGCTGGTTCCTTCCTCACAGGGAAGAACAGTGTGTGTTGGGTAGGGCCATTCCGAAATGCCCTCAGTGTCTGAGGCCGCTCACGGAGCTGTGAATAACTGCCCCGAACAGGCAGTGAAACATGCGCAGTCCCCTGTGCGCTGCCCCGCTGGATGTGGCTGGCATGGCCTGTGCTCCCAGCAGGTGTCTGCCTGGGTCGGGGAGAGGCTGCTTTGGTGACCATCTGGAGATGACCTGATCCGACCGAAGGGTTTAGGAAGGGGTCCTGTCTTTCCCAGTGCCCACCTGGAGCAAGGCCGCACCTTTCCCTAGCGTGGAAGCAACACGTGTCCTGTAAGGCACTCGGCCAGGGACACCGGGCACATCTGCTGGTGCAGCTCCTGGGTACAGGGTGAGCGATGGGCTCGTTCCTCGGTGTGTGCCGCACTGCCCAGACACGCACCCGCTGCCGTTCCCTGCCAGGCGATTCCCAGCCAGCTCCTCCAGAGCTGTTGGTTTGTTACTCTTAAACAGACGGATAGGAGCCAGCGTTGGAGCTGGGCACTGGAGAAATGATTGCTGGTAACTTATTTCGCGGGTGGTTAGTCTCTCTTCTCCAGTTGCTATAGTAGGGGATAGGGGTGAACAGGGCTGCGGTCCTGGGGGGGCAGTTTAACAGCGCGTGTTCTTGTGCTTGAGCCATCATGATGTTTGTGCGACATGGGAGCCTGAGAACAGACAAATGCTCAGTGGAGTCTAATACCTTTATTGCTGGGTAGCATTGAACTCTGTTAACACACTTCACAAATAAAGATGATTCCTCTCTTTTTTTTTTTTTCCATTTTTGTTTGGACTCTGCTCTCTTCCCTGCTGGCTGGACCCCTGGGCTGCCTGACCTGCTGACTCACTTCTGGCTGTGGAACACGACGGTGTGTCTCTCAGCTCGCTGCCAGCTCTGCCTGCGCTCTCGTCGCTGAGGGCTGGCAGCTGGAAAGGCGTTTGAGCCTTTGCCAAGGGAGGCGAGGGGGGCTCCCTGCTCTGCGGAGCCCTGCACCCTGTGCATCGCTGGGGCACGCTGGTCTGTTTGGGGACAGGCGCCACCTTGCCCTGCTGCGTGCTTCCTCGGTGTCTTGTGTCAGGGGGTCAAGAATCAGCCCCAGCCTACAGGGGCCCTCGCAGCACTTGTCACTTGCATGTCTCGTGCTTCTCTAAGCAGGTTTTTTCCTTTCTCTGCTCTCTTCTGGGGGGGAGAGTGATGGTGGGAGGGGAGGCCTTCACCGCCTCGGGGGGGAGGATGGAGGAGGTGGCGGGGGCTCCCTGTCCTGCCGCCAGCCCTGAGCTCAGTGGGCTCCTGCCCTGGGAGTGGCCATGGGCTGGGCCAGCCCTGGTCCCAGCTGCCCTGTGAGCTGTGGCCCTGCAGCCTCACCCCGTAGCCAAACACTTCTCCCTGCCCAGGAAGGGGTAATTAGGGAGTGTGGCTCTGATTGCAGGGCTGTGCCTGAGAGCTGCTGGCTGTGGTGTGGTGGCAGGTCCGGCAGCAGTGCCGGGAGCTGCAGTGGCCCTGTCCCTCTTGATAGCGTTGCTGCTGCCTTGGTGTGTCATCAGCCGGGCCAGCCCTGGGGCTGACCGGGCAGCGTGGCTCTGCAGCACGTAAGTGGGTTATGCAAGGCTTTTGCAGCCGGCCTCGTGCTTGCGGGTGCTGTCCTGGTGAAAAATCAATGCATGGCTTAATTTCCTTGATGAGGATTGTGGGTCCTGCCTGACCCGGCTCTCGGGCTGCAGCACAAAGCGCTGCTTGTGCCTTTTGTTTGGCGGGGCAGGCGCAGGGGGGACAACGGCCCTGGGAGCTGGCGAGGATGGAGCGACACCGTGCTGCGCTCTGCCGGGCCCGCTCCCCTGTGGCAGCCGCCGCAGCCAGGCGAGGCAGAGCCAGGCCACGCTGCCGCATCGAGCACCGCACGGGGACAGCGTGAACGGGCCTCTGCCGTGGCACCCCGCCATGTCCCAGGGAGAGGGTGGGTGCTCGGGGCACTGCCGTTGGCGGGGGTCCCGCTCCTGATGCCCGGGGGTCGGCCCTGAGCTGCCGCCTCACCGCAGCATCGCTTGTTGGCTCCGGCGCCCCCGGCCTCCTGCCCGGGTTCAGCCGCAGTGGGATGCGCAGGGGCTCCTCTGGGGGCGGCTGGCGGGGGGCCGCGCCATGCTCGGGGGTGGTTTGGAGAAGGGCTGTTGCTCGCAGGTGGTGATGCGAAGGCCAGGGGTCACTTGCTGGGGAGGGAGCCCGCGGTGCCCTGTGAGCGCCGCTTTGGGGGTGTCCTTTCCTGGGGGGCTCGGGGGGGGGCTGCAGCTGCTCCCCCCGCACGGAGCGGGGCTGGCTCGACCGCGGGAGCTGGACACGCCGTGCCCGTCCCTGCTCCCCAGGCGGCAGCTGGTGCCACCCGCCGCGGCCACGTCGCCCCTGTGGCCCCGCGCCCCCGGGGCGCTCCGGCGTCCCGCGGCGCCTCGCAGCGTTCCTGGGGCGCAGGAGAAGGGGTTCCTCCCGCGGGCCCCTTCCCGGCACCCGCAGCATCGGCCCCGGCCCCGGCCGGCGGAGGGGCAGGTGCCCCCGCGGTTGCGCC
>VZSF01004101.1:19504-31309 GCA_013398295.1 Chionis minor | reverse complement strand
GAGCGGGCGAGCGGAGCGCCGGGCCGGGCCGTGCCCCGGGAGGGGGCACCTTGAGCTGTGCCGGGGGCGGCGGCGCGGTGCCGCTCGCCCGGGCGCAGGGAGGGGCTGCGGCGGGGCGTCCCCCTCCCCAGCGGAGCAGCCGTCGGTCCGGGGATGCCGGGAGCGCCCGGCTTTGGCAGGAGCGGCCCGGGCAAGGGCATCCCCTAGTCCTTCCCGGGGCCTCAGACGGCTGGGCCCAGCGCGGACCCTCCGGAGCCCCTCCGGGCCTCGGCTCTGTCCCCAGACCGCCCGGGGGAGGTGTCGCCCTCCCCGCGGGGCCGGGGGTCTGGGCGGGAGCCTGTGCTGCCCCCCCGCTGTCCGGCGGAGCTTTGTCAAGGCTCCCTCTCCCCCACGGAGGCCCGATCCTCTCCCTGAGATTCGGGGAGTTCGAGGAGGGATTTATCTCGTGCCCGAGAGGGCCAGAGTCCCCCGGACCCAGCCTGCGTGGGTGGCAAACCAGGGAGAGACTCGGCCGCTGCGTCTCCTTCCCACCTCCTGAGCCCTTGGGAGCTTCCCGGGTGGTGTGCAGGCTACCGGGAGGGACGTACGGCTCGTCCGGCTGTGGCATGGCACCTTGTGGGGATGGGTGGCTGAGACCCCTCTGGCGAGCCAGCCGTCGGGGGTCCCCGAGGGGCCGGGGGGAGCGAAGGGCTCGGCTCCGCGTCGTTCTGCTGCCGTTGTGGTGTGCGGCTCAGGGAGGGTCAGGGGAAGGTTTGCTGGGCGCAAGCGAGCAGGTGCGCCGTGTGGGGGACGCCGCGGAGCCAGACCCTGGGATCTGTGCACTGATGGCACTGATGGGTCCCCACCAGCACGGGGGTCCCTGGGGCAGGTGGAAGTGGCCCTGGGCAGTGGGGTTCGCCCTGGCCGGGTGGGCTCAGAGCAGGGACCAGCACCTGCACCTCCTGCTCCTGCCCTCACGTGCTGCTCCTGGGCTGATCTGGCATCTTCCAGAGGAGCAGCCGGAGGCCCTCAGCCTGCTCTCGGGGCTGAGGTGCCGCACAGGGGACGTTCCCATTGGGAACCCGCTGCAGGTGTCCATCTCCTTGGCTCACCAGTTGGAGACCAGATCTGTGGCGGAGCCAGGGTGAGGGGCAGCTGCACCGCGTGGCCATGGTGGAGGGAGCTCTGCCATCCCTGTTGTGACTGGGCAGGTGTAGTGGTGCCATGCAAACCCCTGGCACCCAGGGGGTTCCCAGGAGGATGGGGGTCTCTGGTCCTCTACGCCGCCTGTGCTCCACTTCACCCTCAGCAGCTGCGGGCTGGTGGGGCAGGCGGGGCGCGGGGTGGTGGCCTGGCCCCACTGTCCCCAGCCATGACTGCACCAGGGCCAGGGCCTGTCCTGCTTCTCCAAGCCGGCAGAGCCACAGTCCCGGTGGCAGAGCCCACGGTGGTGCTGAGAGCAGGGTCTCCCTGTGGTGAACCTGCGGCGGGAGCGAGGCCTCGGAGGCTTCCCGGGCGTAGCAGCGTTGATCCCTGGGCTGGTGCTTGCAGCAGGCGCCGGTCTGCGCCGGGGTGACCTTGGGGAGTCACCCTGGCTGTCCTGCCCCGCGCTGGCTTCATCCCTCCCAGAGTCGCTGTCAAGACTTGAAACCCATTGGGGAAGAGCCGCTGCCTGTGTTTTGATGCTGCAAGTGGCGTAGGAGAGTTCCCTGCCCAGCAGGGAGGAGCTGCCGGCAGAGCCATGGCATCGTCTGGGTCTACAAACGGGCACATAAACAGGCTTGGCTCAAGGCAGGAATGAAAGCCCAGTTGTGAGAACCCTGCTCTGCTTGTGCGCGTCGAGGACGTGTGTCCATCTATTCCTCATTCTCCCGCCTTAAAAAAAATACTATGTTTATCTAGTAATGATAATGGAGCATGAACCCAGCCGTGTTTGCCCTGCAAAACCCATTTCCCCATCTTAAGATAAAATCATTATCCATCTGCATATGTGACATCATTTCATAATCAGAGTGATTTAGAGATCCTGTCTCCTCATGGACACAGCGCTGCGATTATTCATGCAAAATTCAGGGGCAGACTTGCTCCTGGAACAAAAGTTGCTATTTATGTAAATATTGAATTATTAGGAAATAGCCTGGGTGGCTGGTCGAGATCCCGAGCTGCAAATCTGATAAAAGAGGCCTTGAAAATTGTGTGCTGAAGTAGACAGTGTCAAGCTGAGCTGCCTCCTTTTGGGTGCTGTGCTCAGTTGCCTTCTCTGCCTTCGCTGCTTCTGGTCTTTATTGATGGGAGGAAAAACCCAGCTAGTGTCGACTTTTTCATTATTTCTGTGGGTGTTTCTGCAACAGGGGTATTGCTCTTGGAGTGGGATTGGGAGCCAGGGGCCACATCCAGCCCTCGTTTTGCAGTGACCTGGGGCACGTTGCTGGTCTGGATCCCATCCCCACGGGAGAGCCAGGCAGGGCGTGCGCCATGCCGGGGCTGAGCAGGAGGCTGGTGCCATTCCCAGGGGAGCGAGAGCTTCCTAGGGGCGCAAGAGCCAGGGCACGGGGAAGCGGGTGCTGCAGCTCCACGGTTGTTCCCTTCCCCTTCGCATGCGGCGACAGGCTTGCGTAAGCCCGGGAGGATTCAGCCCTGGCGCCTTGCTGGATGCAGCAGTAACGCTGCGAGCTGTGCGCAGCCGGTGATTCAGCGGCGGTGGTGGTGCCTGTCTCCCCGTGACCACAGCGGGGCCGCCTGATACGGCTACGCCGGCATCCCGTGCCGCCAGCCCGGCACCTGCAGCTTTCCACGAGGTGTGGGGCTGGGGATGAGCCCTGGGTTTTCGCTGCTGGTGAATTCCTGCTGCAAGAGCTGGTCCTGAACTGGGCTGTGAAGCCACATCCAGAGCGCCTGTCCCTGGTGCTGCTTGGCCAGAGCCTTCCTCATCCAAGGTTAAAATGGTTCCTGGGGCTTTGCCACTGCCTGGATGGTGCCACCACCTTGTTCGTGCCACCGCTGGGGCTCTTGAGCAGGGGGACCCGGGCTCACTGGCTGCAGTTGCTCCAGATGTGTGTGCCAGCGCTGTGAGATGCTGCTGGTCCTGGCGTTGCTGTTCCCTCTGATGAGGCTGTCGGGGAGCAGCTCTCCCCCTCTGTGGCATCAGTGTGGGGCAGTTGGACCTGGGGGGTGGCTGGAAGCCACCGCTTGGTCCTCAGGGAATAAAGGCTGTGACTGACTGCCTGGGGGGATTGGGAGTGTTTGGGTCCTTGAGCAGTTTGCCAGGCCTTTATCCCCCCTCCCCTCCCCAGGGACCCTCAGAGTAAAAGGCTTTTCTAGGGGAGAGCAGCACCAGTCATTCCTCACAACTGGCCCGACTGGGAGGCGGGGGTACGGTGGCATGTTGGGCGCTGTACCTTGCTGCTCGCTTGGCTCAGGCTAACTCCTGCCGTTGGCTTCTTAACCCACTTCTAAGAGTGACCTTGTTTTTAGAGAGTATTATTTTAGTGTGAGTTTGCAAAGCACCAATCCTGCACTGATTCCGCACTGCTCCTGCCTGCCGAGCAGCCCGGCCCTTTGCAGCTGGGGTGCTGGTCCGGGCCGAGGGGCTCAGCTCCTGGGGAACCTCCCGCAGAGTCGGGTCTCGGAGCACCGTCTGTCCGGGCGGGCTGGTGGCTCGATGCCCGTCACGTCGCACTAAGCGCACGGAGGCGGCGGGATGGTTCCTGGCAGCCCGCGGCACTGGGGATGTCCGTGGTGTCCGGTCGCTCTGCCCCCCGGGCAGCTTGCGGGGGTTCTCCTGGCCCCCTCCCAGGTGGTAACAGCGGGCAGACGGCGAGGCTTTGCTGGTGTGGCCGCTGGGGTCGCCCCATGTGTCTCCAGCCTCAGGGTCTCCGTTGGCGTTTTGGAGGTGCTGGGGAGGCAGCAGCTCTGTGGAGGGGCGCGCTCCAGGGTTTCGGGGGCAGGAGCGCGGTGGGGTCCCTGGGACTTGGTGGGGGTGCTCGGCTCCTCCTCTGCTCCTGCCCAGGACCTGCGGGGCAGCACGGCTGTGCCAGGCTTCGGGCAGCCGATGGAGTAGGAACACAGCAGCCCCCGCTCACAGGGGCTTTCGGCATCTTCTGTCACCATCGCTGTCGTTCAATTGGGTCAGAAGCAAGGGAGCAGGTGCCAAGGATCCTAATTAATTTGTTTTCAGATATTTTTAGTAGCCTGGATTGGGTCTTTTTTTCTATGCACACACTGCCCTCCAAGGAAGAAAGCGTTGGTATTGCACCCAGGTCCCCGAAGAGATCGCACAGTCGGTCGTGTGGGTTGGGGGGGTTCAGGAGCAGTTTATCTTTCTCAGCGGGCCGAATTCTGCCCTGGCTCAGCCAGATTGCAAAGGGATTTGAGCCAGAGGAGAGTTTTGCCCAGCTGGCGTGGTTATTTAATTTTTGTTCTTCACAGCTTTGCATGGCTAATGCCCCCGTGGGACTCGCTTTGTGCAGCAGGGTCAGTCTGCAGCGGGAGCTGCTGGGGGCAGGTTGTGGGGCTGATCGAGCCCGGTGCTGCTGCCGTGGGCTACCCCAGCCCCAGCGGCGGCTCCGCGGATGCCGGCGGCTCCGGGGGTCACGCCATGCGGCTGGAAGCCGGGGGTCCAGGAGGGCCCACCATGGCGGCAGCCTCGCTGCCTGCGGGGGGTCGTGGGGCGCTGGAACCGTCTGGTGCCAGCAGCTGGAGCTCGCCGGGGGGGTCCCGGGGGGAGCACAGCCCACTCCTCCCAGCTGGCAGCTGGTGGGGGTACCCTGCAGATGGCCCTGGGTGTGAAGTCATCGTTGTGCAGCAGTGACATCACTCAGGGTTGCCACGGCAACGTCTCACATGGGGAAGGTGTCATTGGAGAAAGGTCAGGAGCTGGGATGCTCGGCTCCTTCTGGTCCTGCGCTAGTCTGCACGGGGGGGTGGACCCGGCCCATCTCCCCTCACTGTGTGCGGGGGTCTCGCCTCCCCTGTCCCCTTGTCCCTGACAGCGTGGCCAGGGCAGCCCCTGCCCCTCAGCCCGCAGCTCCCNCGCGGGGCAGGTGGGGAGCGAGGGGGCAGGCTCCCCTCCGCACGGTCCTGCCAGGACGGGGCTGCTGTGACCTTGCAGGCGCTCGGAAAGGTCATCGGTGGCCCAGAAGATGGGGACAAGGAGAAAGGAGAGGCGGAGGGGGGCGGAGGAGCCCGGCAGAGGCTGCCGTCTGCCTCCTCTGCCGCCCAGCCGGGGCTGGGGCGATGCCGGCTCCAGCTGCAGCCGTACGTGACCAGGAGCTGCCGCGGCTCCTTCCGCTGCGGCCGCGCTGCCGGGGTCTGGCGTGCAGCCCCTGCCCTGTGCACCCCGAAACCGGCACCACAGCCTGGCCTGGGGGGCGCCGGGGTGGGGTGTCCCCGTCTGCCCCAGGGAATGCTGTCCCTCTCCTTGGGTCCCCCCTCTGGGAGCGGGGGGGTGGGCGAGGCTGGGCTCTCCTGTCCTGCGGAGACACTGAGCGCTGCCACGGGGAGTGCGGTGGCCCCGCTGCGGCCGGCGGGGATGAGGGGTGTCCCCAGCCCACGGGCTGCCCCGGGGCGGGTCGGCGCGAGGGTCTCACCCGATGGCACCTGCCTCATCGTTCTCCCCTTCCCGGGAGCTGCCTGGGTTTGGGTGCTCAGGGCAGACCTCTGGCCAAACCAGCACAGCAGGAAGAGCCCCCCCTGCGGCAGGGAGCCCCCGGCCTCATCCTGCACCCACCTCAACCAGGGACGGTGCTGGCCTGCAGGATCAGGCCTGGGGGCAGTTTGGAGGGGGGGGACCAGGATGTGGTCCCCAGGGAGAGGAGAGGGTGCCTGTGGCCAAGGCGGTGTCAGGGTGACAGCACCCCAGTGGCACATGTCCCTTAGGGGAGGGCACAATGGCTGGGTCCCCTCAATATGAGAGGCAGCTTGGGACACCGGTGACACCCTCCTCCATCCTCTCGCTCCCCAGGTTTTACTGGGACTTCACAATGCTGCTCTTCATGGTAGGCAACCTGATCATCATTCCGGTGGGCATCACCTTCTTCAAGGAGGAGACCACAGCACCCTGGATCGTATTCAACGTGGTCTCCGACACCTTCTTTTTGATGGACCTGGTACTGAACTTCCGGACGGGAATTGTCATTGAGGACAACACTGAAATCATCCTGGACCCTGAGCGGATCAAGAAGAAGTACCTCAAGACCTGGTTTGTGGTGGACTTTGTCTCCTCCATCCCTGTGGACTATGTCTTCCTCATTGTGGAGAAGGGCATAGACTCGGAGGTGTACAAGACGGCCCGTGCCCTCCGCATCGTCCGCTTCACCAAGATCCTCAGCCTCCTGCGGCTCCTCCGCCTTTCCCGGCTCATCCGCTACATCCACCAGTGGGAGGAGGTAAGGGTCCTGTGGGACGCAGCCTGGCAGCGCAGGGATGGCTTAGAGGGATTGGGAGAGCTGGTGGGTGGACGGGCTCTGTGGGGCTGTGCGTGGGGCAGCTGTGACCCTCCCTGGAGGCGGGGAGGCTCTGGGTGTCCCCCTCCTTCCCCTCTGCTGTGTCCCCAGGGAGTGCTCCTGGGCTGCTCCAGGGCAAAGGCAGTTGCACGGGCTCCTCGGGTCTGCTGAGCCACAGCTGAGCTGTGTGCTGTGTGGCAGGGAGATCCCCGGGGACGAGTTAAACCTGTGCGTGGCTGTGCAGATTATCCTGGTAATCGCATCCGCTTACAGGGTTCGGGAGGGGAGCGCGGCCCCGATCCCCGCCAGGACCTCGCCTGCTCTTGGAGGCACCGTGGCTGGGGCTGCCAGATGCAGTGGGAGAGTCTCTGGGGGTTCTGCCTGCGCCTGATTTTGCCCCCAGCGGCATTGCTGGCGGCTGGGAGAGGGGCAGCGAGGGGCCGCCCTGGCCGGAGTGGGGAAGGCACATGCCAGAGGCTGGCAGAGCTGGGGCTGGGGCTGCTCCTGCTTGTCCTTGCCCTGGGCTGCCCTTTCCCAGCTCCTGGTGCTCCACCTTGTTCCTTCCCCATCACGTCGCACCGGCTCTGCCTCGTCCTGTGCGCGCCACGTGCCCTGCCTGCACAGGCAGCCGCAGACCCCAGGCTGGGCACAGAGGAGTTTGTGCCCTTGCCCGTGCCCTTGTCTGTGCCCTTGCCCTTGCCTTGCCCTTGCCGTGGGGCTGCTCAGTGCGAGGCTGTAGGGCTCCAGCCTGGGATCTGCAGCGGGGGGAGGACTGGGAGTTTCACTGCCAGAGGATTAATTTCTGCTTTTCTTTCTTTTTTTCCCCTCCTTGAGTTCACCTTTTCTGGACCCTAGCAATATTAAAGGAAAAGGATGAAGTTCTGAGCCCGTGGCTCAGTTTGCAACCAGGAGGACACGTCTCTATCCCTGGGTTTGCCTGTGTGGGTGCCCTGGGGCTGAGACCAGGCTGGGATCCGGGTCGCAGCCAGGGGGGTGCCCTGCTCTCACGGGAGCTGTGGGTTGGTGGGGGGAGCGCTCGGAACACCGAGCAGTGGCTCCTGGAGGCGCATTCCTGCCGCACCACCCCTCCACGGCGGGGCTTTGGTCCCAGGAACGCCATTGTGGGTCCTCACAGTCACAGCTCCCTCCTGTGCCCGCCCCGGGGCTGGGGGCTCTGCTGGGGGCTCTCCCGGGCTGTCTCTGATGGGTCTCAGTGTTGGATGCTCTTGTAGCCACTGGCCTCAGGAGGGACACGCAGCCATGGCCCTTTGGGGTGGGGTCTCTGGGCAGACCATGTGGAGCTGCCCTGGCCACTCTCCCTGGATTGGGGTGTCCCTTCAGCCCCACCCTGATGTGGGCACCTCGGACCGTCTTTACCGAAAGCTGCCCCATGGCTGAGCCCGGTGTCCCTCCCCAACTTCTGTCCCGGGGGCTGCCCTGCTCCATCCCCAGTGCCCAGAGCATTTGGCTCTCCTTGAGCATCCGCCAGCACTGGCTTATCCTCATCAAAGCTCGCGGCCATTAGCGCTTTCCGGGGCGGCAGCACGGCAGCATCCCACCGGCTATAAATAGGCAGGTGGAGCGCGGCCACCTCGGAGGGGCTGGGGCCAGGCCAGCTGCCGCTGCCTCCTTTGGCCAAGGCCATGGGGGTCGGTGCCCCGAGCGGGTCGGGCTGGGGGAATGGTGCCTGTGCTCACTCTCGGCCGTCCCACCCCGGCCCCTCCACCCGCAGATCTTCCACATGACCTACGACCTGGCCAGCGCGGTGATGAGGATCATCAACCTCATCGGCATGATGCTGCTGCTGTGTCACTGGGACGGCTGCCTCCAGTTCCTCGTGCCCATGCTGCAGGATTTCCCCCAGAACTGCTGGGTCTCCATCAACGGGATGGTGGTGAGTGCCGGCCCCAACCCCGCCGTGCTCCCTGCCTGTCCCGCCCGGGGCCCCCGGCCATCCCCGTGCCATCCGGCCGCGCTCCCCTGACCCCAGGAGATGCCATCCCTGCGCCGGCTGGTGCTGCGGTGCCCCGACGGTGTGCAGGGCAACCTGTGCCTGCTGCGGACGGTCTCCCTGGCAAGGTCTCACAGGACCTGGGGCAGCAGATCGATCCGGGTGGGAGGAAGATGCTGACACAGCTCCCTGCCCCGTCCCCTGCCGCCTTCTCCCTGCTCATTAACAACAAATCTGCTATTAATAAATAAAGGGCCACGTTTCTAATTGCTCCCTCTCAGCCCTGCAGTCTGCTACAAATGGCTCTTCTCCCTCCATCCGTCTCGACCCGTTCTGCCAGTGTTTCCATCTCTGCTCCCTTCTCTCTGCCTGGCTTCCTCCCCATCTTCTCCTCCCGGAGCTTCTCCTTCCCCAGCTGTGTTGCTCCCAGGGGAAAAGCGGGGGCTGCGCGTGAGGCTGGGCGGGGGGATTCCTGCCGTCCCTGCCTGCAGCTGCCCACTGTGCCAGCCACGGCCGCAGGCTCCCGCGCGCAAGTGCTGCAGGAACTCGGTGGCTTGCACAAACTCAGAGCTTGTTCCCGTCACAGCGTTTCACAGGGGCACCCTGCGCTTTTGTAGATCAATTCTATAAAAAATAAAATAAAATGACTGACTACCTAGAGGAAAGGCAGGCAGGCGGCGAGGTGCAGAAACCTGCCGGGAAGGAGCAGAGCGCTGCAGGGTTTGTTTGGATCTCACCTGCCTGGTGAGACCGTCAAAAACAATCAAAGAAAATCTATCGCTGAGCGCTGTCAGGAGATGCAGGCAGAGAACCTGGCTTGTCTGCCAGGCCCGAGTCAGGGCGCTGTGCCCACGCGTGCCCGTGTACACACGCACACACACGCCCCACGCGCGCACGTGTGCGAGCAACAGTGCAGCAGCCGGGGCTGAGCGCCGCCGCTGTCCTGTGGCTGCAGAACGACTCCTGGAGCGAGCTGTACTCCTTCGCCCTCTTCAAGTCCATGAGCCACATGCTCTGCATCGGCTATGGGAAGCAGGCGCCCGAGAGCATGACGGACATCTGGCTGACGATGCTGAGCATGATTGTGGGGGCCACTTGCTACGCCATGTTCATCGGCCATGCCACCGCCCTCATCCAGTCGCTGGATTCCTCCCGGCGCCAGTACCAGGAGAAGGTAGGACTGGGCTGGACGGGGACCAGGGCTCCTGTCCTGTGCCCAGCCGTTGCATGCCCCCCGGAGCTGCAGCAGCAGCCAGGCAGGGCAAGGGCTCCCTGCCGATACCAGGGGATGGGGTGATGGAGCAGGACCTGCCAGCAGGAGAGGACCGGGACCAGCCCCATGGAGTGGGGACATGGTGGGGGGGTCCTGGCCCTGCAGCCCCAGCCCCGCTGGGCGCTGACTCCGCCTCTCCCCACAGTACAAGCAGGTGGAGCAGTACATGTCCTTCCACAAGCTGCCTGCTGACTTCCGCCAGAAGATCCACGACTACTACGAGCATCGCTACCAGGGCAAGATGTTCGACGAGGACAGCATCCTGGGGGAGCTCAACGAGCCCCTGCGTGAGGTCAGGGCCCCAGGGTCTGGGGGGCCAGGCATGGGGTGTCACAGTGAGGGTGGGGCTGCCCCCTCCCTCCCCGGCAGTGAGGGACCCCCTGCTCCCTTCCACGGGGGGCTGTGGGTCCCACCAGCTCCTGCGGTGCGTGTGCTTGGGGCTGAGCGCCTCTTGCTCCGGCTTTACAGCTCCAAGTGTGAGTGTGTCTGTGCACGAGCGTGTCTGTGCGTGCTGACACCTCTGTGTTCATGAGCCTGCCCTGGCAGGGGGGTGGGAGGGGGGCATGTCCCTGCATCCAGGTCCCTCACCTCCTTCCCCTGCAGGAAATTGTCAACTTCAACTGCCGCAAGCTGGTGGCCTCCATGCCGCTGTTTGCCAACGCGGACCCCAACTTCGTCACAGCCATGCTCACCAAGCTGAAGTTTGAGGTGTTTCAGCCGGGTGACTACATCATCCGGGAGGGCACCATCGGCAAGAAGATGTACTTCATCCAGCACGGGGTGGTCAGCATCCTCACCAAGGGCAACAAGGAGATGAAACTCTCCGACGGCTCCTACTTTGGAGGTGAGCGCTGGTGGGGCTGAGCTCAGGTCCCCTCTCAGGGTCTGCAAGAGGCGCCGGGATGCCCATGCTGTCCCAGGGCACCCACCACACATTCTCGCCCCTTGATCCTGGCCTGTCCCCCCGCCTTTCCAGTCCTCGTGGCAGTGTTTTGACCCTGGCACTGTTGTTTCCCTCCCAGAAATCTGCCTGCTGACCCGGGGACGGCGCACAGCCAGCGTCCGGGCAGACACCTACTGCCGCCTCTACTCGCTCTCGGTGGACAACTTCAACGAGGTGCTGGAGGAGTACCCCATGATGAGACGGGCCTTCGAGACTGTGGCCATCGACCGCCTCGACCGCATTGGTAGGGCACGGGGGCTCGGGGGGAGGCCGAGGTGCTGTCCGGGCAGGGTGGGACAGCTGCCTCAGGGGTGGGGGGGGGTCCCAGGGTCGCCCCACCACAGGGTCTCACGGTGATCCCCATCCCGGAACCCCTCCCTGCAGGGAAGAAGAACTCGATCCTGCTCCACAAAGTGCAGCACGACCTCAACTCGGGCGTCTTCAACAACCAGGAGAACGAAATCATCCAGGAGATCGTCAAGTACGACCGGGAGATGGTGCAGCAGGCGGAGCTGCAGCAGCACACAGCCTTGTACAGCCCCGTCCAGCCCCAGGTCACCTCCGCCATTGCCACCCTCCAGCAAGCCGTCGCCATGAGCTTCTGCCCGCAGATGGCCAGCCCGCTGGTGGGCTCCATGGCCCTGGGCTCGCCCCGCATGATGCGCCGCTTGCAGTACGCCCAGGCCGTGCCCAGCCCCTTCGCCGTCTCCCCCGTCCTGCTGCAGCAGAGCCCCCCACAGCAGCCGCAGCCCCCCGTGCCCCACGCCAACCCCTTGCCCTCGCAGGACCAGGCGCAGTCCGCGGCCCTGCCCGCCTCCACCAGCGCCTTCGCTGCGGCTGCCGCCAGCCCGCCAACCCAAAGCCCCCTGGCCAGCCGGACGTTCGCCTACGGCGGGGCCGCGGCACAGCTGGGCTCCCAGCTCTCCCTCAGCCAGCAGCAGGCGCCCGGCTCGCCCCAGCGCCTGGCCGCCCACAAAAGCACACAGGCGCTGCCCACCAGCAGCCTCAGCCAGGATTCACGGCCCCTGTCGGCCTCGCAGCCCTCCCTGCCCCACGGGCTGGCAGCCGGCAGCACCCAGAGCCCCCCGGCCTCGGCCCGCGAGTCCTGCTCCTCCATCGGTGGGGGCCCGGCCACCACCTTGCCGGCTCCCGGCCCCCCGGCCGCACTGCGGGGCCAGGCGCCCTCGCGGGGGGCCCTGGCCCACCCGGCGTCGGC
>VZSF01004101.1:0-19334 GCA_013398295.1 Chionis minor | reverse complement strand
GGCACGGCGGGTTCTGTGCTGCGCCCCCACCTGCATCGTCTCTGACCAAAGTCCGGCCCCATCTCCCGCTCCCCGCCGTGGCGAAGCCCCGCTGCCCCCAGCCCCCCCGGCCGCCCCATAGAANCCCCGGCCGCCCCATAGAAGCCACAGCTGCATCATCCCCCGTGACCAACTCTGTATATGATATTTATGACCTGAGTACGTACCTGTGTGTGTGCATCCGCAGGACACCTCCCCGGGGCTTTCGGCACGCTGGCCGGCCCCGGCGCCTGCGCGTGTCCCTGCCTCCCCTCCCACGGACCCAAGGCGAGGGGCGAGGGTCCAGGACTGGAGGTAAGTGGGGGGCTCTGAGGGTGGGTCACCCCGAGGCTCGTGCGCGCCCCGTGCCCTCGCTGTCCCCCTGCCCGACCCCGGGGCTGGCGGGGTAAACGCAGCCCCACGGCCCCGTAGTCAGCACTGGGACGGAGGCAGATGCTGGAGCCCACAGACTGGAGCCCCAGGGGTGCCCCGAGGGCAGGAGCTGCCCCCCACGCCTGGCTTTAAGGCTGGGGAAGGCGCATGCCCTGTGTACCAGCGTGCCTCGGTGTGTGCACACCCACGGATGCGTGTGTGTGTGCGTGTGTGTGTGTGTGCATGTATGCCTCTGCCAAGCACTCCGGAGCCTTCCACGTTGAATGTATGCAGCGAGCGAGGGGCCACACGCCAGCCCTGGGCCCTGGAGCCCCGCGGCCGGCAGGACAGGGCCCCGCTCCAAGCGTCCACCTTTCCATCCAGCCCATCCTGTGCAATAAACGTCAGCAGCTGACAGAGCTACGCACGACTCCGTCTTTGCTTCTTCACCACCATCCCTCCCTGCCGCGCTCCGGCTGCTCCCGCTCCCCTCGCCCAGCCCTGGCAGCCCTGCCACGGGCACAGCCCCAGGCTCGGCCGCAGGAGGCAGCTCTGTCCTTTGAAATGCCACTTCCCTGCCAGAACGACGACAAGATGAAAAACCTCCTCGCCGAGCCTTCTCCCTTGCCAGCAGCGCTGTCTCTGCCCCTGTCTCTGCCCTGGAGCTGGGAGCAGGCTGCGAACTGAAGCCAAGGGGGAAACGGCTCAGTCAAGAGCTGGGCCAAACCCCCCCACATTAGCCCAGCTCCCACTGCGGCTCTGACAGCCAGTCTGTGCTGTGGGAAAGTTTTGTTTCTGTGAAAACAGCATTTCCAGAATATTACACCCCTGTGAATAACTGAAGCCCAACCCGCCAGCAAAACAGCAGCAGTCTGGGGCAACGTCAGTGCCCTCGCCCCAGGACTTCAGGCAAAGATGCGGAGAAGGACATAGTTCCCATGTAGTATTTCAAAATACATTTTATTTACAGTATCATACACCTCCACCCGTTAATGGTTGTCTCTACCCGAGACCCAGTGATCAAAATTGAAACCAGACCCTGGAAACAAGAGTGAGGAGCGGCAGCGGCTGCGCTCCAGGAGAGCAGTGACAGTGCCTGGGTGCCGGAGCAGGGCAGGGAGGGCAGCACTCGCGCTGCAGCCGAGCCCTGGCCGCTCCAGGCAGACGCCAAATGCTGCAGGAGGTCCGGGCCCCGCTGGTGGAGAGGGTGGAGAAGGATGGGGAAAGCTCTGGAGCTCACAGCAGTGGCTGGTGCATCCTTTGCGCCAGGGCAAGGACAGAGGGGAGCCAGTCCCCTCTACCACCACCCCTTCAGCACCGCAGCAGAGAGACGTGGCCCTCCCCACGGCTCGATGGCCCTTGCCCTTGCCTGGGACACGGACAGTAACAGCAAACAGTGCAGACACCCTGTCCCCCCCCCAGCCCCTGGCGGCTGCCACTGCGCTCCTCCAGGAGTCCCAGTTTGGCCCAGCTGGGTGCTGGGCAGGTACCTTTTGCTCTACCCACTTTCCCCATGAGACGCAGGACAGAGGAGCCTCACGGGCCAGTGCCTACCACAGCCCCTGCAGCAACTGGCATTCCAGAGGTAGTCCAGGGCCCCGCTGGCTGCTGGGGCTCAGCTGAAGAAATAGGTAGAATCCATCACCTTCTTCAGGTTGAATTCTCCTGGGGGAAGAGGGGGAGAGGTCAGAGGAGAGCAGGCGCAGCGCAGGGTGGACAGAAGCTGCCCCGAGCCCCGCTTCAGCTTCCTACTGAGAACTACTTCAGCCCAGCGCCTGCTGCAGGGTGGGTCGAGACAGCAGGGATCCTAGAGGTCTCTGGGAACTGATGTCTCTCCAAATTTATCTGGGACAGTGGTAGGAGGAAAAAGACACAAGAGCAGCAAGGTGGGGAAGGAGGAGAGGAGCACACGGCCTCCAGGTACAAGCCATCCCTGCCCCTGGATTGTGCTGTCTCTGGGGCCGACCACAGCAGCTGCTCAACAGCAACAGAGCACAGGCCTGGTCCATTTTGCAAAGGCAGAACAAAGGTTAGCCAGATGGTCTGGCAGAGGCAGGGCCGAGAGATTAGAAGGAGTTAAAGTAATTGCCTTAATCCCATTGCATGTATATCATCTACATCCTGGCAATTACCATGCTGAGTGCCTCGCTCCCATCTCCAGGCAAGTGCTTCACGGAAACAGATGGGAGAGGAAGAACACGACAGGGGATGGGACGAGCTGGCTCAACCTGGGGAAATCCCAGGGGCTCAGCTCCAGGCAAGGCAGGGACTGCTCACAGGGGAACCTCTTAAGGCGCTGCCCCATGGCCCTGCAGTCCAGCACAGGCCGCAGAACCTGACCGTAGGGGACAGCACCAGCACGGCTGGCCCAACCCTCACCATCTTCAGACACCTCGAGCTCAGTGGTTTTGGGGGCCACTCTCCATCTCACCCCCCTTGTCTCCTGTCCTGTGCTCCTACCTGTCTTGGGCACATTCGACAGCTGCTCCATCAGTTTCTTCTGCCAGAGGGCTCTCGTCTCTCTGCCGGGGCTGGGTGAACCAGAAGGAAAGCGAGTCAGCATGGGAGCTCTGGGAGATGGCACACCCTCCTCCGCTCCCCGGTGCGGGCCGCTGCTGACAGCCTTCAGCTCTTCCAAAACACATTACACACCCTGCAGCAGGAGCCCAGCCCCTGCCACAGCAGCCCAAGGCAGGTGCCAAGGCATGTCCAGACCCTGCCCAGGACCTGCACAGGGTCTGTGCTCCCTGGCTCTGCAGTGGTAACTGCGGCCCACACGCTGGGCTGATCCAATGCGTGTCCTCACCGCTCCCTACTGCCTCATCCACAGCGGGGAACCGAAGGCACAGACATTATGGCCCGCCCCAGGCCCACCAAGGGATCCAGGCACCAAACCCCGCTTTGGTTCTGCAGCAAAAGGAGGCAGACACCTTGTTTTTCACACTGAGGTCTAAGGAAATTTGGGTATCGGTCAAGAATGAAGCACAACTTCTCTCCAGAGCAACCCCCAGGCAGACGACAGGACTGTGAGCATCAGGGCACCACCAGCCCCGGGAGACGGAGTCAGTGCGGGTAGGAAGGAGCGTGGCGGGGGTTGGACAACAGGTGAGGAATACCTGCAGTACTTCTCCAGCATGAACTCGGACAGATCCTGCAGGATCTTCTCACTGTGCAGAGCCACAAATTGCTGCCGACAGACCTGATCAGGGAGCAATGGTGAGTCATGGGCTAACAGGCGTTTTCCCCTCCTTCCCCTCAGTGCTGCTCAGCCAAGACAGGTCAGAGGTGAGGGGCAGGGAAAGCAGTGGGCAAGAATGGGAAGGGGGGGGCTGCCAGACAAGGGTGAAGGGAATCAGCCCGGGGGAGGTGGGAAGCAGAGGCTGACCCCCATTTATCAGTCTAATGTACAACGGCCCTCGCAGCACTCCACGGGAAAGAGCCCAGGGCTGGACAGAGGCACCAGCTCCACTAGGTGCTGTGTTTAGCACTGATTTACGGACACAGATTCTCCCTCACACCCTCCTTGAAATTTTCCTCCAGGAAATCAGCTGCACCCACCAGCAAGGACCCCAAGTTCACTTCGCCTGGGTAAATAAATCAGCCTATGGAGCAAAGCCCAGGGGAGCACAAGGGCTGGCAAGTGCCCAGAGCAAGATCCCTTCCCACTAGAGACCCAGGACACTTTTACCTGGTTCATGACGTCCACAGTGAGCGCGTGAGTCCAGTAGCAATCATGGACTGAGACGAAGGTCAGACCCTGCCTGGGAAGCAGCAGAAGGTGCCATGAGGTAGTGCTGGGAGTCCCATCTCTGCCATGTTCCCTACCCCACCCCAGCCCCCTTGCTGGGAGATAAGCAGGGACCACGCAAGGAAGGGGGACTTCCAGCACAGCGCCTGCAGATCTTCAGAGAGAGACAGCTAACCCTGTGATCTCCCTGTCCCTGCCCTGCTGTCTCCTCTCAACCCTTCTCTGCCAGAAATCCCAGACACCCACCCACCAGGGAAACCTCTTTCCCACATTGTACGCCTTGCCCTGGCAACTCTCTCCCAGCAGAGAGTGAGCCCCAGAGCCAGGGAAGAGCCCCGGCTGCCTGCTCCCTACCTGAGACAATGCAGAGCTGTGAGCATCATGTGTGTGGAGTCCAGCGAGTGGATGAAGTTGGGTGGGAAGGCATTCTTCTGCTTCACTGTATCGGGCTTCCTGCAGCACAGAGTAGGAGATGGAAGGAGCTGGGGCCCTTCCAGGGCCGAAGATGAGCGCGCCAGCACAGAGCCAGCGCCAGCTGAGACCCGGTGTTCATGGGGACTGCCCTGGAGGGCCTCAAGGCCCTGCTGAAGAACAGGGCCCCATTCCTCCAGCTGGCTTTCTGCAGCTCAGGGGGATACCAGGAGCTTTGGCACACATTGGCAGGTTCCATTGATGGGAAGACTTTGTCCCCAAAGCACAGGCTGGGGACAGCAGGGGCTCAGTAAAGACTGTAGTCTCATACTTACTGGCTGCTGTTGGAGTTTTTCACGCTCAAGTTCTGCATGCTGCAATTCAGCTGCAGGGAGAGAGAAAAGGGGGATCAGCTGCCACGCCGCACTGCCCAGCCAGCACAAGGTCCTCAGCGCTGCCCCGTGCTGCTGGAGCAGGGATCGTGCTGACCACGGGCTACTCTGCTCTGGAGGAAACATCCCTGGCTGCAGCATGGGGCCTGGGCAAGGACCCTCCCAGGGCATCCCAGCCACCAGGGCAGCCGTCACCCCTCAGCGACACCTTGCCTGCTGCCCCTCCATAGGATGCTGGCAGACATCCTTAACCCCTTCCCAGCGCGATGCTGATTCACCCCTGCGAGGACTAAGAGGAGGGCTCCTGGAGGTGAGCAGCTGTGAGGACGAGACAGGCTGGGGAGATGTGAGTCAGCGCAGCAGCGCGTGGGAGGCAAGAGCAGCGAGACTGAATCACGCGAGCCCTGAGGAAGCCTCCTTGGTGCAGAAAACGGGCCCATGCCCCAGCTTCCAGAGTGGGATGGGAGCAGCAGAGATTCCTCACCAGCCCACCCACACACTCCAGTCTCTGCAGCGAGCGACAAGGCTGGAGGACGTGCCTACACACACAAATCCTACCTGCTCTGCAGGCTCACCCGCAGGTGAGGTCAGCCTGCCAGGCTTTAGCTGGCTGCCTCGGAGCCCGGCTGCCCTCTCCCGCCTCCCCACCACGGCAGCTGAGTCCTGCACGCCAGATACTCACCACAGTGGACCTGGACCGATAGTAGGGCTGCACGATGGGGAGACCCAGAGGTGTGACCCACTCCACCGTCCGTCCAGACTGGGCAATGAGCTTGGCACTCTCCGTCAGCCAGTTCTGAAAGCAAAGAGAGTATCTGGAGTCAGTACAGGCAGCTGGGAGACCCCATCCACTCCCAGCACAGGCAAGCCCAACTCCCACCATCAACTGTGACAGTCCAGTGCATATGGAGGAGTTCAGCCCTGCAGCAAGCACAATCCCACGCCTCTGGGCTGGGACAGGAGGATCCTCTCTGGGCCAGGACCCAGAATTACCATCTCTCCCCACGCAGCATCTCACTTCCCCAGTCTATGTACAGGTACATGGAAGAAGAAAAGGAAGAGAGAGATAAGAGGCAACAGAAACCTCACCTGGATATCTCGAGTTGCTGAGAACATCTCCTTGATGCCATTGAACACCTGCTTTACGAGGTAGTGAGATGCTTCCCACAAGTATTCCTGCACAGACCAAAGCCAGAGTGAGGGGTCAGGCAAAGGGGCAGCAAAAGATGTGAAGTGAACCGACGGGATCTAGGATAAGCTAAAAGAGCATCTCCCCGCTCCCTGGTGACTCAAAATTGCCTCCATCACAGACTGTGCTAAGCCTTCAGTCGTTGCAGATGGCCGTGGGTTGTGATCGCGGGAGGCCGAGATCAGCATTTCAGATGGTTCCTTGTCCAGGGACAGGCTGATCTCTGTGTAACGTCCCCGGACAAATGGGACACTCTTGCTGCCTTATCCACCCCTGGAATATAACACACAGCAGAAACACTCCCAGCACCAACCTGCCACAAGCAAATCACCCACTCAGCAAGGACTGTCCCATGGTGGGGTCACAGAAGAAGAAACAAGCGTCAGGAGGAGCAAGCCTCCAAGAGCTCTGCCAGAGGGCAATGCACAGCCACAAATCTTGTTTGGCGTCTGAAACACCAGCTGAGGCTGTCATGCCACCAAGGTGGGCCCAGGAAGGATGCGGAGCAGCCCCACCTGAAGAATCCCTCCCCACCCACAAGTGGTGGCAGACAGCTCTCCTGCAGGCTTGACACACCTGGCACAGGCATGGGGGGCTCAGTCCTGCACGCCGCTCTGCTAGCTGAGATGTGACGGCGTAAGGAGAACGCAAGGCAGGAAGGAAACCCACAGGAAAGGCAGTGCAGGTACCTCTCCCAGCAGGGACTGAGAGATAAGCAAAACCCTGCTGGGGGAGGCCAGGGCAGGTGTGCTACCTCAGGGAACTCGTCAATCTCCTTGAGACGCTTCTCCATCTGCAGCCGCCCGCCGTAGCGTGTGACACCGTACACCACCGTCATCACTGTCTGCTTCACCACCTTGCGGCTGATGAAGCCCTGCAGCACCTGGGCGATCTTCACCCCCTGTTCAGCATCCTTCTTCCGAAACTCCTCCACCTGCAGAGGAGAGCGCCCGGGGAGGTCACTGCGAGCCGTGCCGGCCCAAGCCACCTCCATAGCTGGGGCCAGGTGAGATCCTCCCAGCTGTGCGCTGCCCGGCCTGAACTGCCATCAGGAACCCTGCAGCCCACCTTCACCAGCCCCCGCTAACAGAGATCATCTGCTGAAGGAATCAAGAGGCATCTGCAGCTCACAGATAACCGTGCCCGCAGAGTCTTCCACTGCTGCCTCAGCAGAGCAGTGTCACTTGGCAGCTGGATGGTGCCGGACACCACAAGGACACGGCACTAGGACTGTGGCTCAGGATGCAGGTTCTCCTGCCTCCGCCACCCCCACGCACCCTCTGTGCGCTCTCCCAGCTCTGGCGCGGGGCTGCCTGGATAAAACGTGGTGAGACCTAGAAAGGAGAGCCAAGGGTTCAATGCCAGTTGAGTGAGTTTGGTAGATCTCAGCACAGTTCCCAGGAGGCTCATTTCACACCATGTCTTGCCAAGAAAAGTGAAGACTTAGCAGCCGTGCCAAGGGCTGAATCCCTCCTGCTTCCTCCTAACCAGGTCAAATGAAGAAAATCCCATAACCTGCAGACCGGCCAGCTGTGACCACGAGACGAGGAACACTCTCTGCTCTTTTCCACCACTACCCCACTTCTCCCAGACTTTATTCACAGGAAGTGAGGACAGCAGAAATCCCAGTGGATTTCTCATAGCTACCTCTGTCAGGAGAGATCTCCAGCCAGATCCCCACTGCAGCTGCTGCAGTAGGGTACCATTCGGGGCAGGAGAGACTCTGGCTGCGACCACCTCGTGCTCTCCCAGCTCTCTGTACATTGGTCTTACCTTGACCTTTCTCCTTGGCAGCTTGAGTGACCCCATGCAACACAGGGGCAAGAGGTGGAGGCAGGTCCAGCAGGACACCACCCCGCGTCCCCACTATGCCTCACCTGCTGAGCCACCGCGCTGTAGACGTCCTGGGGGACACTGCACGGCATCAGATTGACAGAGATGGCACCAATAAGGTCCCGGCCAAGAGCTGCGTAGTGCTGCAGACCATTGCAAGAGCCGTCCTGCGCATGAGAAGAGAGCAGGGTGGAAACAAGGCATTAGCATGTGGA
Source organism: Chionis minor (assembly GCA_013398295.1). Taxonomy (NCBI): domain Eukaryota; kingdom Metazoa; phylum Chordata; class Aves; order Charadriiformes; family Chionidae; genus Chionis; species Chionis minor. The sequence goes on along the minus strand of VZSF01004101.1, from coordinate 11,156 downwards.
TGGAGCTGCTCTCACCCGCACAGGTACAACTGGCTGAGACGGTTATTGCCATTTTCATGCCTCTCTTCAGGCAGGTTTGCAGCTCATCTCCCAGCAGCAGCCAGGGCCACACCAGTTTCCATTTTTCTTCTAGCCAGTTTTCTGTCTGGGTCTCATCACTAGTTACTTTCACCTATGAGGTTAAAAATAAGAAAACTGCACATCACACTGCCCCCTCCATGAATTTTCAAAGAGCTCTGTGAAAACACTGAAAACCAGAAAATTTGGAAAACAACAAATCTGTCTGGGATGCTAAAAGAAGCCCCAAGAGCCGGCAGTCAAAGCAGCCTCAGAAACCCCAGGAGCAGGATGAGAGGCAGGCCAAGCCAAAGATCACTCAGCAAGACACAGCGGATTCCAAGGCTCCAGCCAGCTGTGCCGCCTCTGCTCCGTGCCTGATGAAACCATCCTTCTGCAGAAACCAGCTCCGACCCAGCCCTTCCCAAAGCTGCAGCTACAGAGGCATGCTGACCCCTCTGCCACAGCAGTGCCCTGACAGTCCTCCTGGGACCAAGAGCAGCTTGGATGAGGTCGGCAGGACCTGAACAACAGCACAGGAACAGCAGGTCCTGCTGTTCTCCAAACAGCACCAGCAGAAACGCTTCTCACAGATGTGCTGCTGCTTTGGACCATCCCTGCTCCTCCTGGTCAAGGGGAGCCTGCAGCTGCCGGCGGGATCAGCCCTCCTCTCCTCTTCCCCTCCTCCCCACAGCCTGCAGTGCAGCAAGTTGCAGAGCCGAGAATTGACAGGCCTCCGGCAGCCCTGCCGCGGCAGAAGAGCTGCCTCTATTAACCAAGCGCTGATGACTCAGGTGGAAAGAGACTCGGGTGCCCTCCAGAAGTCGTCCTTGCTTGAATTGCATTAACAGCACCCTCCACACACCCCCAACTGCTCTTGATCTTTTGTTGTCATAACAATATCAGTTTAGATGGTCTCATACATATTCCAGACCATCGCTACTGGCAGAATACACCCCCATTCTCCCCCCGCCCCAACTTCATTAGGGCCATCTGATCTTCTAATGAGATAAATGAGCAAACCCCTCTCACCAGGAAAACAATTAATCACTGTCTCCCATGCAGCAAGGGGATTTATCAGTGCAGACAGATAGCTGGCTGGGCAGCGGCCGCAGGGAGAGCTGCGGATCTGTGGGGACACAGCAGGGAGAAAGGGCTGAGTGCGGGCTAATGGGGGCGGCTGCCTGGCTCCTCTCTCCGGCCGGGAAGGACAGATGCCTTCAGAGCACTGGGCAGCACCTCAGTGACGGCACTTGCCCCGCTCAGAGCGTGGGCACGTCTGGGACCGAGCAGGGACAGGGCACATGGCGAATGACAGTCTCATCACCAAATGCAGGAGACAGATCAGCTCTGTCCCCCTGCCCTTCTTCAGAGGTCCAGACTCCCATCTTTTGCTCCTGCAGAGCTGCTTGGCTCCAGCCTCAGAAGAGGAGCAGAGCAAATGCCCCTGGAGTCTCAGCACAGCCCCAGGCACTTCAGATGGGCAGGTGCTGCCATGCACCCACACCACGTTCCACCCCGATGGAGTCAGGCTGGTTTCCAGTCCTGATTCCACGGCTGGAGAAGGTAAAACTGGCCCAGCTCTCACCCTACAGGCAGCTAACAGCTATCTCCCAGACAGACTCTGCTCCAGCCAAAGGAAGCAAAGCGGCACTTAACTGTACTGGCTCATTAATGGCCGCATGCAGCAGCAAATCACTGGAGTTCCCAAGCCAAGATACCTGTAGGTTGCACGCCCATTCTTAAGAAAGCCTGGCCACGTGGCACAGTAAATGCAGCACTGGAGACCTGGATGCTTCTGCCCCGAGCATTCGGCCCTGCCCGCTCTCCTCCCCCTGCTCAGCCGCACGGGCCACGCAGGTGTGTTGGGCTCCTACCTGGTGAACCGGGAAGTGAGAGATGTAGGCTGCTGGATCTGGCGACCGCGAGGCTTTGGCGATTTCCATACAGCACGCCAAGGCTTGCCAGGGCTCATCAGTGTTCATCCACCACTTCCTGCCCTGGGAACAGGAAAGCAGAGGCTGGCAGGAGCAGGCAGTGCTCTTGTGGCACCCCAAAGCAAAGGCGGGAGCCCCTGCACTCCCAGGATATACTGGGCAAGGCACGCCCTCCCACCATGCCCCTATTTCCCTAATATTTCACCATGCTTTCAGATAGAAATGTGTTATTTAGGAAACTCTGCAACGCTTTATTTCCCTTTTTCCTCTCAAAGCAGTATTCCAAAATGTTTTTGTTTCAAAATCAATCTGATTTCTCTTTTATTTTACTTTCCAGAAGCTATGCTAAATAAGAGGAATGGTTAAGTCTCCTCTGAAATTAAAGATGACACTGATCCCTTTTTTTCCCTAGCATATTTGGACTCAAACACAGAGGAGCTTCCCTGCTTTTCATTCCGGTCATTGAAGGGGAACGTCCCCCAGCTGCAGGCTCCCGGAGCCCACGCTATTCCCCCACGGTCCAGGGTCCCACCACTCCACCCCAAGAGTGACCAGAGCCCTGCCAGCTGTTCCCCACCTACCGTGAGCGGGCGGTCAGCCGAGTCCAGGATCTCCTCCATTATTTCATTGGCATACTCCAGCCGCTCCTGCAAGGCGTTCTTCTTCTTCAGCCCCGTGAGGTTAATGAGGTGGATCTTCAGCCAGTCAAGGCCCTTGGGGCCCAGCGGTCTTCCCTCTGCGAAGAGCAGGATGGCCCGCGTGACATCGTTACCGAGGTGGTTGAAGTAAGGTGGGCAAGGGTAAGTCCTGCCTCGGAAGTCCATGTTGTGAGGAAACCAGAACACCTTGTCCCTGACATAGTTGGCAATGGAGAGCTTATAGAGTGCATCCATGCGCAAGCTGTGCATTTCAGCTGCCTTCTTCTTGCACAGCAACAACTCATGCTTCTGGGACTTGTTCCAGGAAGAAGAATTGCCGGAAGCAGCAGGAGGCCTGGGGGCCTCAGAGATGGGTGGTGGGATGTCCAGCTTCTCATTGCCTTTGTCATTGAAGATGGATATGATGATATCCAGTACTGGCTGGTTGATTTTCCAGGCGCAGTTGCCCAGCTGGTTCAGGGCATCCAGCACGGGGTGGAGGTTCACCGGAGGACACTGCTCCAGGAGCAGCTGGTGCTGGACGGCCCCATCCACAAAGCGCATCAATTTGGTGTCATTCAGGACAAAGGCACCAAAATGGGGGGAGGTCCAGGGCACCGGAGGGCACAGCATAGGCATGGCGGAGGAGTTAAAGGTCAGCAAAGTCTCTGCAGCATCTGACATGATCTGGGACAAAATGGGATGGGGCTTTATCAGCCCAACCTGGCAAGGAGAATCAGAGAGGTGAAGGTAGAGGACTAGGGCTGGAGCCTGGAAGAGCATCTGCTCAGCCAGCCATCAACATAACGATCATGCTGACATTGTCCACACAGAAGCAGAGGCTCCTCTAAGTGTCCCTGAGCAGCAAAGGCAGCAGGGAGGGAAAAGGGCCTTGCAAAGGTGCAGTTCTGATGAAGAGGTGACCTGCACAGCCCCAGAGTGCCCAGGACAAGGCTCACCTGCCAGCTGCTGCGGAAGGAGTAGATGTGGTAGAGGACGGGGATAAGCTTGGGCTCCAGGCGAGGATTGAGGATGTTCCTGGGCACCTTGACAGCCTGCACCAGGAGTTCCAGCATGTGCATGCCCAGGCGCATGAGGAGCATGTATGGCCAGCTGCAGTCCTTCAAGTTCAGCGAAGGCCCAAAGCCTGCTTCTGCCACCAGCTTCTCCCAGTATTCCCGCGGCAAGTACTCGTCAGGCTGAGAGGTGGAAGGAGAAAAATCAGGTCAGCCGGAGGGGCCAGCCATGCTGCTCCCAGGAGGTTTGCTGGATGGGATCTATGTACGTGGAACATGGCTCTGAGAAGGACCCTCCTGTCTCTCCCTGACAGGGGTATTTGGGGAAGGACTGCTGACACAGCTGAGACAAGCCCAACAGCAAAAACCTGCTTCTGCTGCAGGCCAGGACAGCGGTGCTGCAAAGCCATTCCTCTCACCACATCCCCCTGCCAACACCTTGTCCCCACACCATCCTGACCCTGCCTCCCAAACTGCTGATCCGCCTCCCCCACCACACCACACACGCACAGCTCCGCGAGCGACCTGCTCATCTGGCCCCTCCAGCTGCCCCAACCGGTGGCCTTGGCCCCTCTCCCCTCCCCTCCCAGCCAGCAAAGCGCACCCTCCTCTGGCCCCAGGGCTCTCCTGGGCGGGATGCCTGGCTCCAGGGGACCAACTCTGCTGATTTAAAACCTTCAGGCTCAGAAATACCTGCTGCTATGCCAGAATCAGCCTGCCTGTTGCCATGGGCAGGGGCCTGCCCAGTACTAGAGGGGGCCTTACTGGTGGCTCTGGTGGCCTCTGCAGCAGCAGGTTCCCAGAACGTGGAGCTGGTGCTTGCAAGGAGGTGGACAAACCGCGTCGCCCTGTCTCTGCTCTGCAACCTGCAGGCCCCAGGGCCCGCCTCTCCCAGGCGCACCCACCTGGCTGTCCTTTGCGAGCAGGTGGATGTAGTCCTTATAGACCTCCTGCACCTTCTCCAGCTGGCGGCTGCGCAGCTTCCTCTGGGTGATATATCGGTTGTAGACTTTGGAGCCCAGTTCCCTGGCCAAGAAAGCCAGGGATTCTCCTTGTGGAGAGAGGGTGTTGAGGATCTGAGAAAGGGGAAGCCAAAGAGGGTCTTAAGGAGGGAGGAACAGAAAGACGGGGCAGAGAGACAAAGCAGGAGTTAAAGCCCCTGTGTAGGGAGCACAGAAAGATGCTGATTCCCATGATGCTGATTCCCGTGATGCTGATTCCCGTGATGAGGAAGGAAACATGGCCAGGACAGAGTACGGGCTTCTCCGGCTGCTCCGCACAGGGAGCAGACAGTCTGTACCTAAAAACCTGGGCAAACTTTGAAGCTCGTGTTCCAATTCTGCTGGACCAAGTGGGACATCAGTGCCTTGTGGCAGCTCTATGGCCATACAGGCAGCGCCATTCCTGTGGCTCTGTGAGGGCAGGGCTGGGTCTTACCTGCAGCATGATGCCCACATACTCCTCATCCGGCAGCAGGCACAGGTAGGGATAGAGAATGTTGTACCCCGATGCCGTCTTGAGCTTGGACATGCTGCATTTCGACTTCTGCAGGGCCTGGAGGATGGAGTCGTGCCACCGGGAACGAAGGGTGGCCAGCAGTTTGCGCTATGCAGAAACGTAAGCAAAACAGTAATTCTGTGGTGAGCGTGTTACCAAGGACCTGCCCCCCTCTTTAGGCCACTGACCCCTGCATCTCTCCCGCAGGTCCTGAGGGCTGAACTGCCCCCCTTCCCTCCAGACATGCAGCCCCCAAATGCCCTGAGCTTTACCGCTTTAATGGCTTGTGGGGTCAGAGGTTTGGTTGACTCCACCGACTCGATGGTTATGGTGTTGTCCAGCTCCATCTCCAGCTGCTGCTGAAAGCGCTCCTGCAACTCCTCAACAGAGAAATCCAGCTTGGGGTATGACACCACCGTCTCCTGCAACAGAAGTGAGGCAATAAGTGCCAAGACCCAGAGAAGAGAAGACTTGCTTATTCTCTCAGCTTCCCTGCAAGAAGCATATAGTACGTGTCCCTGTTGAAGACCCCCTTTCGGGACCTCTGACTCCAGAGGTCCGACGTCTCTGTCTGGCAAACCCCAGGGAGCCTGGAGTCACAGGCCACTCCAGAGGCTGCTCTGTTCCTGTGTCGTGGTCAAGCACCCCTTCCAGTATATGAAAGTCATCTCCAGCCTGCCCTGCCAGCCCTCAGCTTCTCTGTTCCTCTGTAAGCCTGTTGGCAAGGCTGTTCATGCGATGATTTGTGTCGGCTATGGAGCAGGGATCGGGCTGAAAAGTTCTTCCGATATTACAGTCCTGGGCTGGACCTGAGGACACCTGAGAACACCATTTGGCCAGCTAAGCCCTGTGCCTTACTTTGGAGTAGAAGTCCTGGAGCAGAGAAGACTTGCAGGTCTGGGGACTGGGTGGAGGGGGCAGCTGGTAGTTGGGCTGAACAATCCTGATGGCCTTCAGCACTTTCTCCTTCTCATCTTCCTCAAAAAGGCACTTTTGGAAAAGCTCATCCACATGGAAGCCATCATTCTTCAGCTTCTGCACGCATCTGAGGAGGAGCAGGTAAGACAGGCTTAGTCTTTCACAGGGGACCATGCGTGTTGTACAGAAATGAGCACACAACGAGGCGGGAAACAAAGTTTCTGAACAGAAGACCAAGCATGGAGAAGAGGGGACAGATTCGGGGTGACCCTTGTGAGGATCCAAGAGCCTTGACTGCATCAGGCTTTTACTTCCTCACTTGTGCAGCATCACCCACACCCACATGAGACACAGGACAAAGAGTCACCCGCGCCAAATCCCTGGCAGCCACGAAAGCAAACCCTCTCCCAGAGGAATTACCCCGTGCACAGAGCAGGAGACTGGCACATGGCTCCAGGCTGTTCCCAGGTGCCACCCACCACGCTGGGTGGCTCCCAGCACCCTTCCTCCGTGGCACCCTTCACGCCAGGACAGCTGCAGGAAGGTCCAACCTCTCCTGCTCACTGGAAGGCTCCGATAGCCCCGGGGAGCAGAACCTGCCCCGTGCACTTGTCCTGGAATACCTCTTCCCTTCTCCTGCACACACTCCTTGGAGCATGCTTCATGCACCAACCACTGAAAGCCTTGCCCGTGCCTGACCCAGGCGATCTTTCCCCAGCCCCAGACAGAGGAAGAACGGTGCAGAAATGGGCATAACTGGGAAACCCGCAGGAGGCAGATCCCTCAGTCTTCCAAGAGCATGACTGTCAGGCAGCCTGGCAGCAGGACACTGTCCTACGAGAGCACACGGGCTCTCCCTGCCCTTCGCATACAGCCAGGAGCCAGCTCTCAGGGCTGCAGGAGCTACTGGGGTGGGAGCTGCCTCCAGAGCACAGCCCGTCCCTACAAGGTGACCCACCTCAAGTTACAGTGATCAATTATCCACCCCTCCAGCCCGCACCTCTGCTGAGCAGGCAGCTTTCACCTTCACTCAGGTGGGGACACTGAGCTCTGCTGCTGCCGTTGTGAGACTGAGCAAGAAGATGCAGGTTCCTTCACCCTCAAATAACCCTGCTCTCCCCCCAAGTCTGAGCCAGCAAAAGGGAACCAACAGGGCTGGTCAAAACTCGGGCAAAGGGGCAGGGACTGTGGTTCCTGCACTGAGCCTGGGAGCCAGGGCACGGCAGCAGCTGCAGCAGGAACAGCCAGGAAGTGCCAGGAGTGGCTGCAGCACCTGCAGAGAAGCTCTCTTCCCTGCAGCCCCCTTTGCTGCCGGGGACCCGAATCCCCTATATTCATCAACACCTCCCACTCCCCAGCCCCACAGAGGATGCTGTGGGACTGCGTCCTCCTGGCTCTGCCCAGCTGGAGCTGGGATTCAGGGCACAGCAGAGCTGAGAGCCCCACCTGCCGACTGGCCCAGCCCACGATGGGTGACACTGGAGGGAGGACAGGCAGACGCGGGTGACAGCAGCACCAGCCAGGCCCCCATCAGTCACCAAAAGCTGAAGGGGCAGGAGGGAGTCCTTGGCAGCTTTGGGAAAGCATTAAGAGCCCAAGAGGTGTCAAAGAGCACCCTGACCCAGAACTGCAGCACGCTGTGAATCCTGTTGCTGCACGTGCCCCAGCTGTGTTTTGGCACGTTTGGGAGCAGGCAGGAGCTTTGGGGATGAACAGCTCTGCAGAGCCACCTTTCCCGAGAGCTACTCCACAGCAGCCCAGTTAAAACAAGCAACTCCTGCCTTATGTCCTCAAAGGGACCCTGCAGTCTGCGAGCGGAGCGAGAAACAACCCTGATTTCATGTGCTCCTAGCACAGGCTCAGCGCTCCAGGCCATGCCGCTGCTGTGTCTGAACACAGAGAGCACATTGAGGAAAGGAAGGGCAATGAGAGCTTGTACCCCACACACAGCGCTGGCAAACAGGCACAGTTGTGGGGAAACACACACGCCCTGGCGAGGTTTGGGGTTGGCAAATCCATGCAGGCGTGCTATAAACATCTGCCTATAGACAGCCCTACAGGTGTCCTGCTGCATTGATGCAACACCCACACACCCCGGCAGGAAAGCCAACGCCAGTCACTTCTAAATCAGCTGACTGGAAGACATTCACTCAGAGGCATCCAGAACTTGTTAGCGAGCCAAGAGACACACAGGCCAGTGATAAATCCCCGAATCGCCCAAGGGTGCTTGTGCAGCATTAGCAAATCACCAGAAAGCTTTCTCCATCCTCTGGCAAGGCAGCTGGCTGTGCTACCAGACCCAAACACTGCCCCTACACATAGCCTGCTGGGATCTCACACAGCTCCTTCAGCTTCTTGCTTTGAGCCTGACACTTATTTTGCCCATTGCACTCCACAAAATCCATCCGAATCTCTTGATCACGCTCCTCCAGAGGAGCTGACACCCTGCAAAACCCAGCTGTTTGGCTGAGCCTAACCAGGAAGGGCAAACTCCACGGAGGTGCTGCATCTGCTCCCCAGAGCAAGCTCCCAGTTCTCCCAGTGCAGCGAAGCAGCAGGATGTGGAGATGCTGCCCCAGGGCCCCTGTGGCAGCTGAAGTGCGTTACCTCTGGATGGCTTTGGGGGACAGCTGTCTCCGGCCCATGCACTCCAGCACTGCTGCATAGGAATCCAGGTTGGGCTGGAGGCCGACGGACTCCAGCATGGAAAACAGTCGGTTGATGCGCTGCAAGTGGCCCTGTGGATGAGAAGGGAAGGGGGCTGGGAACAGGGACGCCAACAGCCCCAAATCATGGCTTCATGCCCCTCTGCTCCTGTTCAACTTCAGCCACGTCTATCCATCCCATCCCCTCCCCTTCTTCCCTTCAAAGCCACCTCACAGGGATCGGTAGCCTGATTCAGTGGCCTTCTATCTGCTCAGTCCCTCTCAGCAGAAGCCAAGCCCTCCTTGAAAATTTGCTGAAGGCAGCTGTGAAAAACAGGGATAAAACCGCGACCACTGCTTCTACAAGCATAAGGGTCTTCCTGAGCCATCCCCCCTCCCCTCCTCAGTGCCCCAGAAAACCTGGCAGGCAGACCAGGGCAGCAGCCCGCAGTTCAGTACCTTTCTCGCCCAGCTACGCATCACGATGTTGTAGGCATTGACATTCAAAAGCCTTCTCTTCACAGGGGAGCTGTGGTACAGGAGAAGGAACCTCTCAGCCTCCTCTGGCTGCTGCAAGAAGAGGAAGCATTCCAGGTTGGACTGGACGGTCTGCTGCAGGATCTTGTACTGGCTGCTGTCCTTGTCCTCCGGTACCCTCTGAGACCTCTGCACCTTTGCACCCTCCTTCACTGCTGCCACCCTGGGCTTGCCACGGACATAGGTGTGGTGGGAGCCAGCGTGGCTCTGGCCCCAGGCAGCAGCCACTTTAGTCTTTGGGCTCTTCTTGGCTTTAGCTTTGGCCTTCACCTTGCCCTTTGGTTTGGCCTTGACCTGGCCCTCCAGAGCCAGCTGGGAGGCAGCAATGGATAATTTCCGCTCCACCTTCAGCTGCCGGATGTACATCTCCTTCTTCAACTTCTCAACCCAGCTGCTGGGCCGGGCTGGGCTCTCACCCCTTCCCACGGGAGCAGGTTGCTCCTCCGCGGGTCCGGGAGCCACCACTTTCTGCAGCGGGTCCTGGTACTTGTCATTCCCCAGCGCAGCCAGCTCCACTTTGTTGACCGTCACCTCCGGGATGTTACTGGCTTGGAGTTGCTTCACTCGAGCTTTCAGCACTGCCGGGAAACACACAGCCAGGAGAGGTGAAGGGATGCAAAGCGCGGCAGAAGGTTGTGTCTCACCCCAGGGCCTCGCCTCTAGGAGCGCCCAGCAACATGCTCAAGGAAAGAGGGTCCGCACAAGGTCTTCTCCCCTCCTTGGCCCGCCCTCCTCCCAGCAATCCGCTGCTTCGACCACTGCCTTTCTGGGACCCACTCGTACGCTGTGGCCCACCCCCGGGTGCCAGCGAACCCAACGCGTCACTGCAAGGGAAAAAGCACCAGCTCACGCCTGTCCAAACTGCCGCCCGGTCACTTCACTGGGCCTCTCTCCAAGGACCTCATGCCCTCGGCTCACCCAGGCAGAGTGCCCAAAGCCAGAGCACGTTCCAGGTCAGTCTGCAGAGCCCTCGCACGCCCTAGAGGGACTCTTCTACCCTCCCTTAGGACCACCCTGTGTTTTAGAGCAACTCAATGCTCCCTGTGGGTAGGGTGGGCCTCCAGGTCCTTAAGACAGAACAGAACTTGCTCAGGGAGGCCACCAAGTCCACGGGAAGCCCCACATCCTTGCCCAGGCTACAAGTATTTACAGTCCCAAATATCTTCTTTACGGCTGCAGAGCATGGGAAGACTCCAAGAAAACCTCCCAGGACACTGATCACAGGAAACCCTGCAGCTCTGCCAGCCCTCCCTGACTCACCTTCCAGCAGTTCCGTCCTCTCACAGATGCCATTTTTCCTCGCCTTCTCCTTGGTGCTAGCAGAGGAGTAGCTCCTGAGCACGCTCCATGGGATCCCTGCAGCGGAAAGCCAGAGGCTGGGAGATCAGAGGCAGCTGCACCCCTTACCCTGCTCACTGCCCCACAGCCCTGCCCCACACCACGGCCAGGCCCCAACTGGGCCACGGGCGGGGCGCAGAGGTGAGGGGGGGCACAGCACTCCTCAGCCCAGCTCGCGGGTCCCAGCAGCCTCAGCAGCGTTGTCATATAAGGGCGGGGGGCACCTGTGCCAGCAAGTGACAGCGACACCCCCCCGGCTCTAACCTCCTGCAGGGGGCCCGACCGCGGGGACGGCGCAGACCCCGGCGCTGTGGCACGGGGCGACGGGCGCCCAGCAAGGCCCGGAGCGGGCAGACACGGCCCCAGAGCGGGGACAGGACCCCAGAGACCCCCAGTTCCCCCCCAGAGCGTGACAACGCCCCAGGACAACCACAACCCCCCCTCTCTCCCCGGGGCCGGGGGGGGCTCTACCCTCACAGCCCCCAGCTCCGCCCCAGCGGGGGGTCCGGGACGCCGGGGACCGCGGCCCCGCGCCGGGGGGATGCTGCGGCCCACAGGGACCCCCCCGGCCCC
>VZSF01004100.1:26830-42952 GCA_013398295.1 Chionis minor | reverse complement strand
GGAGAGGGAGAGGAGGAGGAGGAAAGAGGAATGCAAAGAGGAGGAGGAAGAAGAAGAGGAGGAGGAAAGGGGAGAGGGAGAGGGAGAGGGAGAGGAGGAGGACGAAAGAGGGAGAAGAAGAAGAAGAAGAAGAGGAAAGAAGGAGTACGAATAAGAAGAAAGAAGAAGAAAGAGTAAGAATAAGAAGAAGAAGAATCACAGAATCACAGATATTGTTATTGTTGCTGTTGTTCTTACTATTACTATTATTACTACTCTTCTTATTACCATTATTATTATTATTACTACTACCATATTTATAGTTATAATCTCAAGCTACTGGGGCAGGCACGCTGCCGGCGGGTGATCTGTCCCTGCTGTCCTGGCCCTGCACCCCGGGCTCTCAGCACCCAGGAGACCCCTTTTAACGCTGCTTCTCTCTCTCCCGCTTCTCTAAGAGCATCCTCTTCCTCGCGGCCCGGGAGAGCGTGAGCTGCCTGCTTTCCAGTGGGAAATTCGCTCTTGGAAAGGATCCAGCCCCCAGGCAAATGGGCAGCACTGGCTCCTCCGTCCAGGCATGATCGATATCCGTCTCAGCCACAGCTCTTCAGATCCAGAGAACTCCAAGGAAAGCGGATGACGGATGCCCCATCCCTTTCCTGTCACACAGAGCCCCGGAGAGAGGCACTGGGCAGATTTTTCGGCAGTGCCGAGGCACCGCGTGGCGGTGACGGCATCTCTCCATGCACGATTCCTGTGGCATCTCAGCCACAAAACAGATCTCTCCCTGCGGGATGGGCTGGCGGGGGCTCCTGGGCTGCAGCCAGGGATGTTTTCTTTGCTATGGAGAGGAGCGGCTGCAGCTCTGCTCCGGGCACTCTGCCTGCCTGCTCGCTGCCCGCCGCTCTTCCCAGTGCCCATTTCAGCTCTGTGAGGGGAGCGATGGGCTGAGAGGAAGGACAAAGTCACCTCTGGATTTGTTCCAGCACCCTCGTGAAGCGGAGAGGATGGAGCAGCTGCTGCAGAGAAGCGTCAATCCATCAACCTCCCACCATCCGAGCTCTCCACCTCCAAGCGATGTGAGGTACCGGCTCAGCCTCCCTCCCGGCTCCTCCGGCCCTTTCCCAGGTTTCACAGGTTGCTCCAGGTTGGAGACAACTTCCAGCAAGGTCTCTAGAGCTTTCTCAAGGTCTCAGTCACCTTCTCCAGGTGCCAGAGGTCCATTGGCTTCTCCCAGGTCATTGTTTCCACAGCAGGCTCCCAACTGCCTTCTCCCACAAGGCCTGATCCTGCGTGATGCCGAGCTGCTTCCCATCCTAACTGGGACCGGATCCGAGCTCCCCCAGTATCCCTGCGACATCCCCCCTGGGACTGGTGCCTTCCCCAGCGCAGTACTCACATGGTGATGGCGGTGGTGGATGTTAACTTCGTCATCGTCCTCATCATCGTCGTCGTCATTGATGATCACAGTGCGGACCAGCTTCCGCATGGCCACCTCCTGTGGGGCGGGGGGACAGGCAAGGAGTTGGGGGGGGCGGATTCAGGGTCTGCCCACCACCTTGTGCCGCGAGCCGGTGCTGCCATGGGGCACTCACCTCGCCGTTGGAGTTGATGAGGGCAGTGCGCAGGCTGTCCCCGGAGCCCCAGCTGCTCTGGGCTTTCCACACCACGTTGCTGGGGGGGCTGTGGGTGGCCCCAGCTCCCGAGGCCCAGATCTAGGGAGAAAAACCCGGAGAAAAGTGATGTCTCGTGTCTGCAGAGCCCAGACAGCGGGTCTGTCCCCTCCCCGCCAAAAAAGCCACGTGCCAAGGAGCCTGTGCCCTGGTTTCAACCGCTCCATGTCACCAACGGCCCGGCTGGGTTTGGGATCTGGGCTGGACTCACCGTGACCACCTGGCCGGCTTTCAGGGTGAACTTCGGGGGGAAGCGGTAGGTGATGGGGGGGTCGTCTCCATTCTGCCGCTTGATCTGCCAGTTCCCCATCGCCTGGTCCTGCGAGAGAGAGAGCAGCCACCCCGAGTTTCCCCCAGTTCTTCCCTAGATTATCCCAGTTCACCTCCTGCCTGCGGCTGAAGCCCCAGGGACCCTCCCCAGACGGCAAACGCACCTCGTTGGACTTGTTCCTGAGACGGACGAATCTGCCCTCCAAGTCCACCTCCTCCACGCCGACGCGGCCGCTTGTCCTGGCGTGGTGGGAGAAGCTGGTCCGGCTCTCGCTGTCCTCCAGCTTCCTCTTCTTGGAGGAGCCCGGAGTGGACATGTGGCTCCGGGATGCACCTTTGTGGGAGGAAGGGCTGGGGGACAGCCTCAGCCTGGGCGGGAGGAGAAGGTGAGATGGCATCAGTGAGGACACGACGGCTGGAACCCGCACGGCCCACCAGGTGCAGCGCCCCGTGCTCACCGCTCCTCCTCGCCCTCCAGCAGCTTGCGGTAGGCGTTGATCTCCATATCCAGAGCCAGCTTGATGTCCAGCAGCTCCTGGTACTCATCCAGCTGCTGCTGCATGCGTGCCCGCATCTCGGCCATCTCCCGCTCCTTGTCGGAGAGCAGGCGCCGGTTGGTCTCGCGTTCCCGGGCCAGAATATCCTCCAAATCGTGCAGCTTCGCCTCCTTGGCGGCCAACTGTGTGAAGAGGGAAGGTGAGGGTGGCCATCTCCGGGAGGGGGACCATCCCCGGGGGGCGGACATCCCCTAGACTCACCTGCTTCTGCAGCTGGCTGACTTCGGAGGAGAGGTTGTCGATGCGGATGCGGGTTTGCTGCAGCTCCTCGTGGGCAGCGCCCACCATGTTGCTGTTCCTCTCCGCTGACTGCTTGGCGTTCTCCAGCTGGAGGACAAGAGGGTTTTAGCGTTAGCATTCCCAGCGTCCTCTGCACTCCCCGGAGCAGGGTGAGAAGAGGACGGGTGGGTGCCGCTCACCTTCGCCCCGTAGGTCTTCTCCAGTTCCTCCTTGTAAAGCCTGATCTGGGCTTCGTGCTGGCTCCGCAGCTCCTGCAAGGCTTCGGAGAGCTTGCTCTCAAACTCCCGCTGCCGCCCGTTGTCGATCTCCACCAGCCGGGTCTCGTGGCGGCGCTTGGTCTCCCGCAGCTCCTGGGGACAGGTCAGGGAGACACGGTGTCACCTCCGGGTGGGATCAGCTTGGGGACAGGGACACAACCCAGCGGGGGTGTTAGCCCCAAGCGAGCCCGGCGCCCCAGCGGCACACGGTGCCTCACCTCGCTGTAAATGTTCTTCTGGAATTCCAGCTCTTCCTTCAGCGTCTGCAGCCGGTTCTCGGCATCCACGCGGCGCAGCATCTCATCCTGCAGCTGCTTCTTGGCTTCGCTCAAGGCGCTTTCCAGCTGCCGGGAATTGAGAGGGACCGTCACAGCCAACTCCCGGGGACTGCCCAGGACCCACCACCCAGCCGTGCCCCTGGCATTCCCAGAGGGGACCTGGGGGGCCCCTGGGGCAGTTGGGGACAGCGCTGCCACCGCTTACCTTGGCCACTTGCCCCCTCAGGTCCCGCACTTCTGTCTCCAGATTCCTCTTCTCGCCCAGGGCTGTGGAGAGCGCGGCCTCCTTGGAGTTAAGCAGAGCCTCCACGTCCTTGAGGCGCGCCTGGGCGGTCAGCAGGTCCCCTTCCTTCTTGGCATTCCTGCAACACACCGCATGGCGCAGGGATGAGCGGCACGCTGGGGAGAGACCACACCTCGCACCCTGCACCCCCAGCCCCGGCACACCGCGCATCGCGTCCGCACCCTCTGAGCGCCGCCCGAAGAGCTGCGGGATTGTACCCGACACCCACCCGCCGAAGGGACTGGCACCTCCGGGCCACCCGGTGTGTCCAGCACCGGTTTGGATACTGGAAAGCAGAAAGGGGTGGGAAGAACTGGGGGAGCAGGAGGTGTCTTGGGGCTGTAACACCCATCGCACAGTGTGGCGTGGTGTGACACAGTGTGGTATGGCACAACATGGCACGGCATGGCACAGCGCGGCATGGCACGGCATGGCACGGTGTGGTGTGGTGTGACACGGTGTGGCATGGCATGGCACAGCGTGGCACGGCATTGCACAGGGCAGTGTGGTGTGAAACAGCGTGGCATGGCATGGCACAGCGTGGCACGGCATTGCACAGTGCAGTGTGGTGTGAAACAGCGTGGCATGGCATGGCACAGCGTGGCATGGCAAGGCACAGTGCGGTGTGGTGTGACACGGTGTGGCATGGCATGGCACAGCATGGCACAGTGCAGTGTGGTGTGACACAGTGTGGCATGGCATGGCACAGCATGGCACACAGCATGGCACAGTGCAGTGTGGTGTGACATGGTGTGACACAGTGTGGCATGGCATAGCATGGTGTGGTGTGACATAGTGTGACATGGCATGGCACAGCACAGCATGGCATAGCACAGCACAGCACGGTGGAGTGTGACACTGTGTGGCGTGGCATGGCACAGCGTGGCGTGGTGTGACATCAGGTGGTGTGGCATGGCACAGCATGGTGTGCTGTGACACAGTGCAGCATGCAATGGCACGGTGTGGTGTGGTGTGACATGGTGTAGCGTGGTGTGGTGTGGCACAGCATGGTGTGGTGTGACACCAGGTGGCGCAGCATGGCACAGCGTGGTGTGGTGTGGCACAGTGTGGCATGGCATGGCACAGCATGGTGTGGTGTGACACCAGGTGGCGCAGCATGGCACAGAGTGGTGTGGTGTGGCACAGCATGGCGTGGCATGGCACAGCGTGGTGCAGCATGGCACGGTGTGGTGTGAGACGGTGTAGCAAGGTGTGGTGTGGCACAGTGTGGTGTGGCATGCCACAGCGTGGTGTGGTGTGACACCAGGTGGCGCAGCATGGCACAGTGTGGCATGGCGTGGCACAGCATGGCATGGCCCAGTTTGGCGTGGCCTGACACGGCATGGTGTGGCCCAGTGCGACACGGTGTGGCACGGCGCGACACGGTGGAACGCGGCACGGTGCGGCGCGGCACAGAACGGGTGCTGCGTGGTGCAACACGGCGCGACACGGGGCTGCACGGTGCAGCGGCCACTGGAGAGGAGCAAGGGGTGCTGGAGGGCACAGGAGCTGCCGGCAGCCACAGTTGCCCAACCGAGTCGGAAACGTGCCACGACTTGCCAGCGCCGGGAAGCTGCTGCCTCTGCCCGGAGCGGACGGAGGCACCGGGCTACGGGCATGGACCACGAGCCCCACTGGCGCTCGGTGGGCACAGCGCAGCGATGCCGGGTCCCCATGGCCCCAAGGCCAGGTTCAGCCCCCCAGCGTGGGACCGCGGACACATGTCCCGGCCATCCGCATCGCCATGCGACCTCGGACCCCCCGCGCCACCTGCTGCCTCCGTGATTTTTCAGCCCTCCGGCAGCAGCTCAAGGCAGCAGACCCCAACGCCGCCGCCCCGTGCCTGGGGGAATTTGAGCTGACTGCACCACCAAACCCCAACCTGACGCTATTTCGGTAGGTCCTATAAAAAGAAAAGACCCGACGTTCTTTCTGCGGCAGCCGGTGGCAGCGGGGTGGCTTGCGCTGCCCGAGATTGGCACCCCACCTCCCTGGAAATCGGGTGTAGGACTTGGGCGGAGGCACCGTGCACCCGGGAACCGGCGCCAGCCGCGGTGCCCCCTCGGCCGTGGGCGAGCGCTGGCTGCATGCCGGCGCGTGGGGCGCATTCCTGGGGCGGCGAGTGCGCACCCGCGCCATTAGGTCATGGGGAAAAAATACCAGGGAGGGGCCGGCGGCACAGACGGTGCTCGGCGTGCTCCAGCTGCAGGATCGGGCCCGGAGCAGGAACGGGAACGCCAGCAGCGAGACGCTGAGGGGGTGGTTCGACTCCTCTCCTGCCCGCGGGGGACCGGGATGCGGGGACAAGCAGGGACTGGTGTCCCCAGGCTTGCACGTACTTGGGAAGCTCGTTCCTTGGCCAACAGCAGATTTTCCTGCATTTCTTCCTGCTTTCGGACCTCAAGCCAGCAGGGAGGAGTTGTTCCGAGACACTTACACGGAGCGAGGCCCTGCCGTGCTCCACGAGCCCCCCCTTTTGCGGGGAACCATGGTCCCGCTTGCCGGCCGCTCCAGCGCCACGCCGGCGGGTCCCCCGCTCCTTTCATGCCAGTGACTCATAGGACAAAAATGCCATCTGGGAAGGGATCTGGAGCCTCCTCCTCGGCTCACTTGCAAGCAACGTTTGAGGCTGAGTTTTCCCATCTGGCAGCGGCTCGCCCTTGCAAGCCAGCGTGGCCACTCCGGCACTGCCGGCGGGGTTTAATCCTGTCATCCTTGGCCGAGTTTTCTGGGAAGAGCTCGCCCTCGGGGTTTGGTTTCCGTAGCTCTTTGCTCGCCGTGTCGCCTGCAGAGATTTGGGTACAGCCGGGGGGTCACCGGCTCCTTGGGACGGGGCTTGTGGCACATCCGACTCTTTAGGGGTTGGATGCCTCTGACTCTTTAGGGGACAGCGGTACCATTTATAAGGGAAATACGGTGGGGAAAATGCCGAGACTGGATGGTTACACTTGTGTCTCCACTGTGGTAACAGATTTCCCCTCTCCAGGGCCTGTGGGGATCCAGGGCTCAGGGCAAAAAGCAAAGATGCCCAGAAAACCCCATGGTAAATCCCAGAAGAATCGAGGACAATGCCCTTTTTCCTTAAAAAAATCCCATGCTCAGCTCCGGGTCACGCCGGGGAGGAGCAGAGAGCGGCTGGGCTGAGTTTGGGAGCAGTTTTGGAGGAAGGAGAGGGGTGAGGTGAATCCCTGCCCCTTTCCTCCCGCAAGTCTCCGGGACCTGAGCATCTCCCCCGTCTTCCTTCCAAACGCAGCCCTGACTCCGAAGGCAGCAGCTTCCAGACGAGACACACGAGCGCTGTGCCGCGCTGGGAATGCCGGTGCCCACCGGTCCACGCAAACCCTTGCAATCCCTGTTCTGGCTCAGCCAGGGTTTGGATTTTCCTCTCACCTCCCGTTGGGTCCTGCTTTTATTTCCCCTGCAGCCTCCCGGGTTCCAGCTGGCGCTGGGCTAAAAATAAAAAGTTTGAGGGCAGCTGCGTCGCTCCCGCTTCCCTCGGCAAAGGGACGAACAGGGACCTTCCTCCTCCTCCCTGGAGGGTTTCACTGGTCTCCCTATCCAGGGAGACAGAGCCTTAGGCTAGAGCCTAAAAAAATCCCAAATCCTCTGCCAGTCAAAAGGGAAGCAGAGATCTACCCTGAAGGGCTGCCCAGGGGACACGGGCTCAGTGTCCCGCAGGATTTGATCCCTTGGTGCTGGGAGAGTTGAGTGTAAAAATGAGCATTTATCGAGGCCAAGAGGGAAAAACACAACAGCGGCACCAAATCCCCAAGAAACAACTGTCTCAGGAGAAAAGATGGAGGGAAAAGGGGCCTCAAGACGTTTTATTTTTAGCTTTTAAAAGCAGGAAGGAGGGGAGGGAGGGGGGGAGAAAAAAAAAAGAAAATTGCAGCTGAGCTGCCAGAAAATCCAAACGTTAATGGAAAGTTGGACCTGCTCTGACTGAACTCGGCACAGACACAGAAACGAGCCCGCAAAGCTGACACGATGCTTCAAAAAGGGCCTGAAGGGATGAAAACCCTCAGGACGGCCGGTCCCTGCAGCAGAATCAGGGCCAGCCCCGCAGTGCCCAGGATCTGCTACTGCTCCCCTTGGCTCTGCCCCAAAATCCCAGCCCAGAAGATGCCCCATGTGGCAGATGTGGGCTCTCTCTCTGGAAAAAGCCCGGCGGAGCTGCCGGGAGGCGGGCAGCTTTGGGCAGGCGCCCTCTCCCAGAAGCCAGATCCCACTAGATGCGTTTTAGGAAAAAAACACCTTTTGCTTTCACCCGGCTCCTCCATCCCCACGAGCCGCTCCTGAAGCATGAGTGGGATGGAAGCAGCGGGAGAAACGGGCGTTCCCGGCCTTCCCTGCCTCCGAAACGCAGCCGCCCCACCCTGGACAAGGTGCCGAGTCAGGGGAGCTCGCAGGCACATGCCCCAGCTATAAATCTTTTTTACACGTCGGCAAATCCCCAGGGAATGCGGGTTTCTTCCTCGCCTTGCTGCCGGGGAGCCGGGCGACCCACCAGCCTGCGCCCCCACCATGAGCTCAGGGAGACGCTGCCCCACAAAAGGCTTTACGGGTGTTTACAGCCGGGGGAACCGAGGCAAGAGGCGCATCCAGGAGGTTTGTGACGGATCCGATCGCCGGGAAGACCCAGAAAACCTGCTCTGCCCCAACCTTGGGCTTGCGGCTCCGCGCTGCCTCCAGCACCAGGGATCAGTCCCCCATCCCAAGGATCGTTTCCCCATGGCAAGGATCACTCCCCCAACACAGGGATCATTTCCCCATCCCAGGGATCACTCCCCCCAACACAGGGATCATTTCCCCATCCCAGGGATCCCTCCCACATTGCAGGGATCATTTCCCCATGGCAGGGATCACTCCTTCAACACAGGGATTATTTCCCCATCCCAGGGATCCCTCCCTCATTTCAGGGATCACTCCCCCAACACAGGGATCACTCCCCCTATCCCAGGCATTTCTCTCCCATCGCAGGGATCGCTCCCCCTATCCCAGGATTCCTTCCCCCATCACAGCGATTGCTCCCCCAGGGATCATTCCCCCATCCTTGGGGATCACTCCCCCACTGCAGTGATTTGTTCCCCATCCCAAGGATCACTCCCTCATCCCAGGGATGGCTCCCCCTATCCCAGGGACCAGGCCCCCCCCCCGCCCCAGGGCAAGCAACAGGGAGAGCACGAGGAAAGGCAGACTTGGGAAAACCTCTGCGGCGGGGCAATGGGAATGTGGCAAAGCAGCTTCTCCCAGCTCCTGACTCATCCGTGCCGCTCTGCCTTTGCCAAATCACCAGGATAAACAGAGGCTGGTCTCCTAGCAGGGAGCTGTAAATAGCCAGTGCGACATATAGCGAGGACAACATCTGCACGGAGCCGGCATCCTGTTCGGCACCAAAACCCCGGCCAAAACAGCAGCCAGGGGATGCCAGCGCCGGCTGTGATCCAGGATGCACGGAAAGAGCCCCCACCCTCCAGCGGCAGCTGTGCCAAAACCCTTCCTGGTGCCAGGCTGGTGCCGGCTGTGCCGCACGCTCCTGGCACGCTCGTCCCTGCGGTGGAGGGGTTTGCTCCGCTCCGGGCAGCCCCAGCGCAGCCAGAACAACTTGTTGGCATCACCTAAGAGCTGGACTTCCCCACTCCTGGAATTGGGATCTGGCCTCTCCTTGTGTCTTAGAATCTCAGAATCACCCAGGTTGGAAGGGATCTTTGAGATCATGGAGTCCAACCATCACCCCATCCCTGCCCAACCCACCCCTGACCCACAGCCCTCAGCACCACGTCTGCCCGGCCGGGAAACACCTCCAGGGATGGCGACGCCACCACTGCCCTGGGCAGCCTCTGCCAGTGCTTGACAACCCTTTCCAGGAAGGAATTTTTCCTAATATCCATCCTAAACCTCCCCTGGTGCAACTTAAGGCTGTTTCCTCTCATCCTATCCCTTGTTCCTTGGGAGAAGAGCCCAACACCCCCTGGCTACACCCTCCTCCCAGGCAGTTGTAGGGAGCGAGAAGGTCTCCCCTCAGCCTCCTCTTCTCCAAGTGGAACAACCCCAGTTCCCTCAGCCGCTCCTCAGGAGACTGGTGCTCCAGACCCCTCTCCAGCTCCGTTCCCGTCTCTGGACACGCTCCAGCCCTTCAATGTCCTTCTTGGTGTGAGGGGCCCAAAACTGAACACAGGATTGAGGTGGGACCTCACCGGTGCCCAGTACAGGGGGTCCATCCCTGCCCTAGTCCTGCTGGCCACACTATTCCTGATACTGGCCAGGATGCTGGTGGCCACCTGGGCACACGCTGGCTCATCTTCAGTCAACCATCGACCAACACCGCCAGCTCCGTTCCTGCTGTGCAGCTTTCCAGCTGCTCTGCCCCAAGCCTGGAGCATCCATGGGGTCGTTGTGACCCAAGTGCAGCACCCGGCCCTTGGCCGTGTTGACCCTCACACCATTGACCTTGGCCCATCCATCCAGCCTGTCCAGATTCCTCTGCAGAACCTTCCTACCCTCCAGCAGATCGACACTCCCACCCAACTTGGTGTCATCTGCAGGCTTACTGAGGGTGCCCTCGATCCTCTTGTCCAGGCTGTCGATGAAGATATTAAACAGAACCGGCCCCGATACCAAGCCCTGGGGACACCACTTGTGACCGGCCACCAACTGGATTTAACTCCATTCTCCACCACTCTTTGAGCCTGGCCATCCAGCCAGTTTTTGCCTCAGCCAAGAGGACATCCACCCAAGCCACGAGCAGCCAGTTTCTCCAGGAGAACGCTTAAACATGAACCAAAACCGCGGCTTCGCTGGGAACCAGAAAAGAGCATTCCGCAGGGATGCAGATGGACCCTTCAATCTGGGGTTCCCAAAATCTCAGGCATTCCCGTCCCTCCACAAACTTTGGAAACCACTGGGAACTTTGCTGGGAGCTGCCAGCGCACGCAAAATCCAACGCGCCTGGAGCCAATCACAGCTGGCACCTCCCGGAATCGGCTACAAATTCCTTCCAAAAGGAAGCCCTTTAGGAGCTTTTCTCCTTTCGCTGGGTACGCCGGAGCACCCGCCCCGCACCCACGCAGCCTCGCCTCTCCTGACGGAGCAATGCAATTGGGCTCCATCTGCACCGCAAACGACGGGATGCACGCCACCACAGCAGGCACCGGTGGGCTCCCACCCCGCCTCGTTATTTAAAAACCCCATTTCACAGAATAAATAGTGTATTAAAAAGCCTCACGGCCCCCTGCCCTGTGCTGGCTGGGGAGCCCCAGTATCGCTCGCTCCCCATCCTGGGCTGTCACAGTGGTGCTGGTGACTCATCCCAGCCTTCGCCAGCAGCTCAAAATGGAAATCCCAAGTCACCAAGTGACGCTGCTGTTTGGGCTGAGTCCCCCCCTAGTAATGGGCTCCGGGGCTTTGAAGGGCGAATGGCATGAGTGGAGGGGTTTTATAGCTGGAAAAGGGGGTTTTGCCGGCTCCCACCTGGTGGTCGATGGGGGAATGGGCGAGATTTGGCTTTCCACTGCCCCACGCTGTGCTTTTGGGGGGCCCCAGGTAGGGTCTGCATCGATGTCTTTGCCGAGACAAGGGGCAGGATTTATTTTCCACAGGCTTGTGCCCCAGCGTGGAGCAGGCAGGAGAACTTCCCAGGGGGTCTGCGGGTGTCTTGCTGCCTCCAAAACCCCCTTGATGCCTCCAAAACCCCCTTGATGCCTCCAAAACCCTCTTGCTGCCTCCAAAACCCCCTTGTTGCCTCCAAAACCCCCTTTTCACCTCCAAAACCCCCATTTCACCTCCAAAACCCCCTTTTTTTCAGCTGCCTGTAACTACTCCAGGGTGCTGCAAGCCACAGGAGACAGATGCCAAGAGGGTGCAAAGAGCTGGGAAGGAGCAGGTGAGCATCGGTCACCGGAAGCCACCGGTGCGCAGAGGGTGCAGAACCCGGCGCCGCACACGGCCGAGCGAGCAAACCGAGGGTAGAATTTCCCTACGGATTCCCTTCGCCACCAAAGCCCTGGGTTACCCGGAGCAAGCGGAGACCCAGGCCTCCGGGCCGGGATCACACGCAACGCACCGCCAGTTGAAACTCAATTTAGCGAAACTGGTCCAGCCCCGTGTTTGTCCCCAGAGCTCGGCGATTCGGCCGCACAGCACTCAGGAAAAAAAAAACTGGCCCATTTTTTTGTCTGTGCAGGTCCCCAGGGAATTGGCCCAGCCTGGGGTTTCCAGAGGGAGGGCTGCTTGCAAAAAACCTGCCTTTTCTATTGCAAAGAAAAAAAAAAAAATAATCCCCAAAGACTTTAAAAACCTGAATGTCTCAACTGCTGGGAAAACCACGATCAAACACCGATCAATTCCCACTCTCCAGCCCAAGCTCGGCACGACCCAAACCCATCTATTATGAACATGCCAGCTTGGCTTTTCCTGGCTTCCCCTGGAATTTGGAATCAGGTTCTCTAAACGACGCTTGACGGCCTGGACTTCAACCATCCTCACTAGAGATTAAAGCAATAACGTCCTTCATCAGGAAAAAGGAACTTTCTAAAAAGAGACAGGGATTGTGCTGGAAGAAGAATTTTTTCAGACATAGCTCAAATATCCGAATACGACGCCTTCCACTTTGCTCCCCTTCCATCTTTGGAGGACAAGGTTTCAGTAGAAAAAGGCACAAGAGGAAAGCTTGTTTTTCCAATCCAGAATTTACTAACAGTTTGCAGTGCTGCATATAATCTAAAAGCCCATTAAAAGCTTAAGCCTTGTGCATGCTTCTGCCTTTGGGAAGAGAACAAGGAAATTCAAAGTATTTCTTGCAACACTGAACATTCACAATGGTGACGAGTGGAGTTTTGGATCTTTACTACAACGGCCAAATGTGCAGGCAACAATTACATTTTGGACTCAATGAAATTTAAGGGGTTTTGCTCAGTCTTGACTACCTTACTCTGACACAGCAAATCCCAGTTTTTACAATAATTGGGTCAAAACTCAATGGGAAAATTTTGTATGGTTTCCCCCCGACACCCCTAAAACAACTCCTAACGTTGTACCTCGATAGAAATCCCAGAACATCAGATTGATGTTAATTTATCCTTCTCTTGATGAAGGAGAAATGCAGAGCCTATAAACCACTGCCTTAAAGGATGAAGACAAAGCGCAGGTTCCCAATGTTTCCCGGGGGGATTTGCCACGGGAATGGGGCGGAAGACCTTACAAATGGAGTTAAAACCAGGGAGCTGAGTCACTCATATTAATCATGTCCTCAAGACTGGGAGCGCTGGTGCAGGGAGGGGAAAACCAGCCGTAAAGTCATGTTTGTGCTGGGACGTGGCAGCTGGCGACGCGGCTGGGACCCAGGGCGGCAGAGGAGGAGCGGGGATGCAAATCCCAGTCCCGGGAGCAAGGAAACACCGTCGCCACCATGCAAACGTGGCGGTGGCCTCCTTTCCCTCTGCACACACAGAGGGCTCCAAGGGCACCTCGGAATGCAAAGCTTTGGCGATGGAAAGCAAAGGAGGAGGTTGCTCTGCTCACGGGGGCATCGCTGCACCCCAGCCAGCGCCTGCGGCATCACATGGATCCGCAGCGGGGAACAGGGTCCCTGGGCAAGATGGGACAAGGTGGAGAGGACCCAAGAAAGGGAAAACAGGGAGCGAGCTGAAATTCTCCCTTTTCCTCTCCTCCAGCAGCAGCATCCCACCTCTCCACAGGAGCCGGCACCGTGCGCTGGCAGCCCAGAATCCCCCCGCCCCCGGGGCTGCATCCCCACAGCGGGGGCAGAGGGTGAGGGGGGGATTCTGCCCCTCTGCTCCGCTTGGGGGAGACCCCACCTGGAATCCTGGGTCCAGCTCCGGGGGTCCCAACTCCAGGAGGGCATGGAGCTGGTGAAGCGGGGCCGGAGGAGGCCCCGGAGATGCCAGGAGGGCTGGAGCCCCTCTGCTGGGAGGACAGGCTGGGAGAGCTGGGGGGGTTCAGCCAGGAGAAGAGAAGGCTCCGGGGAGACCTTCCAGCCCCTGCCAGTGTCTGAAAGGGGCTCCAGGAAAGCTGGGGAGGGACTCGGGATCAGGGAGTGGAGCCACGGGATGAGGGGGGATGGTTTTAAGCTGAAAAAGGGTGGATTTGGGTGAGATCTTGGGGGGAAATTGCTGGCTGTGAGGGTGGGGAGCCCCTGGCCGGGGTTGCCCAGAGAAGCTGTGGCTGCCCCATCCCTGGAGGTTCAAGGCCAGGTTGGACGGGGCTTGGAGCACCCTGGTCCAGTGGGAGGTGTCCCTGCCCAGGGCAGGGGGTGGGAATGGATGGGCTTTATGCTCCCTTCCCACCCAAACCATTCTATGGTTCTATGATGTTCCATCAATCTGGGTAGGCAAAGCTTCTGGCCAGCAAAATTTGCTTAAGAAACAAAGCAGTGGATTGTTGGATCCAGCTGCCACCCATCTTCCTGGGAACAAAAGGGTTTGCTATGCCGGCTGCGAGAGTGCAGATAAAGGCAGGCGAGGTGTTTACATTGCCACAAGGTCTGTTTGCACGCAGCGGCGGCGAGGCCGGCGCGGGCTGCGCCGGAGCCACCTTGTTTGCCCGTTTTGGCTGCCGGCGTGAGTCACCGCCTCTGGCAGGGCAGCTGCCAGGATGGCTTGGAATGCCATGCCGTTGGGAAAAGGCAGCTCGGCGCAGGGAGAAGCGGTGGTGAAGAGGAGCGTCGGCGTTTTGCTGCGCTCTGCCAGACACCGCCGGTGCAGCAGATGCTCCCGGCAGAGCTCAGCCCGCTTTCCTGGCCAGCGTGCACCGTGCCAGGGTGAAACCCGGACCTGCTCGGCACGCGTGTGCCGGAAATAACCACTTCCCCACCAGCGAGGACTGCAGACGTGGCTTCCCTAGAAAGTGCAATTCAGCCCCAATTGCAACGGGGGCAAGAGGCGTCATCACCTCCCTCCTACACAGCCCCTCCTCGTGTCCACAAGCCCTGAACAGGCAGCTTTTTGCACCGGAGCGACAGATCCAAGCCAAAAAAAAGCGTCACCGCTTGCTCGCTGGGACACGCGTTTGCCCAGTGTCCCACTGGTTTGCTTCTCTGCCCTGCAAATGGGGGCTCCGGGTGCAACCCAGCCTACCAAAGCATGATGCCACGGAGCAAATCCGCTTTCCCCAGTGCTCCGCTTCCCCCCCTCCAACCTCCCCTGGCACGCAGGCTCCGCATTGCCAAAACTCTCCCCCGTGTCTCCTCGGGGAGATGGCACCCCAGATGGTGCCGGGAGCGGGTTATCAGCCAGCACCCGTCCCGCCAGGAAGGAAGGGGCAGGCGAGCGTGACCGAGGGGACCAAAGACGGGGTGAAGTGTGGCCCGCACGGCGGCCGCACCCCAAGGAGATGCCGCTGAGCGTGACTCATCTCCCTGCTCGCGCCTCGGTGCCCGTCAATCCTCCTGCTGCGCTGCAACCCCCCCTCCCTGTCCCCACGGAGCAGAAACAGGCATTTAAAACCCCGTGGAAGAGCAGCACGGAGGTTTTATTGCCACCATTCATATCCTGGTTCCTGACCGGGCTGCAAAGGCTGGACCCAGAGCACTCCCCAAAGCCACCAGCGAGCCCAGAGCTCTCCTTGGCCACCGTATTGCGAGGAGAAGGGGACAAGTGGCTCTTCCCAGTGGGGACCAGGAGCTGCAATGGGGTGACTGGTTGGAAACTGGAACTGCTGGAAAACAGTTGGGTGCCCACAAGGACTAGGGCCAAGTCTCCTTTGGGCTCCAACCCACACGTTATGTTTCCGCGTCAAGAGCTTGCTTTTTTTTTTTTGGGGGGGGGGCGTCTCACGCAATTCAGAGCTGGGGCTTTAACGGAGAAAGTGGGTCCCTAAAGTGTTATTAAACAAACCCCCGGTGCTATCGAGGCACCGGGGCAGGGAGACGCCAAGCTTGGTCCAAGCGGGGCCGGGGGCGGCAGGAGGACGCGGCGGTTGAAAGCAGGAGCCGGAGCAAGTGGCTGGAGGTGGCTTTTGTCCAAGGGGGTTGAGCGCTGGCCGCTATCAGAAACCCTCCCCTACAGAGGTGCTTCTGGGCCACTCGCAGCCCGGGTGACAAGATTCCAAAAGCTCCAGGAGAGCTGTTGTTTTGTGCCCAACCCCTGGCTCCGGCACCTCTTTGCAGCGCCAACACCTGCAATGGTGCAAGCCCGTAATTAAGCGGGGTAAAGCACAGGTGGCGCGGCACTCCGCGCTGTGCACGCTTCCCGGGAACTTTGTCCCGGTTGCTATCGCCTCTCCCAGCTTTAAACACAGGAAAGCAGCAATAAAGCACCACGGCTGGCTACGGCTTGGAGGACAATGCCAGCCACGGGCACCTTCACCTTGACTTTATAAAGAAAATTGGTTTACGATTGGCAACGGGCGATGCTGACTCAGCGGCGCGGAGGTGTCCTCACCCACTTTGGTTTTGTGGCATCTCTGCTGGCTCGGTTTAATGCACTTCATTAACCAACTTCCACTCCCTTCGGGCTCTCTGTAATACTGGTCACGGACATGTCGCAACACCCTTCGCGTACTGAAACGGGGTTTCTCCAGGACGGCCGCGAGCCCGGCTGCGGCGCAGGGGGGGGGGGGGGGGGGGGG
>VZSF01004100.1:0-19894 GCA_013398295.1 Chionis minor | reverse complement strand
GCCCCGGTGCCACTGCAGTGCGGGGGGGTTGGCCCCTCCTTGGGCTTCGTGGCCCTGTACTTTGCTCTGTGAAGCCAATCCCTCCTGCACGGGAGAGGGAGAACTGGGAATGGCATGGGGAAGGGAGAAGCACCCCAGAAAAGGGGGCGCTGAGCCAGGATCTTGGCAGGTGGGGGTCATGGGGGTTCCAGCTTCCTCCCTCTGCGAGCTCCTGCTTGCCAAACTGGGCTCTGCAGAGGGGGAAACTGGAAAGGGAGCTGCGCCCCCACAGCTGGGGACACTGGGGACATCCCGGGTGGCACTGGCCACCCCAAAGCATGCCCCAGCTGTCCCCCAGCGGACGGAGGGGTCCGGAGGTGGCGAGACACGAGGCCAAAACGCTGCTTCCCGAGCCCCGGCCGCCCCAGTGCGTCCTGCCCAGTGCTGCCATCGCGCTTGATTCATTTTTCCAGCTAATTGAAAGCCCCAGGCAGGCTGGGAATGACTCACGCAGCAACCGGAGCAACACAACACACAAACACACAAACACACACACACACACGCACGCGCGCGTGCGCGCACACGCACATGCACACGCGCACACACGTGTGCCTGCGCGCTTTATGAATGATTAATCCCAGCGCCGATGAGTCACCGCTGCCGGCCAACAGCAGCGGGGTGGGGAGAGGGACCGCGGCAAAAATCCAGGGGCCAATTTTCAAAAAGCAACAGCCCCCACGCCAGGAAGCTGCCCCGGAGCTGGGGGGGGGTGGTGGTGTCTGGGGGGCGGGGACAGGCAGCAGGGGCAGCCTGGGCACAGCCCTCCTGCCACGGCACTGCTGTGGGGGTATTTGGGGTGCTCTGCTCCCCTGGCCTCCTTGCAGCCCCTTCCCCAATTCCTGCGCGCTGGGGGTCCCTCCCCGCACCCAGGGGCACCCTTGGGTGCTGCGTGCAAGGTTGGGGGGGGGGCTGTGCTGCCACCCACCCATTGCTGATCTCCCTGCCGGCCCCGGGGGTGTCTCTTTTACCCCCTCCTTGGCTCAGTCTTTCTCCTCCTTTGCGTTTGCAGCTGAATTACCCTTTTCCTCCCTCCTTCTGCCTCCTCTTCTGTCCCGGCCTTCCCCCACATGCTTATCTCCTTCCCTGGGTGGGGGGGGACACACACCCCACACCCCTGGGTACCCCCGTGTGCGTCATGTCCCCACAGGAAGCGAGAGCAGGCGGGACGCCGTGGCCAGGCAGCACAGGCAGAGGCCATGGACGGGGATGGGGACGGTGACGGTGGCCCTGCCACCACAGCAGGCCAGGTTGGGGGACTCGCGGCCCCCCGGGAGGCGCAGGCTGGTTGCCGAAGGCGGGGTCTGGCTGAGGGCTCTGGCGCGGCGGCTGCCAAACCGCGGGGCACTGTGGGACGCCAACAGCCGCCTTCCGCTCCCCAGCTTTGTTTTCTTTTAAAAAGTAACCCCCGGGGCGGGAAGGGAAGCGCTTTCTGCCCTTTGCCTCGCGGGTGCTCCCCGAGCAGGCGGCGTTCGCCGGGGTCCAGAGCATCCCTTGGGGATGGGGGGGGACAGCGGGGTTAAGGCTTCCAAGCCGTAACGTGGGAAACTGTGGCCAGGGCAAAAGCACGGAGGGACCAGCTTGGGCAAGAGCTAAAAATGACAAGTAAGGGTCATCGGCGCAGCCTGTCCCGGCTCTGGCAACCCCTGGCGTGTCCTGGATCCCGCAGAACTCCATGAACTCGGTGCCACGTGNGCAGCAGAATGACACGGAGGGGCTGGAGGGGATCTGCTGGCTGGGGAATCTTGGAATCCTCCTCGGTGGCGTCGGCAGCATGGAGTAAAGCAGCTCCGGGGAGGATCAGGCTCTGGCTCCTTGGCACTGGTTGCTCCTCGGGGACGGGATGGCGATGTCCCCCCCACTGCACCCATGCGAACCCCCTCTCTGCTGAGCTCAGACAGCCCCGTCTTCCCTGCCAGCCCCACGCCAGGGCGCAGGGGGGATGTCCTCAGCCCTGCCTCGGGCCAGGGCGGGAGGATCCGGAGGATCCGGAATGCCTGCGGGGAGACAGGGACCCATTGCCGGTGCAGCCATGGGCCCTTCACCGGGGCTGGCTGGCTCACAGCCAGCGAAAAGGCGCTTGTTGGAGGGGTTTAATTCAAACCAGATGAACCGGGCTGCAGCACAGGCCAGCCGGGAGGACAAGCTCCACTCCGCGTCGCCCTTCCCTGCTGGAGCACGGGGGCACGGCGCGATGCTTGAGCCCACAAACCTGAATTCCTGCAGTTTCCACGCGCACTCAGGGAGCAGGAGCGCTGCGGCGGAGCGAGGGGGAGCGGAGAGGGGCAATGAATGGGGCCGGGGCCGCTGCGCAGCTCGAGGAGAGGCGCTGGGCATGGGCTGTATCTCCCTCGGTGTGACTCAGAAGGCAGAAAGCAGTCACATCCCTGGAATTTCAAACCCCTCCAAAGCTCTTTGGCCTGCAAAAAAGCCCGGAAATGTTGGGTGCCTGCAAATGGCGCAACACAAACTTACAGGCGCAAACGCGGGCAGCGATGAAACGCGGCTGCTCGGGGGGTTGGGGGCGGCCAGAGGAGCTGCAGCTCCGGGGACCCCCGCGCCATGTGGCGGCTCCAGCACGGAGGGACGCGGGAAGGGGACGTGCCGTCATCCCCAGGTGGGACCCCTGCAGGCTGCTTTTCAGGTGGCTTTTTTTTGGGGTCTGGGGTTTGCTTCCCAGGCTGTGCACACCTTTTGTCACCTGCTTTTGTGGGCACAAAGCAACCCAGGCCTGAGCCACCCTGATACCCCCGACGCTTTCCAAGTGCTGCCCTCGCTCCCGGCCCCAGCACGGGGCCATTTCTCCAGCTATTTCCTTTCCAAAGCAGACACACCCCATTTCCAAGTGGGGATTTTCCTGTTCCAACCCTCTCTTCTGGCCAACAAGACATAGAGCTGTTAACCCTACATCCCCAACCACCCTATCACCAGGAGGAGGAGATCCCAGCCTCCAAGTTTTTTCCCATCTGATCCCAGACAGCCCAAAATCACCAGGCTGGGTGTACACAGCCGTCCCCGTCCCCTGTAGCCCTGGCAGCAAGTGACATCCCCAAGGATGGAGAGCAACACGGTGGTGGTAGAGGCAGGGATGGGACCCCCATCTCTCCGCCCTGCATCCCAACCCATCACATCCTGCCACGCGTCATGCTGACCCGCAACGCCCTGACTGCGATGGGCTTCCAGTTCCCCCCAGCCAACAATCCGCGCCCATAAGGGGCTTGGTGTGTGCGTATAGAGGAGCTTTAATTAGCTAATAATCTTTAATAGGGTTTAATTGCCTTGTTATAAGAGGTAATTACAGCAATACATCAATTAGAGCTGTAAAATTAATAGATTTACCAGTTGTATTTATTGAGAGAGCTGAAACTCGCGGGGAGCGGCAGCCAGGGCAGCGCC
This sequence comes from Chionis minor, assembly GCA_013398295.1. Taxonomy (NCBI): domain Eukaryota; kingdom Metazoa; phylum Chordata; class Aves; order Charadriiformes; family Chionidae; genus Chionis; species Chionis minor. The sequence continues at coordinate 16,462 of VZSF01004100.1, read as the reverse complement.
GATGGGTGCGCTCTGATATGCCGACAGCAGAAATGAGAGCGGCCACGGAGCCGCTCTGGCACGAATCCTCTTCAAGCCGCTCTGCCCAAGCCAGCCTGGGAGCCACGGGCTTTAAAGCAGAGCGGATGGACGGACAGACGCGCCGAACGTTGAGGATAGGGCTCCGTGGGAGCAGGCTCAGGTTCACGGGGTCCCTGCCCGTGTCCCTCTGGGACACTGGAACAAGTCACCTCCGCTCTGCTTGAGCTCCTGAGACGGCAACAGCAGATGTTGCCCTGCAGCAACGACCGAGGGGATCCCGTGCTTCACTCTCAGGAGCAAAAGTATCCTGAAAATCCAGCCTCCGAATCCCCTGTTAGCACGGCAGCAGGGACCCAAGGGTGCAGGAAGTCCTGGGTGCAGCAGCAGAGAGAGGAGCAGACCCAAATCGCTGGGGCGGGGGGGGAGCGTGCCCAGGGGTTTGCAGCTGGGCTGCCAAGGGGCAAGATGCGGCCGATCCTGGAAGCCCACTGGAAAAGATGCGGCTGCTCCTGGCAGCCCAACGGAAAAGAAAGATGCGGCCGCTCCTGGCAGCCCACTGGAAAACACATTGCACGGCTTCCCTGCAAGGGGAGGGTTTTAAAGGCAAAGCTGTTTCAGCATCGCACTGCTTTGTGGCCCCATTATCCAACCCCTCCGTTAAGGATGGTGGGGATGGGGGGTGGATGGGATGCCGAGCCCTCCTGCCCCCTTCCCAGCTTTGCTGAGGGTCGCTCTGATTGAGCAGGATCAGCCCGTTTTCCCTAAAGCCCGTAGACCATGCGCCCACCTCCACCCGAAATATCCCATTGCACCAACAGGAGCAGCTTTCGGAGTGCAAAACCCCGAGCAAGACAGTTTTCCGCTCCCCACGGCCCCCCTGGTGCTGCTGGGTTGGGGTCAGGCTCACGTTTTAATGACGGTTTTTTGCCCACACAGCCGGGTTTGGCACGCGCAGGAAAAGCAAAGACAATGAGCTGGCGCCAGCCCAGGCCGGCAGCGGGTACATGACGGAGACACACACGCACACACACACACGCGCGTGCGCGCGCACCAGTTTGGGATGTGCCCCGTTAAATACCCCCTTGGGAAAGACACCCGTACCCGCAGCCAGAGCTTGGCTCGCCCGCATGGGTCTGGAGTGGGATGGGGGGGATGGAAGGAGTTAAAAATCCCTTCGCGCTTTGCCCAGACACCTGGGGCAGATTAGGGGAACCTCCCCATGGGCTGGAAATTAATCTCTGCTTCCCACACAGGCGGCCGCAGAGTCACCTCACGACCAGACAGACATTGAAGGGCTGGAGCATGTCCAGAGACAGGAACGGAGCTGGAGAGGGGTCTGGAGCACCAGTCTCCTGAGGAGCGGCTGAGGGAATGGGGGTTGTTCCGCCTGGAGAAGAGGAGGCTGAGGGGAGACCTTCTCGCTCCCTACAACTGCCTGGGAGGAGGGTGTAGCCAGGGGGTGTTGGGCTCTTCTCCCAAGGAACAAGGGATAGGACGAGAGGAAACAGCCTCAAGTTGCACCAGGGGAGGTTTAGGATGGATATTAGGAAAAATTCCTTCCTGGAAAGGGTTGTCAAGCACTGGCAGAGGCTGCCCAGGGCAGTGGTGGCGTCGCCATCCCTGGAGGTGTTTCCCGGCCGGGCAGACGTGGTGCTGAGGGCTGTGGGTCAGGGGTGGGTTGGGCAGGGATGGGGTGATGGTTGGACTCCATGATCTCAAAGGTCCCTTCCAACGCGATTCTGGGATTCTACGGCTCTGTGGTTTCCGTAGAGACGCAGTGCCTGGCGGCAGGGAACCAGAGGCTTTGCAAACCCCAACGCCGAGCTGCCAGTGCTTCTTCCTGGCTGCTCACGCGATTCCTGCTATAAAAATGTGGAAAGCAGCCACGTCCCTTGCGATATTCCCAGGCGGGAATGGGCTGGTTGCAACCAGGCTGCAGTGTCGATGCACGGGGCTGGGGGCTCCCCCCTGAGCAACCCCCTGGTCCACGACTCCAGCTGGGTTGATGGTCCCGCGGCACGGCCAGGGATGCACGGGCAGGGGTGGGGGTGACAGGGCCATGAGGGTTTTCCTCGTGCGCTGTGCCAGCTCAGCTTGGCATGCAGGACGCTGGAGCCTCCGAGCCCTGGTGCCGAGGGCAGGATGCGGATCTGCCTGCCTGCATCCCGGGCCAGAGAAATCCCCGGCTCTGTCGGCGGGGCGTCAGCTCACCAGCTTCCTCGCAGGGCAGGGGAGGTGTGTCCTGGTTGGAGCAACGAGGGACTAATTTGTCTTCTAACGCTTGGGAAGCACTTTAGAAGACTCTGGGGTCTGAATTGGTGGAAATATTGACTTTACAGCCCGCTGTGGGTGCGGGTTTCAAGGTCTCAGTAGTTTCGAGCTGGCCAGGTGCGGGGATGAGGAGGAGCCAGACCCGGGCACTTGCCCCAAGCTGCTAACGGGATTATTCCATACCCTGAATGGCACATTCCATAGAAATTAGGAAGTTTGCTGAGGAGTTTTTCTCTTCTATGGTGGCTGCGACCCTGAGAACTCCTCGTCCCAGTGCCGCAGCCCTGAGCCCTTCCCTTCCTCCCGAAGCCGCAGCACTCCCAGTGTCCCACATTTGCTGTGCCCTGCTGGGAGCGCCCGGCTTCCTATGGACAGAACGGGCTGAGCCGTATTATTTATTATTTATATTGGTATGAGGATCAATACTGGTTCTGTAGTGTTATTGATGTTAACTATCTATTCTTATTCTATTAAATCTGTTTATATTTCAGCGCCCGGGTTTCCTTGTTTTTTCCTGATTCCCCTTCCCAGCTGGGGAGGGCTCATCAGGTGAGAGAATAATTGTCTAAATGACAATAAATTGTTGTGGGTTTCTCAAACTGTAACAAGGTGCCGATGGGGATGTCTGTGCAGGCCGGAGCTGGAGAAGATCCAGGACGTTGGCAGGGCTCAGCCTTCCCCGCAGGAAAGGTGGATAAAAGCCATTCTGGCTCCAGGGCTCACCGCGGCCCTGCCGAGCATCCCCGGCATCCTCCACGCCGCTGGCCCAGCCCCAAACCTGGCCTCAGGGCCAGTGTTCCCAGGTTGGCAGTGCTCCCGGCGCCTTTCCTTCATCCCCAGGGAAGCCCCAAGGTGGACGGCTGCGGGTGCAAGGAATTGCAGCCAAGGGCTGTGGCTGCTCCTACGGTAAAACGTGCTCAAAGGTCGCTGTTGCTTGGGGCTTTTAGGATCCCACGAGGCAAATATCTCCAGGGATGAAATATCTTTCAGGATGAAATTAATCCTCTCCTCCTTTTACATTTTGCCCATGTACGCCAATGTCCAGTTTGGCTACAGGGATGAAAAAACACCTTTTCCTGGGGGCTGTGCAGGGCCAGGCTGCCCAGTACCAGAGAGCAGCCTCCGGGCACTGCTCGCTCGGCCATGGGGAAGGGATGGGGACATGGGCAGGGATGGGAATGTGAGCTGGGACGGCGCCAGGACAAACCCCCCGGGAGCTCCACAGCCGCTTGCGCAGATATTCGCATCCCTTTTGCTGCCTTTAACAGGGAGAACCGGGGAGAGGCCAGGGATGGCCCAGGAGCATCAGCGCACACCGGCCTTAGCACATCCCTCCTGGCATCCTCGGCACAGACGGGATGGAGCGGAGGCACCCCGTGTTTCCCAACAGCATCCCAACCTCCCCGGCAGTCCCCGTGCAGCTCCATTTCCTTGGATGGGTGCCACCGTCTCAGAGCTAGGGACAGCTCCTTCTGTCAGTTCCAGGCAGCTCCATGGAGTTGTTCATGTCCCTGGTCATGTCTCCATACACCAGCATCCATGTCCGGCCGGGAGCAGCGCGGATGACCCATCTCACAGGCTGGCAGAATGAAATCCAGCCCCAGCACCTCCAGCTACCGGCAGCTCGAGGTCTTCTTATGTTTCATAAACTCACTAGTCCCCCAAAAACACCGTCCCATCCCGTTCTTGAGCCTGTTTGTCCTCTTGGCTGCCCTGGATCCTATGGGAACGATCTCCTCGGTTTCATCACATGCTGCGAGAAACGTCCCAGACATTTTCTCATGCAAAACGCGGTGTTTGCTCCTTTCAGCTCTGAATCACAGGGAGACGGAAATCTCAATTTTCCCCTTCGTTCCTCCTAAAATCTGCAACCCTTGCTGCTGTGGAGGCAACCTAACGCGTGACCGAGCAACGCTGAAAAGCTTGGAGAGCAGGATCCGAAGGGACAAACGCAGCATTTATGGCACTTTATCTCCCGGTCCTGAGGCCTGACTCATGCTCCCAGCGCACTTGGCGTCTCCAGCGTCCCCCAGGTCCCTCCCGCAGCGGAATGCCGCTTGGAGCAGCCCAATTCTCAGTGCTGGGGCTTCACTCTCCTGGGAAAGGGGACCGGGAGGGGACACCAGCCATATCCAGGGCCTGGGTGGTGGGAACTGCTCCGCTGGCAGCCGAGCGCTTTCCCTCCTTTGTATTTCCTGGAGATGAACCATCGCTCCCCATATCCCACCAACGGGGGAAGCCATGCCGGCCAAAATCCGTGAGCGCAGACGGGTGCGTCAGCAGCTGCCTTTCATTCATTTCCCTTCCCAAACCTTCTGCAACAGGAATGTTTTCCTGCTATTTACCACCACCGTTCCCTCCCAGCCCCGCTCAGCAGTTTTGCCGGGGCGGGGAAGGAGAGGGGGGTGTGGGCTCGGCTGGCTTTGCCACACTTCAGTGAAATAAAATTAAAAAAAAAAAACCAACAAAACCACACCGCAAAAAGAAAAAAAAACTTGCACTCAAAATAGCACCCAACGGAAGTGCTGGGGCAGCCCTGCGGACTAAAGGAGAAAAAGAAACAGGCTGGGTTGCAGAAACGAGAGCGGGACGTCGCACGAAGAGTGTGGCGCGGAGCATCCGAGCAAGGGGGTTGCAGGATTTACCACCCGCTTGCTCCGGCCTGGATCCTGTGGAGTTAAAGCAACCCTGAGGCTACTCTCCTTTACCCTAGGGGTGGAAAAAAAAGGCTTTCTCCAAAGCTGGGTGAAGAAATCCACCCCGGGGGGGGGGAAGCTCTGCATATGGGCTCCCCTNGGGGAAATTGCTGGCTGTGAGGGTGGGGAGCCCCTGGCTGGGGTTGCCCAGAGCAGCTGTGGCTGCCCCATCCCTGGAGGTTCAAGGCCAGGTTGGACGGGGCTTGGAGCAACCTGGAATAGCGAGAGGTGTCCCTGCCCAGGGCAGGGGGTGGGAATGGATGGGCTTTATGCTCCCTTCCCACCCAAACCATTCCATGGTTCCATGATTCTATGAAGCGACCGGAGCCCCCAGAACGGCAGTGGGGAGCCACGGGATGGCCAGGCGCGGTGGAGCTGGAGCGCCCAGGTGGCAGAGCTTCGCTGGCGCTGCTAATCCGAGCTGATCCTGCAGTGTCTCTGGGTACGTGGGCGGAGAGTGATGGGAGTTCTCTTCGTGGGGTTTGGACGTAAAAGGCAGCAGAGGCTGGAAACGAATAGATTAACATCAAAGGGAAAACCTGATTTAAAAGTGCCTCGTCTCGGTTTTGTCCCAGGCAGGAGAGGCCGAGCAGTTGAACGAGCTGTGCCGTCCTTGCTGTTAATTACGGGATGTGGTGTGACGGAGCCCGGCAGCCAAGCGTGGTGCCGGGCTGTTTGTTTGCCGGTTGCCAAGTGCCCCGTGGCTGCGGGCTGGGATTTGCAAGCCCTGCGGTTCCTTCGCGCTCGCAGAGGGGAGATCCCTGCCTTTCATCCACCGGCAGAGCTGGAACCAGAGAGTTGGATCGGACCAGGTAGGATCCCCGAGGGCCACCATTCCTCACTGGTCTCTGTCTGGACATTGAGCTGTTGCCCACCACCCTCTGGGTGCGACCACCCAGCCAATTCCTCATCCTCCGAGCAGCCCATCCATCAAATCCATCTCCCTCCAGTTTAGAGGATGTTGTGGGGGACCGTGCCAAAGGCCTTACAGAATTCCAGACAGACAACATCCGTAGCTCTTCCCTTGCCCACTGAGGCAGTCGCTCCATCACAGAAGGCCACCAGGTTGGCCAGCAGGACTTGCCCTTGGTGCACCCGTGCCGGCTGTCTCTGATCACCTCCCTGTCCTCTGTGTGCCTTAGAGTAGCTTCCAAGACAATCTGTTCCATGATCTTCCCAGGCACAGAGGCTCACAGGTCAGTGGTTCCCAGGCCCCTCCTTCCTACCATTTAAAAATGGGTGCAACGTTTCCCTTTTTCACCAGGGACTTCACCATCTCTCAGATATCACAGAGAGTGTCTTGGCAACCACATCAGCCAGTTCCCTCAGGGCACTGGGCTGCATCTCGTCAAGTCCTATAGACTCGTGTATGTTCAGGCTCCTCCGGCGGTCACGAACCTGATCTTCTCTTCCAGGGGGAGGGACTTTGCTCCCCCAGTCCCTCTCTTGAGGTCCATCCACTGGAGAGGTGTGGGGAGAGAGGTTGCCAGTGAGGACCGAGGCAAAAAAATTGGTGAGTCCCTCAGCCTTCTCCTTGTCTGTTGTCACCAGTTTGCCAGTGGGCTTAATCTGGCGGTGGGGTGGTGGTACACACTTCCTTTGATCTTCCTTTTCTGGCTGCCATACCTCTGGAAGCCTGTCTTATTATCCTTTGCATCCCTTGACAAGTTCAGCTCCAGCCGTGCCTTGGCCTTCCTGATCCCATCCCCGTCCCTGCTTCCACTGCCTGTGCATTTCACAGAATCATGGAATGTCAGGGGTCGGCAGGACCCTCTGGAGATCACCTCGTCCCACCCCCTGCCAGAGCAGGGTCACCCCCAGCAGGTGGCACAGGATGGCGGCCAGGCGGGTTGGGAATCTCTCCGGAGAAGGAGACTCCACAGCCTCTCTGGGCAGCCTGTGCCAGGGCGCTGCCACCTGCAAAGGAAAAAAGTTCCTCCTCATGTTCAGATGGAACTTCCTATATTCCAGTTTGTGCCTGTTGCCCCTTGTCCTGTCCCTGGGCACCACTGGAAAAAGCCTGGTCCCATCCTCCCACCACCTTCCCTTTCAGGATTGCGCAGTGTTTCCTTCTTGCCCGTTAGTTTGACCAGCAGGTCTCGACTCAGCCATGTTGGTCTCTTGCCTCCTTCCCTGATTTTTTACACCTGTGGATTAAGAGCTCTTGCACCCTATGGAAAGCAGCCTTGAAGATGTGCCAGTTCTGTTCTGCTCCCTTATCCCTGGGGCTGGTTTCCCAGGGGGAAACCTATTGACTAACTTCGTGAGGAGCTGGCAGTTGGCTTTCCTAAAATTCAGGGTTCTGACTTGACTCTTTGCCTGTCCCACATCCCTCAGGAATGCGAACTCCACTAGTGCATGACCACTGCAGCCCAGGCTGCTCACTTGTGCTGGTGACCATCAGGTCCAGTATTGTATCCCCGCTGGTAGGGCACATATCATAGAACCATAGAATGGTTTGGATGGGAAGGGACCATAAAGCCCATCCATTCCCACCCCCTGCCCTGGGCAGGGACACCTCCCACCACACCAGGTCGCTCCAAGCCCCATCCAACCTGGCCTTGAACCTCCAGGGATGGGGCAGCCACAGCTTCTCTGGACAACCCCGGCCAGGGGCTCCCCACCCTCACAGTAAAACATTTCTTCCTTACGAGCTGGTCTAAATCTCCCCTCTTTCAGCTTAAAACCGCTCCCCCTCATCCCGTGGCTCCACTCCCTGATCCCGAGTCCCTCCCCAGCTTTCCTGGAGCCCCTTTCAGACACTGGCAGGGGCTGGAAGGTCTCCCCGGAGCCTTCTCTTCTCCCGCCTGAACCCCCCCAGCTCTCCCAGCCTGTCCCCATGGGAGAGGTGCTCCAGCCCTTGGATCATGTCCATGTCCCTCCTGCCAGGCCGGGAAGATGATCGGAGTGTACACGGTCCCCTGCAAGGCCAAGCCAAGCCCCGCTCACATCCGAGGATGCTGGAAACTACCGCAATGCCAATACAGGCACATATTATTACGGATTACACAGCACCCACCACGCCGAGGTCCCTGCGCTGCCCTCAGCGCTGTGGAGCGAGCGCCAACACCCCGGGTCTGACCAGCCCCATGATTCCACGGTCGTGTGGCCGGGTCCATCCTGCTTCCCTTGACCTTGGCCTTGGCACAGCGTCCCCGCCAGTGCTGGCCGTTGGCAAAGCAAGGGCACAAACCCGTCTCTTCCCGGGCGGACGCCGGAACTCCGGGATTCTCCGCACCCCTCACCCGAGGGGAGCTGCCAGCAGGGTCACACGCACCCCCCGGGCCACGCTGGGGCTGTCCCCAAGGCGGGGGGGGGTCACAGGGGGGCTCCGCCAGCCGGGGCTCAGCGCAGCCCAGCCCGGTTCCCCCGGCAGGAACGGAGCGAACGGCAGCTCCATCTCGTGTCCGACGGGCGCAGCGCAGAGTCACCGGCACGGGGACTGCCAGGGCTGGGAGGGACCTCTGGAGGCCACAGAGCCACTGAAGGGCTCGGACTGGGAGGGACCATAAATCCCATCCATTCCCACCCCCTGCCCTGGGCAGGGACACCTCTCGCTGTTCCAGGTTGCTCCAAGCCCCGTCCAACCTGGCCTTGAACCTCCAGGGATGGGGCAGCCACAGCTGCTCTGGGCAACCCCGGCTAGGGGCTCCCCACCCTCACAGCCAGCAATTTCTCCCCAGGATCTCACCTCTTTCACCTTAAAACCGTTCCCCCTCATCCCGTGGCTCCACTCCCTGATCCCGAGTCCCTCCCCAGCTTTCCTGGAGCCCCTTTCAGACACTGGCAGGGGCTGGAAGGTCTCGCCGGAGCCTTCTCTTCTCCCGCCTGAACCCCCCCAGCTCTCCCAGCCTGTCCTCCCAGCAGAGGGGCTCCAGCCCTCCCGGCATCTCCGGGGCCTCCTCCAGCCCCGCTCCACCAGCTCCGTGTCCTCCTGCTGTTGGGACCCCCAGAGCTGGCCCCAGGATTCCAGGTGGGGTCTCCCCCGAGCGGAGCAGAGGGGCAAAGTACAGACCACCTCGTCCCACCCCCTGCCAGAGCAGGGTCACCCCCAGCAGGTGGCACAGGATGGCAGCCAGGCGGGTTGGGAATCTCTCCGGAGAAGGAGACTCCGCAGCCTCTCTGGGCAGCCTGTGCCAGGGCTCTGCCTCTCTCAAAGAAGTTCCTCCTTGTGTTCAGACGGAAATTCCCGCGTTCCAGTTTGTGCCCGTTCCCTCTTGTCCCATCACTGGGCACCACTGGAAAAAGCCTGGTCCCCTCCTCCCGCCCCCCTCCCTTGAAGTATTGCTCAGCATTGCTGACCCCCCCTCATTCTGCTCTTCTCCAGGCTAAAGAGCCCCAACTCCCTCAGCCTTTCAGGCTCCCAGTGGTCTGGGAGTGTTCACCCACAGGGATGCCACCCGCTCCCTGCCCCATCCCACCCTGGCTCCACAGATCCCTGCAAAGCAGCCAGCAGTGAAAGCCCAGGCACGGATTCATTTTTCTAGGCACGGCGCCAGGGCCGAGGAACTGCTTCTCGTTAGAAGAGCAGAGCCAGGTAATAAATGGTGCCGAGCTCCCCTAACGGGCTGGCGTCCTACCAAGGGGTGCAAAAGGGACGGGGAGAGGACACGTCCCTCACTGGGGTCTGCGCTGCCCGCAGCGCTTCTCCCTGGGCTGTGGGGAGCACCCCCTTTTTTCCACTTGATGCTGGTGTGGGGACAAAAAAACGTGTCCTGACCCCGGCGGTGGCATGGTGGCACGGTGGCACGGCATCACGGCGCTTGCCTCCCTCTCCCTGAGCAGCATCCGCCCCACACCGCTTGTTTCTCCTTCCAGGCCCTTTGCCAACGGCATGCTGCAGAGGGAGGAGAGAAGGGAAAAAGGCTCCCGGACAGCAGATAGTCCCGGTGAGGCAGCCAGGAGGCGGGATACGCTGCCAACAAGGCTGCTGGGTGGAAGTGGGAATGGGAAACCAGCTGCACGGAGCAAGTGAACGTGGTGCCACCAAGGATTGGGTGGGATGGGGATGGAAACCACCACAGTGCCCTGTCCAGGGAGAAACTCATGGTGTCAGACCAAAAAGACAGCACGGGCCTTTGGAGACTCAGCGTGCTCCTGCATCCTGGCCTCTCTGCATGGAGCATGCCGGACATGCAGCCGGGCTCCCTGCTTTTGGGATGGACCCACGGACCTTCCTGCCTCCTGCTGCCCTTCCAGCCCAGCTGCACGGCCCCGGCATCCTCCCCCGAGGACAAAACCCTCTTCTGCTCTTCCTGGCACATCACTGGCGCCGGGATCTCATTGCTCCCGAGGCAGAGCGCCAAGCGATCCGGACGGGAATAGTTAGCAGGCTGACAGCCGGGCTGAGCTGCAGGTGTTGGGCTGACAGCAGCGCGGGGAGGTGGCGGGGGCAGCGCCAAGGCTTCTCCGGTTTCCAGAAACAAGATCTCCAGGGATGCTGCCTGGCCCAGGCACCAACTGGCAGACGTGGCAAACACCACGGTGAAGTCGGCCGGGCAGCGACGTGCCGCTCCATTGTGCCGCGACCCTGCTGGTGGCCCGGAAAAGGGCGTTTTGGCGCTGCCCGCAGCCAGCCCGGTCCCCAGCCCTGTGCCGCCACACTGCCCCAAGTGTCCGCCCTGCTGACACTGGCCCTGCAGCTCCTCCAAGCAAGGTGACGGGTCAGGTGCGGCGCGAGGAGCCCACCGTGTCTCCGGACACTGGGATCGAGGATGGGGCCCCGCGTGTCCCAGGGGGGCACAGCCAGCTGGGCGGCTCCGTGCCAAAGCGCCATCCGCAAGGAACATCCCCCCACAATCACCCCGCAGGCAGGGAAAGCGAGCCCGGCCACCCACCCTCTCCGAGGCAAAGGCAGGGTGGGATCTGAGGCTGGAGCAGGGTTAAACCCAGCATCAGCATCGCTGCACCCTTGGGTGCTACCTCACCCACCGCCCCCTCCTTTGGCATGACACTGCCCTGAGCCACCTCCGAGATGCTGAAACCAAGGAGTGGGATGCGTCAGCCATCCCGGGATGTGGTGGGGGTCTCTTGGGCTTTGCACGGCCAAGGGCTGCCCCTTGCTGCTCTCGCTGGCCACCCCATAAAGAGCTCCGAGCCCTACTCGAGGTGGGACATCACAGCTGGGAGCTGTGGAAACCTCAGGCATCTCCTCCCGCTCCCCTTCGCCTTCTCCTTCCTGGCTGCATCCACGTGAGAAACCCGCAGCCCATGGGCATTCAGCACAGCCCTGTGCCCCGTGGGTGGCCGGGACCCCAGGAGCTCCCAAGGGGCAGCAGGATGTTCCCACAGCCAAGGTAATCCTGGCATTTCGGGGAGCATCCGAGCTGTCTGCAGCTCCAGCTTGGATTTACACCACGTGGCCCTTTGCTGCCTGCCCGAGGATCCGGCCCCTTGGCAGGCTCTGAAATGATCCCGAGCCCCCCTGCTTTGTTATTAAATCAAATCCATCTGGCCTCCACCATGGACGTTGTTATTCGAGATCCCTCTCGGAGCGGAGCGGGATTAGCTGCAGGGCATGGAGTGGGGGGGGATTCTCCCTCCCTTTCTCCCACCCGCTCCCAGCCCCTCCTGCCTCTCTCTTTTGTGTTTCTCCACTTCTCGGAGGAGCAGGGGGAGGCGCGGGTTCTTCAGGCTGCTTTTGTGCCGCATGGAGCCGCACGGGTGTCCCCGTGGGACCATTATGCCACCGCGCTCTCGGCGGGTCCCGGCTAGACATAATTGCCTGCACCTGACTTACCCAAGCGCGGGGCAGCCAGAGTGCCCCCCTCCCCACCAAAACCCCAGGGGACATGGCGGGATGACACGGTGCTTTGTCCCCAACCACCTGCCGTTCCCATTTCTGACCCGGAGCAGCCGGAACGAAGCGCTGCCGGGAGCCACTTTCCCCGAGGGACACACAGGGCGGAGCCGGGTTAGCCCCCAGCCCAGCCCCGGGAAACCCACCCTCCCGGGAGAGCGGTGGCAGGCACCGGGGTAAATCAGAGCGATGCAGGACGTGCTGCCGCTCAACAACTGCTTTTAAGCGTTGCAGCGAGTGCTTTTAAGCGTTGCTGCTCGCTGGGGCCGGCACTTGCTGGTTCCCCTTAAGGCTGCAGCTTTCAGAGGCGTCGCTGGACGGAGTGATGGCCTCCGGCCACAACCTCCACCACGACGACCGGTTTCCACTGCTCCGGCGACGTAGAAAGCAGTGGGGAAAATGCAACCACTGGTGAGGTGCCGGCGTGATGCGGCAGCCAGGGACCCGGGGAAGCACGTGTGCTCCCGGTGCCACCCGCGGGGCCGGCAGCCACCTCCACCCAGCAGGGACAAGGCGACAGTGTGTCTCGCTCCAGCCCCGCAGGGACCCCTCGAGGTCGGGCAGACGGGAGCTGTGGTCCCCACGGGCTCCTCAGCGCCGGGCCCTGGGTTCAGGCTGCCAGCAAAGGTGCCAATTAGTGCACCAGTTCGTTTGGGAGCTATCGCTGGGCACAGGCTTTCCTCAGGGCATGTTCCAGCCCTACCGTTCCCAGCTGAGCATTGCCTTGGCCACATGTGCCTCCTCTGCTCCAAACTCCTCTCCAAAGGACACAACTTACAGTCCTGGAACGCCGTTGTCTCCAGCACCGCTGGCGCACGTGGTCCCCAGCGTGCTACGGGGTGACCCCACTCCGCACTGCTCACACCTCCAGCCCCTCGGCCCCCCAGGAGCTGTGGTGGGAGCCGCATCCTTCTTGAAACAGTCTTGCTTATAGAATCATGGAACCATAGAATGCTGGAAGGGACCTTAAAGCCCATCCATTCCCACCCCCTGCCCTGGGCAGGGACACCTCCCACCACACCAGGTCGCTCCAAGCCCCGTCCAACCTGGCCTTGAACCTCCAGGGATGGGGCAGCCACAGCTTCTCCGGGCAACCCCAGCCAGGGGCTCCCCACCCTCACAGCCAGGAATTTCCCCCCAAGATCTCACCCAAATCCACCCTCTTTCAGCTTAAAACCGCTCCCTCTCATCCCGTGGCTCCACTCCCTGATCCCGAGTCCCTCCCCAGCTTTCCTGGAGCCCCTTTCAGACACTGGCAGGGGCTGGAAGGTCTCCCAGGAGCCTTCTCTTCTCCCGCCTGAACCCCCCCAGCTCTCCCAGCCTGTCCTCCCAGCAGAGGGGCTCCAGCCCTCCCGGCATCTCCGGGGCCTCCTCCGGACCCGCTCCACCAGCTCCGTGTCCTCCTGCTGTTGGGACCCCCGGAGCTGGACCCAGGATTCCAGGTGGGGTCTCCCCTGAGTGGACCCTTGAGGGCCTGGCAGGGCGTCTAAGGTCTTCCCAGAGATCTTCATCTGGCTTCACATGAGGTGAATGATCACAGCCAAGCATTGAGTGAAGGCCAGCTGGGTACGGTGTGACCGGACAAGCCGGAGACTAACTTTAAAGACGGATTTGGAGTTTATACCACACCTGCAAAGCCAGGAGGAAGCAGCGTTCCTACGTTCCTACATTCCAGCATACCCCCTCCAAGAGCCTGCCCGGTCCCCATGCTCCCCTTTCACCACAGGCTTACCTGTGTCCACTGGGGACCGGGGAGGTGGCATCTGAGCATGGATGGCCCTTTGCCCCCAGGAACCACTGCAGCGCAGGGAGAGGCTCGGAGCCTCCTCCGTGTCCCAGCAGCAGCTTCCGCGGAATCGCAGAATCACTAGATGCATCGAGTCCAACCACAAACCTTCCCGTCTCACCAGGACCAGCCCAGGGATTCTGCATCCCGCAGCCGGGTAATGCCGGATCTGCTGGATTTCTGCCTGGCTTCCGAGTGCCGGTCCTTCTGCAGCAGACTGGAAAACATAAAAGGAGACAAGGCACTTTCTCAGGAAGCCCTGGGAGTCCAGGGCACTCCGCAACGTGGTAATTAACAGTGGATAAATAACCCATCATTCCTGGGTCACACACGCATCTCCGACCATTATCGCGCCAACTCCGCTCTCTTCGCGGATCCAGCAGGAACTTTCAAACAGCACAAGGGACCTCTCAGTTGACAGAGAGGGTGCTGCCACCTCCTCCGGATGGCCCCGCCAGTACCAATCCGCACGGGAATCTCAGCACCGCTACGATGGAGTCCCGGATTCCTGCCGGGCCACCCTGCCCTGGCGGGGGGCTGGCAGCCCGTTTCGGAGGAGGCCGGGTACGTGTCCACTTGACGTGCCTGAAAAGCCGCACACATCTCCCCGTTGCTACGGAAACGTGTCTTTTAAAGCAAATGAATAATAATTAACACGATCTATTAAATAATAGTAATAAAGGCATTCGTAATGACTGGTAATTGGTAAAGCGCTCTTAATGATCCACACTCGCTCCGCGACCTGCTCCCAGCGCAGGAACTGGGGCCGGGGGCCGGATCTCCCACCTAACAGGGAGTCCTGGGTCAGGGCGAGCGGCCTCTGCGTTCAGCACCGTAAAGGCAGGAGCTTAGCGGGACTCGGTGAGGGATCAGACGTTTATCTGGATAATGAGGATGTCTAGACTGATAAGAAGAAGGGTTCAATTGGCTCAGGGCCTGATTCTGCTCCATCGGATGCTGCCCGCGGCTCGGCACCCTCCAGCGCCCGCGGGAGCGACGTCGGGAGCAAAAGCAAGATGGGTCGAGGCCATGTGTCTGCAGCCGGGCTGGACACAACCTTTGTTCTTCCCACTTTTTAAACCTACCCATCACTGTCAGGATCCTTAACCCCTGGAAGGCGGAGGCAAGGAGTAACAAGCTTCTTCTCCCAAGTAACAAGCGATAGGACAAGAGGAAACAGCCTCAAGTTGTGCCAGGGGAGGTTTAGGTTGGATATTAGGAAAAACTTCTTTATGGAAAGGGTTCTCAAACATTGGAACAGGCTGCCCAGGGAGGGGGTGGAATCACCGTCCCTGGAGGTATTTAAAAGCCGGGCAGACGTGGTGCTGAGGGACATGGGTTAGGGGTGGTTTTGGCATAGGTTTATGGTTGGACTCGATGATCTTGATCCCTTCCAACTCAAACCAATCTCTGATTCTACAATTCTATGAATTTAATACCTCTGAGGCCTCGATCCCTCTGCCAAACTTGGCTGAGGCTGGTCAACAGGTTCAGCCCAACACACAGGTGCTGGGCTCAGGTGTGACTTGGCTTCCCTCAGGAAGCCATGCTAAAATGTCCCCTCTTCAAGCCGCGAGATGCTTCTAAAAGGATCTGGAATTGCAGAGAGCAGATAAATGCAAAGACCTGACAGTCTCACCTGCTTCTTTGTGCCAGGAGAACCTTTGCTGAGTGCACCCAGCTGACAAGGTGGTCTTCTCAGAGCAGTAGCGAGGACCAGCTCGCTTGGAATTGCTCAGCGCTCCCACAAGAGTCAGCCTAGACAGGCAGATCCAGGAGGAAAATGCTCTGGAAAAACCTGGCCCTGATTTGGGTTCCTGCATGAGAGCTGAGATATTTGGAAAAGCAGGTCCCCACTGCCAGCGCTGAACCTCTGGAGGGGCATTGTCCACCCCTGGCCTCACACAAACAATTTCAAATCATCTAAAAAAAGCTACAAGATGTGGGTTTTTGTTGTGGTTTTTTTTTCTCCCTAAGCAAGGTGTAATATCCAGGCTGCTGTACCGTGCGGGATTGCCGGAGCAGCGTGAAGAGCAATGAGGTGGGTCGCAGCCATCGCAACGCACCTGCGTGGCTCATCCTCCATCCCACCCCCAAAACGCTGCGCTGCCGCTTCCACCACGGGACTAAAATTAGTAGCGACAGGAAGAGCTCCAGCGTACAGCGGGGTGATTAAAGCATCCCCCGGAAAGGAGGCATCACATGCAACGTAATGACTTTCCTCATCTCTGGCACGACGTGCAACAACCGTTGCGGAATGCGGCGGGGAAAAGTGAGGAAGGGAGAAAGAGAAAGGTGCTCCTACAGAAAAACTGGAGTGATAACGCTTGTCTAGGGGAGAAAAAACCTTGGCTCTGCTGGGCTGTGCCACGGACACACTGTATGACTTTGGTCAAATTGCTCTACAAAGACACCAAAAATTGAAGCATCGCACACGCCACCACTGCCGGAGATTTATAAAGAGCTTTGGTTTTACAAGTAAACACCTAGATTAAATGGAACGGGGAAAAAAATCTCTTTTACATCTATTTAACTTTGTGTGTTGAGAACGCTTTGGGAATAATCGGTGTCACCGTTTTCCAGCACAGCCCGTGGGGATGAGGCATTGATCTTCCGCTCCGTCCGAGGATATCCAAATCTACGATTTTGAGCTCTTTGTTGGCCTTTTTTGGCAAAAAAAAAAAAAAATAGGACTGCAGCCCCATCACCCACATCCATGTTCCTGAAAGGCAATGGGATGTCACTAGACCGCGCTCCTAGCTATAAACCTTCCCTGTTTCTGTAGAGTGGTTAGAGTTGGATGGGATCTTAAATGGTATGGACCTTAATTGGACCTTTAATGGAATGAAGTTCAACACAGCCAAGCGCCGGGTGCTGCACTTGGGTCAC
>VZSF01004099.1:0-187840 GCA_013398295.1 Chionis minor | reverse complement strand
CCTTCCCTTCCCGCACCTTCCCTTCCCGCACCTTCCCTTCCCGCACCTTCCCTTCTCTCATTCCAAATCTTGCTCCCTCCAAGCACTTTGCTGTATATTCAAAAGTATTTTGTGTACTGCAAGGTTCTTGAGGTAATGACAGTCTCACATGTCTTTGAAATTGAGCACTATATCCTTATGGCATTGGCAAAGTAATAGAAAACCTTTGTTTCTAGGTACTGGTTAGTTTTAATGCCCAGTATCTGTTAGGAGGGCAAAATAACAATGAAAACAGAGCCTTTACCCATAGAAAATAGTTTTCTAAGTGCTTTTGCAATTTTCCTTTTTCATTCTCAATATTATCTTTCTTATTCCTTTCTTCCCTTACCTGTGTTAACACTTCCTCATATAGAGAATTTTAGTTTGATGACTATGTAAAATTTTATGAAATAATTAGGGGAGCTGAGCTACCGTTGTCAAATAGCTTAACAATTTACTTGGAAGACTCCTTCAGGATAGCAGTATAAAAGGAGTTCAAGTTAAATCTGCTTTATATCATCAGTGTATTCACCAGCGTTGCTTCAATTCACTGGTTTGTTGTTGGCTTTAAAACAGAGTTGGACCAGTAATCGATGAGTCTGACAGATCAAATCAGAGGAGACCAAATTAATAAATCTTTTTCTTCCCAAGAGCTTTATGGGACTAGGTGCTTGCCAGCTTGAGCAGAATTAGGTCTTCAGGTGTCTACTATCTCCCCTCTAATATTGACTTTAATATTGATCCTTAACAGGGAACAGAGCTGTTTTGTTCGAAGTGTTCTGCAGCTCAAAGAGAAAAATTATCAAGTCTTATATATTTCTCCCCAAGTGCTAGTTGTTTACTCTTAGAAACAAGAAACTGAAAGGCTCCAGGATCAATGAAATCAGTGACAATATGAACTGCTCTACGCAGACTGTTCATCTGCAAATGGAATGCACATGCTATGTAAAAGCCCCTAGGCTTTTGCTCACACCCTGAAGAAAATCAAAGAATAAGACAAAAAAAAAAAAAGAATTGTAGTAAGGAGATAAACAAAATATTGAAGAACAGGGATCAATTCTTATGATCTTTTTCTTTTTCTTTTACTGCCAGTATATTTACACAGTCTGAACTATGTTGTTGGTTTTTTTAGATGGTGATATTTATAAGGTTGTTCACAGACAACCATTAGTAAAAGAAATTTGTTGTGCAAAAGTAATAATTTAGCTGCTGATTACAGAATTTTTTCATGCAAGTGATTTATTTGTCTTATTTTAACACCATGGTGTTATAATTTGCCTTGGTTGAAGTGGTGTCATATATGATCAGGTGTCTCTGCAAAGGCAGATTCTGTATTTGGTCCTGAGAGACTTCTTATGCATCATGTTTAGGGATTTTTTGGACAAATATTTCACAAAGCTGTCACTGGAAATCTACTAGCAGATACAATATGAACCAACAGGTGTATAATAACTCACTAACGTATGCATGAGATTGCGAAGCAAAGCTTTCCACCTTTAAGACAAATCTCAGCAAATGCCACAGATGCAAAATAGTTGCAGCAGGTGGCAAATTGCTACAGCATCACCACCCCAGGGTGCAGTGGAGATGAATGGAGCCCTCTGTGTTTTTCCAGGAGTTCACAATTATGGAATCATCCAAGTAGACATTTGTATTAAAAATCAAGGCTGTTAAAAGTATCTCTGAAACACTTTGTGTGATTTGCCTAACAGTTAATAGTGATCTTTCTAATACTTTTACGCAACTGTGACACATAGCTGTGTATACAGACAGACATCTTTACTCTAGACTGGAGATTCTGCATTTGCTGTTATTCTGTCCACCAAGAAATCCATTGTTATGGAGTGTTCCTCAAAGGGGAGAAAGGCCCTTCCTGTCCTGCTAAACTGACTTTCTGAATAACAGATTTCATAATTTTTATGAAGTAGTTCCTGTGTCACAATATAGAAATAGTCTGTGAAAGCCCAGACAGTCAAATTAGGTTTAATTTAGAAAAAAATTCAGCTACATGGCATAGAGTTGCTGTTCTGAGAGGATCCATTGTTCTGAGAGGATCCAAATCATTAGTACATTGTTCAAGTACTGAATTACCTGTAATATTTACATTACATAATTCACATTTACTCCAAGGATATCAAGCTTCACTTTTTAGCTCTGTTTGGAAGGAGGACACCGAAGACTTCTCTGATAATTTTCATTTCCTTATTTGTTTATGGCTTGTGATCAGCTCCTCAAGTATTTCAATGTCAATATATCTGCAGCTTTTAACTATTCCTATTTTTTAGCCATCTCTTCTTTCTATTTTCAGCCTTGGAATAGACTGCATTATGGTTACAAATGGCTACATTAACACCCAGGATATAGGCAGCATTAGTTTGCTATTCCTACTCAAAAATTTTTGTGCTTGTGCCACACAGTCATGATTTCCTTGTCACCACAAAGTCATTTTTGGAGACTACATCCAAACTCATTGTGCCAGGGAATCCCAGCTCTTTTCAGAGCTACTGATTCTCCAGAGAGATCCCACCTCACTCAAGGTATGATCCAAATTCCTGCATTCTGCATATGGGTTTTTGGTTGCTGTTGTTTTCTTTGCTGTCCATCCACAGCAATGTGGATCACTTCTTCCTCCCCTATCATAGAATCATAGAATCATAGAATGGTTAGAGTTGGAAGGGACCTTAAACATCATCAAGTTCCAACCCCCCTGCCATGGGCAGGGACACCTCTCACTAGAGCAGGTTGCTCAAAGCCCCATCCAGCCTGGCCTTAAACACTCCAGGGATGGGGCCTCCACAACTTCCCTGGGTAACCTGTTCCAGTGCCTCACCACCCTCACAGTAAAGAACTTCTTCCTAATATCTAATCTAAATCTCCCCTCTTCCAATTTAAAACCATTACCCCTTGTCCTATCCCTAGACTTCCTGACAAAGAGTCCCTCTCCAGCTCTCCTGTAGGCTCCCTTCAGATACTGAAAGGCTGCTATCAGGTCTCCCCGGAGCCTTCTCTTCTCCAGGCTATGGTTCAACATCTCATGAGTCTCGATACCACCTCTATACTACAATTTCACATTTATCTCCTGTGTTATATGAAGTGTGGCTAAGTTCCTGGAGGACACTGTTGGATATCTACCTGATCATATATTTATATTTGCAGTACAGGTGTATTATGTGAGCAGACCAATCTGCAAGCCCTAGATCAAGTGTATCCAGCTCTCAGAAAAAATTACAGATGACCAACCACATTCAATGCTAAATATCGGACGACTGATAAAGTCTGTCTGACTGGTAATGAAGACTGTCTGGCTATGAAGTAAAGAATCGAACAGGATTATATGTTAAAAGGCTAAACTAATTTTTTCAAAGTCTTAAGTGTCCCCTCCCCATTCTCTCTATATCCCTCTTTCCAACAAGATGCAGGGTTGAAGTCTCGTATAATTAGAGCTGTTTAGACCAGACGATAGGTAAACACACTCACTGAGGTAACTCAACCATTTTGACACTTAGTGGAGGTAAATTTAGTCTTCTGACTTTAAGGGGTTTTTTTTCCTCTCCTTTTTTTCAGTTGCTTTTGGTTGCATTACAGTCTGGCAAAGTGTACCTTTTTCTATAATACCAGAAGATGTGGTAAAGCAGAGAGGAAGAAGTGTTTCACTGGTAGAACATTGTACACTCGGTATATTGTGTTGGTGAGGCAATGTGTGGAAGGTGGTGTGTGTCAATGTGTCAAGCTCAGTAGAACTGTGAGAAGGGTTTTTGAAACTACAAGCTCAAAATCATGGCATGAATTTCTGCTTTTAAGCCCTGAGTAAATCTAAAATCATAGTACTTTATAATTTTTGTAACATTAAAATTTAAATTAAGATTATTCTGCGGGATTAGTTTTGGTTTGGTTTTTTAATTACTATTTTTGCATAAAAAAAAAATAGAGAGAAAAGATTCTTTTGAAAGATAAGGAAGCTGATACCCAATTATTTTTCAATAAATGCACCTAAAACATATGTGTCAGCTCAGGAGTTGCTTAACCAAAGTTTGACTTCTTCACATTGGATCATACTCAGTTATAGTCAAAACACAGGTGACTCATCCATCTGCAGATTCCTGGAGGATTGGTGCAATGTTTTACCTTTGTGAGATAAGAACAGCTGCTGCACGAGAAAGTTTTTAGGAGACTGTTAGTAGGTCATGATGATGGTGAAGATGATGACGATGATGCCAAAAAGGATTTTTTTTCTACAGTCCAAATTCAACTGGTTCACCCTCTTTTAGAAAGTTCTGTGCTGAAAAGGGACATTTCCCTTAGCGCCTTTACTGGAAAGTATTATGTTATCTACTCATTGTGTCAAGGCAAGCAGAGCGAGAAGTCACACCAAGAGTGACAGCAACTGCACTCACGGTGGCATAGCCTGAACTCCACTGGTGACAGAGGCCCCTTTCTCTGACCCAGAGCACCAAGAGCTGAGGTTTGCAGGTGGAGGAGCAGACACAGATAACACTTTAGAAAGGAAGTCCAAGACCAAAAAAAGGACAAGTCAGCCATTGCTTTGGGACAACCCAGCAAGTGTTAGACCTGAAAAAACTCCAGTGAGTAAGCCCCCACTGCAGCTGACAGTTGCAGTATGTTTTGGAAAGTTAATCCCTTGTGACAGTATTACTTACAACCAGGGCCATCAACTTCATTAATATCTCCAAGTACAACGTGAATGCAGTTCACAGATAAGTTTTTGGTAAGCTGGTGATGCTGCACACAAAGACTTTCTTCCTTACGTATTTTAAAAGACTTTACCTTACAGATATATATTATGAACTTCCTTTTTAGGGTTTGGGGTTTGGTTTTTTTTCAGAAAAATAAGTCCATTCTGCAGACTCCCATCCTGTTTGGTATGCATTAATCATCATGAGAAAAAATATCTCTGTCATCTGATCTCAAGAAAAAAGCTCTTTTACCTGACAGTATCATTAACTTCAGCCCTTAAAATGGAACACAGTCTGCACATTTCAGGTCTTTTCCACTTATTGATAACTAAATGCTATTTTTCTGAGTAAGCCAAGATCAAAATTTAATTCCTAAACACAAGCATCATCATTGTCAGCAAAAGCTTTGCTATTGCACCTGAGGTCAGAAGTTAACCCTTCAAGAAGAAGGACACACTAACCTGTTGCCTAAGAAGCATAAAAAAATTGCATACTCTTGCTTTCCATAAGAAAGTGAAATTTTCAATTAGCTGTTATCATTAGGAAGAATCAAGAGTTATATTCTTCAATCATTTAAGCTTTTGGTAAACACATTGACCTACGTGACACTGCACTCAGTGAAAAAGCTGGATGCATTTCTAAAGCTGATTTTAATTCACACTAAATTAAACATTAGCACAGCGGGAACCCACCTCCAGGTTGCACTAATGTCCCTGTCCTACCTCTAAGCTGTTAGCAATTCACATCTATAATTTGCGTGCACTTTGAGACAAAAACAAGTGTTTGCTTAATGATGTATACAAGCACACACATGAAAGAATAGCTAAGAAATAAATGATCTGAGTAAGACATAAAGCCTTGGAAAGAGTAAAAACATGGTGAGCATTGGATACTACAAGTGTTATCACAGCATGGTACCAGCTTTGTGCGGTGAACGTAGAGCACATACAATGCATCATTAGAAACACACGTTGCTGCATGCAGAGTAATTTTCCCATTTGCAGTGCACCAAATGCAGCTGTAGAAGCTGAGTAAATTGTATAGACAGAGTTCACTGGGGGTTTGCTTTTTATTTATTTTATTTTTTATCAGCAAGTTCATTCATTTATTGGGGAGGATCCATCAAGGTTTCAGCTGATGTGCAATAGACATAGTGCTGCACTCAACATTTTTATACTAGGTCTGTCATCTGTACACTGTACTTAAAGGTGTTTCATTTATGTTCCTTTCCCATAGTATTTGATCTTGTCAGTGATTAAGCTGAGGAACTGGAGAAATCTTACAAGAGGTGAGTATTAGTACATCTTTCTGCTGATTCTCACAATAAAACACCATGTTCTTGTGCCTGATCCTAGTGAAGAGGACATTTTTAAAGAGAAGTCTGAGTAAACAATCAAGCAAGAAAAAGATCATGTCCCAGTGGTATCGCAGCTTTAGGAGTCAATGACTAAATGAAGACTGTGAATTTCCTGCACTAAGTTAAAAATAAACTAGTTTTCCCAACTGTCGCTGCTACAGGTCATGCAAATTTAGATGCATCTCTTTAAGAATCACTGTAAATTAAATCTAGATATTAGAATCAGAATGCCTGTCTTGTCCCCTTTTAGGTTGCTTAAGAGAAATTAGTCTATCTCTTATTTTCTCTTCTAGTCCCTGTCCAGTTGAGTCTCTCCTCTCTCTTCTGCTCGGCAGGAGAAAAGGGAATATCTGTCACTGGGCTTGCTTGGACCAATCTGGCCCAAAACCACGACAATCACATATCATAAGTACCAGAAGTACCATAGCTAGTAGCAAGGACTGTTTTAATGGTATAAATATATTTAATTGCATCTATAATTCTGTGTATATATAGATGATCTCCTGCAGTCCCCTCCAAGCTGAATTAATGTATAATTCTATATTAAACTATGATTTTGTTATTTCCTGGCTATATTACATTTTTATAACTGGCTAAACTCTGTATGTTAGCATGAATAGTTGCTCCAGAAATAAAATAAAATGTACAGAATCCTTGAACTTTACATTTGACCAAACTGTTTCTTAGCTTGTGTTCAAAAATCCAGCATGACTTACAACTCGCAGTGTGCATTGAAACAGACATGGACATCACAGAGTACTATTTAGAGGGATGTGAGATTTCTGGAACACTATGGAATGCGAATATTCAGTCACTGTCATGCAGACAATACCTCAATGCTCTCATGACATATTCTGAATACATTTGCATGTGATATTTAATTTTCTATGATAAATCTGTTTGCTACTCATTGTGTTTTGATGCTGAAATTCTAAGTGAAAGAAAACCTGTGGATAACTTGATCTGTAGCTCTAGCCTCACGTCATCTCTGTCTCCTCATATCTGGCTTGTGAAAGTTGTTATTTTACAGGATAATCTTCATAGATATTCAGCTGTACTACACAACAACATGGCACTTTTTAAAAAGGAAGTGGAGCTAATAGCTGTCTGACTATCTTATTATTTTAAGTTAACATTCAGTGAATATTCAGTGTAAAGTTAACACTCAGTAGGGCTATTCTGGCTCTCAGGAAAAGCTTTTGTACACTTCATAAGTGCTGGTAGAAATTTACCATTTGCACAGGTGTGAGCCACAGGACAAGTGATAATATGAATTGCCACTGTATTGTGATTTACAATTTCATTAACTTCCATTATACAGTCGTCTGAATGTGATGAGAAAAACCTAGGAGAACAACCAACATAAAATGAAAGAGTATACTAGTATTGTAGAACACATCCAGTAAATTTTAAAAAAGGTTCCATTAAAATGCAGTGATAATCCAGTATCAAATGGAATTTACACTTCTAGAGAAGCTATATTTTAGACTATCAACCTCAAACTGATGGTTAGATAGCATCTAGTTACCAAGCTGAATATATTGTTTTGCCATAGGCATGTGAAGAACTCATGTATCTGAAGTATCTTTTATCACCAATAACTATACATCATAGATATTTTCACCTTACACATTGCCTGAGCTGCTTTCATATTAGGTAATTGACAAATAATGAAGGTTTATGCTGAGCTCTTTTACATTCATTTCTTATTGTTCCTTACATGTGACACTGTGGATTGACTAATCCTTTATGCATGCAAATGTGTAGGCTGAATCTTTAGTGAGCAGGTCTACTGAAAGAAAAATACTGGGAGTTCTATTAAGTGTGTTTATTTACCATTAATATTGATTAGTCATTCACTGCTTTTTATAAAGTTTGCCTTCTTTATTTCTACTTGCCTCTTGATTTCTTTATTGAAAGCAGTATAAGGTTTTCTGAGATCATTTGAAAGATTAAAGCTGATCCTGTACTCCCTATAAGAGTATACATACATAAGAGATACATTAGCTTCACATCAGTCTCCCTGTTTAGTTATGGCATATTTTTCTGTCATTAGCTGGCAAATTACTACCAATCTGAAAGTTGCATCCTCGCCATAAAGTGAAAGTAAGGCTAAGATAATTGTCAGCTGCCCCTAAATTGCTTATTTGCTTAGAAATACAACCTGTAGACTCTCTGGTTTGACAGGATAACATCCTAAATTTAAAATAAAGCACATGTACTACTAAGAACTTCATTTAGTGCAGAGGCATCAGATGACATCTAATGGCAAAGACTTCTTGGAAAACAGTGTCCAATAGGTCTGAAAAGGAAGCAAAAACTATCAAAAGCCCTTTTTACATGGGGAAAAATATAAAGTTGAATAACTGCATCAAGATTGTTATATCAGTGAGTGACCTCTTCTATATATTCTGGTCTCGGCACTTCACATCTGAAGGGCAAAGTCAAGCAAGCCTGCAAAGAGGTTTTACTCTGCCTACAAGAAATTCAGCATGTCCTCCAGTTCTGCTGTTCAGAAAGGTAACCCTGGAGAGAACAAGGGAAGAACTTGTTTTCCTGATACAAACCACCACCCACGTTAGGTGCAGCACTGACTAGAGACAGACACCTGCCCACTCTGATGGGCAAGGGTGGATGAGCACTTATGGTACCACAAAAACAGTAAATCAGAACCAGGAAATTATAATTGTATCTGATTTTCTCTTAAAAATGTCTGCCTGGAGTAAGGTTTAAGGTTTAAATATCCCTTTCTTTTTTTCTTCCTCTTTAAGGATAAAGTCCAGAAAAAAGAAAAAAAAAATTATGTATTTTGAGGTATCTGGGTATATTTAAGTATTCACAGAATCACAGAATCATAGAATGGTTTAAGTTGGAAGGGACCTTAAAGATCATCTTGTTCCACCTCCCCTGCCATGGGTAGGGACACCTCCTACTAAATCAGGTAAACCTCTCACTAGACCATGAAAATTCTTTTTTTTTTTTTTCTTAAGCATTTAAATAACAGCATTTTAAACAATAAAATTAGTATCCTTCATTTAAAAAGTTCTGCAATAAATACCCAGAGATTGGGAGTTTTCTTATGGTGATGAACAAAAAGAAATTGACCTTAAAATCATCGTTTAAAAAATATTGTTTCTTGATGCAAACCTCTTCAGCTGGGTAATTGCCACTTTTCTATACTCATTTTCAGGGCAGGACTGCACTTTAACTAAGGTCCCATAAACACTCTAAACATTTTCTTTCATTAATGCATGTAAATTTTAAGGGCAAGACACTGCAGTCCATAGTCTTTTGATGAGTGCTTACCCGCATGAATGATTATATCTTCTTCAGAGGACTGTCTTAGAAAGACCTGTGGAAACAGGAGATGCACAGGCAGTCCACGTCAATGCACAGATCATATCATATTGTTTTATTCTTACTTCGGTCAGTAAGGACGCATACTTCTGCCCGATTCTCAGTGACAGGCACTGAATGTTGTATAAATTTTTGCAATGAATGAAAATCACAGCAGTTCTCTCCCCTATCAGGTCTTCATGAGTTCTGAAAATTTGTATAAGTGTTTATCTTGGCAGGCGACAGGACTAATTTCCTGACTAGAGTTTGATTCTAAATTACATCAACCCAATTGTGTAATAGATCAGATGAAGATTTTGCCTGGCTAAATGTTGCTGATGCTTTCACCCCAACCTGCGCATCTTCATGACCTAGTCTGTGCCTGCCAGCTGAGACTCTGCTGGTGATGGGGGTGCTCCTCCGAGGCTGCTGGAGATGCCCCTTTGTCAATGACATGCTTGGAAGGAGGTGCACATAACAACATAGAGGTTTCTGTGCAGTGTTTATTTAGGTGTAAATAGTCCAGTAGTCCCACAAAAATTTAAATAGGGGCATGGCACTGATGGACAGCACATACAACTGCTTAAAAAATAGCTATGTGAAAGCTTGAAAACTGACCGAGTGAGTGCAAACAACTTACCAGAGCAGTCAGAACCAGAAATTATCTCTTCTGTAAAAGAAACTATGTGATAAATAAGAGACAAAATGATTTTGTGAGAGTTGTGATTAAGAGACAAGCATAACAGTTGCTGCTTATGAAACCCTGACCGGAGCCATGCCTTCCCCGTAGTGTTTGTGAGGATTAGTCCTCAGTGTGGGGGAGAGACTGGGACTCGGCAGGTCTGGCTTCATCTCATCTTTTCACCACCACTTGCCTTGTGACTGACAGTCTGACTTAGCTTTTTATGTCCTTCTGGTGTCTGATCCCACGCATGAAGTTATTCATCCCAAGTGCCTCTTCTTTAGCAGCTTTGTGATGACCCCATATGCTCATACTGTCTCTGATGGAATCAGACAAAGAACACGACGTGTTAATGTACAGCTCATACAGTACTACTAGGGGAGACTCTGCAGCTCATAAGGACATTCTTTTCTTCTTGGAAAGTGGATTTTAGGCAGTTTTGTTCTTTTTTCCTATAAAGTGGCTTTTTGATGCTTAGAAACACAGAATGAAAAAAAAAAAAAGGTACTCCTATGAGCTGGGGTGATGCAGCCTAAGGGATTGCTTTCTTGACAGTTTAACTACTCAGAAAACAAAGAACAGAGAGAGAAAAAGAAAAGAAGATAAGCTTATTTTGTTATCTTGTGTTGTGGCAGGTCACTGCTATACTCCAGTCATGTAGTAACAGGGGGTACAACTGCAATGCTGGCATTCCTTTCAAGCAGAGGGTATATCCTGCCCAGTGAGAAGGTAAAACTTTCAAAGTACATCTGACATGCTTCTGACAGAAAGCAGATAACATCAGAGCTGCAGTCCTGAAACCCTTTGACTGGCAGGAAACGTGGACACAAAATGTAACAGGCGTTCCACTGCTGCACAGTCAAATATTCTTTCAGCAGTATCTGTTCTCAGCCAAAACTGCCACACTGCAGCATGAGAGGCAGCACTCAGTTTTTTACTTTTGCTTCGTCATGTAATGATGTTATTTTGTTAAACTTATTAACTTCACACTGTAATGGGTTCATCCTAAATAGACTGTCTGCAGGTACTACAAATACTTGTTTTACCCACTGCTCCCATTTTTAATAAAACTTGGATGGAAAACCTCATTATTCTTAAATGTAATTACTCAGCTTTAGGCTGTTCCAGGGAATTTTTCACACGTAAAGGAAGACCAGATGGGGAAGAAAGGAATAAACAGTTTCAAAAGGTAGTGTCTTTTAACAGTGCTGCTGAAAAAAAGGTCGATTGTTTGAATGTATTAGCACTTACTTAAAACCCATGGCTATTTATAAGTGTTGAATTGGTCACTGGAGGGAGCTGAGATTACTCCCAGCAACAGGCAGCTGCATGTAAGCAATGTCCTTTGCAATGAGCTCTGGTGGTAGCATCGCCGAGCGGTGAAAAACCCTTTGGGGGGCCAGGCAGGCAGAAGGTCTGCATCAATGTTAAAATTGTCTTTTTTGTAAGAAAAGTGCTTATTAAAGAAGAAGGAAGAGTTTGGCTGGTTTGGGTTGGTTTCTTTTTTCTTTTTTTTTTTTGCTTCTTGACATATCTGGCAGTTTAATAATAGGGTTTTGGTGAAATAAATTCATCAGTGTTTGCCTTAAGGATGTGCATGTCATTTATTGTCGTGGAGTCCACAAAGGAAATTATTTCAGTAGACAGCTGGGATTTGTGTCTTATATTCCTGAAAGGAAACATCAGTCACAGTGCTCACAGCAGTCTTTTCAAAGCCAGCAAGAGGAATGGTCACCGCAGCGGGATTCCCCACAGCTCTGTTTCACCGTGAATTTGTCTTTTGTTTGTTTTTATCCTCCCTTTGGGAAAATGAGTCTCTGGAGGGACTGGCTGAATTCTAACTCTGTCACAGAGTGGTATGACTCAAAATAACACCACTGATTCCAGCAATATTGTACAGCACTGTAAGTAATGTCACAGGAAAAAGTAGGCTATTTAAACAGGTGGCAGAGCGAAGGCTTACCCCGTGGCACTCTGGTACTCCTTAATCCATCCCTGCCCTGCACAAGGGGATTGTTTGCAGACCAACAGCACCTTTGCTTGCAGTCTGCAGAACCCAAATCATCTTTTCCATTTCAGTCACATGCCTTTGCCATACACTCAGACAGGTTTTTTTCATTTAATTTATTTTTCCTATCTCCTTTAGACTATTGTCACCCTCTAATTTTTCCTGGTCTTCTGCATTTTTAGAAGAGAGGAAACAAAACAGAATGCAGTATTCAAACTGCAGATACCTCATGGACTAATGTGTAAAAATTGTATTCTCTTTGATGTATTCTTTTCTTAGTAGTTCTTAATACATTATTTATTCTTGAACTCCACGGGAGCACTGAACTGTATTTTCATGGTAATGAATAAGCAGCTCTGTGACTGTGCCTGGATATGCAAAATTGTGTGTGCATCTCCTTTCTCACGTATATCCCTATTCTTTTGTCTACACTGAATTTTCTTACCTGGTCCTTCAAACATGAGTGTTAGGAGGTCTTTCTACAGTTATTCACAACTGGTCCTTAGCTTACTATTCTGCCTGCTTTACTATTACCTGCAAATTTTGTCTGCTCTTGCCAATGACTAAGAAAAAGCTGAATACTGTATCCAACATGCAGACTGAGCCTACCACAATTCACCTCTTAGTCCAAAAAGCTTCATGTAAAATCTGAAGAGTAGAATTGAAGCTGTGGTTCCGAGCTAAGTTGCTTTATGTATTTCTACCCATATCTCTGAAGCAGAAGATTCTGGAGTAGAAAATGAATTGACTCCACCAGCATTAACCAATGACACGCTATTACATTGCAAAACACCTAACTTGTCCTCCATGCCAGTTTTCACAAGTATGTCTTTGCAGTGGGTTGACCCTGGCTGGACGCCAGATGCCCACCAAGCTGCTCTATCCTCAACTGGAAAGGAGGAGAAAAACATCTGGTGAAAATTTCATGAGTTGAGGTAAGGAAAAGGACAACACTCAGCAACTGTTTTCACAGGCAAAACAGACTTGACTAGGGGAAATTTATTTAAGCAAATCAGAGCAGGATGATGAGAAGTAAACCCAAATCCCAAAACACCTTCCCCCCAACCCCTCCTTCTTCCCAGGCTCACCTTTAATCCTGATTTCTCTACCTCTTCCCCCCAAGAGGTACAGGGGGACAGGGAACGGGGGTTGTGGTCAGTTCATCACACCTTGTCTCTGCCTCTCCTTCCTCCTCAAAGGGAGAACTCCTCGTACTGTTCCCTGCTCCAGCCTGGGGTCCCTCCCACGGGAGACAGTCTTCCATGAACTCTAAGGTGAGTCCTTCCAATGGCTCAACATGAACTACTCCAGCACAGGTACTTTCCATGGGGTGCAATCCTTTAGGAGCAGATTGCTCCAGCATGAGTCCCCCGGAGGGTCACAAGTCTTGCCAGCAAACCTGCTTCAGTGTGGGTTCCTCTCCTGATGGGGCCACAGTACCAGCCAGGACCCCACCCCAGCATGGGCTTTCCACAGGTTCACAGCCTCCTTCAGGCATCCACCTGCTCTAGTGTGGGGTCCTCCCTGGGCTGCAGGCAGACATCTGCACCACTGTGGACCTCCAAGGGCTGCAGGGGGACAACCTGCCTCACCATAGACTTCACCACAGGCTGCAGGGGAATCTCTACTCCAGCTCCTGGAGCACCTCTTCCTCCTCCTTCTTCACTGACCTTGGTGTCTGCAGAGCTGTTCCTNCTCTAGTGTGGGGTCCTCCCTGGGCTGCAGGCAGACATCTGCACCACTGTGGACCTCCAAGGGCTGCAGGGGGACAACCTGCCTCACCATAGACTTCACCACAGGCTGCAGGGGAATCTCTACTCCAGCTCCTGGAGCACCTCTTCCTCCTCCTTCTTCACTGACCTTGGTGTCTGCAGAGCTGTTCCTCTCACACATTCTCACTTCTCTCTTCTGGCTGCTGATGCACATTCACCTGCTGATGATTTCACCTCCTCTTTAACTATGTTATCCCAGAGGTGCTACCGCATCTCTGATGGGCTCCACCATGGCCAGCTGCATGTCTGTCTTTGAGCCGCCTGGCATTGGCTTGATGAGGGGAAGCTTCTAAGAGCTTCTCACAGAAGCCACCAGTTAGCACCCCTGCTGAGGAAACCTTGCTGTGAAAACCCAATGCAGTTGCCCGATTATCCCAGGGAATCATGCTAAGAAAATGTCTTTAAGGCGACACCAGTGTCCAAATTCATCTGGACGGTGCTCACCATGGGGTAACTGAGCTTTCAGCTCCACTCCAGTTCCTGAAGACATCCAGCTCTGTACTCACTCTGAAAATCTCCTATCGCTGAAGCTACAGAGAGCTTTGTGTTGGTGAATGGAATGTAGACTATTCCTCACACACTACGAAACACATGTCAATGAGATGCAAATTTCTGGCTGTTCTCAGTCTATTATCTGTAGACTTTCTTTATAGGACTCAAATATTCTTCTGCTGAGAAGCAATGCCCCTTTATATAAGATTAATGAGGCCATGGAAATGGATTTTAAAGTATACATCATTTGTTGTACGTAGCTAATGAGCAAGGGAATATATTCACATTTTTTGCCTCTTAAAAGCTCCTGTCTTTCAGTTGAAAGCATTTTCTGCTAATTAATCCTAATTCATGCTCTCCCCTATCTTCTTCAAAAGATTCTTTCTCTGTCATTTAAAAATGTATGCAAGTCAGACATAGTTGCAAAGAGGCATGCAGATGTACATATATATTTGAAAGGATGGCTTTCAAGTTACCTTATCTAGTGATAGACAGTAGATTCAGTAAGGTGAGCTATGATATCAATGAGAGTTTTAGTAACTGTTTGCACACTGCTTCACTGTAAGGGAGCAATTTCCTTTCAGCTTCATAAATTAATAGAGAAAACAAACCTGCTGCTGAGGTAATGACATTGCCATGAAAGCTGAGAGGGTAATAGCAAAAGGAATGCTCCGAGATAGCTTTATTATTTTTCACATTGCTATAGCTTTTGGAATAACCTAGAGCACTCCTTGAAGTCCTGTCACAAATATAAGACCATATGCTTTAGAGGAATACTTCACTGCTGAGTGTGTGAGATTGTTACATAGAGAATTGTATGGAGTGAAGTGATTAGTCCTATGCTTTTATGAACTTATGTCACGCTTAATATCTTTTGGATATATTCGTGTAACTTCTGAAAGAGTGACTTGCTTATACTTTGCAAGGGTAGGATAGATCCACCAGTACAGATTCATATCATAGAATCATAGAATGGTTAGAGTTGGAAGGGACCTTAAAGATCATCAAGTTCCAACCCCCCTGCCATGGGCAGAGACACCTCTCACTAGAGCAGGTTGCTCAAAGCCCCATCCAGCCTGGCCTTAAACACTTCCAGGGATGGGGCCTCCACAACTTCCCTGGGTAACCTGTTCCAGTGCCTCACCACCCTCACAGTAAAGAACTTCTTCCTAATATCTAATCTAAATCTCCCCTCTTCCAACTTAAAACCATTACCCCTTGTCCTATCACTAGACTTCCTGACAAAGAGTCCCTCTCCAGCTCTCCTGTAGGCTCCCTTCAGATACTGAAAGGCTGCTATCAGGTCTCCCCGGAGCCTTGTCTTCTCCAGGCTGAACAGCCGCAGCTCTCTCAGCCTATCCTCATAGGAGAGGTGCTCCATCCCTCTAATCATCTTAGTGGCCCTTTGCTGGACCTGTTCCAACAGTTCGATGTCCTTTCTATGTTGAGGACTCCAGAGCTGGACACAGTACTCCAGGTGGGGTCTCACAAGCGCAGAGTAGAGGGGGAGAATCACCTCCCGTGCCCTGCTGGCCACGCTTCTTTTGATGCAACCCAGGATACGGTTGGCTTTCTGGGCTGCCAGCGCGCACTGCCGGCTCATGTTGAGCTTCTCATCCATGAGCACTCCCAAGTCCTTCTCCTCAGGGCTGCTCTCCAGCCATTCTCTGCCCAGCCTGTATTTATGCCTGGGATTGCCACGTCCCAGGTGTAGGACTCTGCACTTGGCTTGGTTGAACTTCATGCCATTTGCATTAGCCCACCTCTCAAGCCTGTCCAGGTCCCTCTGGATGGCATCCCTTCCCTCCAGTGTGTCAACCGCGCCACCGAGCTTGGTGTCATCGGCAAACTTGCTGAGGGTGCACTCGATCCCACTGTCCATGTCTCCAACAAAGATGTTAAATAGCACTGGTCCCAGTACTGACCCTTGCGGGACACCACTCGTCACTGGCCGCCACGTGGACATTGACCCATTAATCACAACCCTTTGAGTGTGGCCAGCCAGCCAGTTCCTTATCCACCGAGTGGTCCATTCATTGAACCCGTGACTCTCCAATTTGGAGACTAGGATGTCATGCGGGACAGTGTCAAATGCTTTGCTTAAGTCCAGGTAGATGACATCTGTTGCTCTGCCTTTGTCCACCAAGTTCGTGGCAGTATCGTAGAAGGCCATGAGGTTTGTCAGGCAGGATTTGCCCTTGGTGAAGCCATGTTGGCTGTCTCCAATCACCTCCTTATTTTCCATGTGCCTTAGCAGAGATTCCAGGAGGATCTGCTCCATGATCTTGCCAGGCACAGAGGTGAGACCGACTGGCCTATAGTTTCCTGGGTCCTCTTTTTTTCCTTTCTGTCACAGCTCAGACAATGTGCAGCAAAATCCCTATCAATACCATCATTATGAAGCATTTCCCTCTCACTGTTTGCTAGCTACCTCGGACTCATGAACAGTAAAAAATATTTTCTGCTTTTAAAAGGATGCATTGAACCAAGGTTTCTTTATTTTCATCCCTACACACTGTGTTGTTCTGAGGCGCCAAGAAGGGCAAGGTCCCAGCACTTAGGGTTGAGTTTTAATGAGTCATGTCTGCGCAGCTCTCTACTGATTGGAAAATAAGGACAAAACCAACAGCATGCTCTGAGGTTTATAAGTTTTCAAATGAGAGAAATACCTATTCCTTTAAGGTTTCCTAAAATTGATAGAAAGGAAAGTGTGTGGGCTTGGGTGTTTTTTGGTTTTCCTGAACTAGCTGGTCCTGACCACTTTCTCAACAATGATGTCTATTTTGATATTGCACAAAGTGAACAGCTCACTTCTGCTCAGAAAATTTGGGGAGGGGGAAGAGTTAGAGAGAGAAAAACTGAGCAACTCCCAGTCTGCCCTCACAAATGCCAAATGTTCAGTGACAGAGATTGTCCTGGGTCCCTGGGAAAGGGATTGTCTCCAGAACCAGAACAGAAGCTCCAAGGACCGAAAAGCTTTGTCCAGGTGCTGTGTGCTCAAGAAGAGAAGTAGGAATAGAAAAAGTTTCCATGGCTGAAATTCAATGCAAATTTTTTTCTGCCAGAAATACAATCTTGAGTGCTTTAATAATTGGGCCACTCAGTCACTTTTATTGGCGTTACCTTCAGGATGAATGGACACGCTGCCAAACAAGGTAGACCTTACCTCCTTTCTTTCCTCTTGGCTATTTGTGTTTGCTCTGCCATTGCTGGGGAAACAGACATGGGGAAGTGACTTGGCCAAAGAATTACCTCTTTTCTGGCTAGGCAGTTTGTTCATGATGTATTTTTTGTGTTGCCTGCTACACCAAGTGTAACGTTGCCCAAGGGGAGGCATGGAAATACCACAAAGGAAGATGGCATCATTTTTTTTTCTCTATGAACAGATAAAATAACCTTTGGGACCGTATTGAATCCCTAGACTATCTCTAAGATAACAAATTGATTCTTACTCAAACCACAGCTACCTCTATAAAGAGGTTATGGCCTATTTCTTGAAAAAATCGTATGGGTTTTTTCCTTCACCAAATAATAACTGCAAAGTGAGAGATCACCATAGAAAATAAGTTCGCTTAGTCTCTGTCCTTTAAATATTTCCTCCCAGGTGAGAATGTTCCTGAAGACACTTAGTTATCACCTCAAAAAAAGAACCAACCCTAAAAATAAATTCAGAAGAACAGCAGACATGATGGGAAAATCCATAGTGTATATATTCAGTGCATTTAAATGTTCATGAAAGTTGCCAAGTTGCAGCCTGTGGGAGTGAAACATGGGTTCTTTGATGCATCCTGACTTCAGTAAACCATGGCAGAGATTTCATTGTGACAAGGGACCAATTTCTCCAACTGCCTGAAATAAGATAAAAGAATAAAGCAGATGTTTCCTTAGTAGAATTAAGACCAGGAGATGCACAAGCAGAGATCTAAATAATTTCTGTGTCTTTTTTTATGACACATTTGTGAATTATTTGCATCATGCACTTGTACTTAGGGAGCAGAACAGATGGTAGAGGTTTAGTTTAAAAAAAATAAAGAAAATATTTCTTTTTTAAAATGCTGATGCCAAGGATTTATTTACTACATCTGAAAGGTGTTTCTTACTTCTTGCTGTAACTGAAGTGTTTCTCCACTGACATTAAATGGGAATGAAGTGAGACCTAAGGGCATGCCTATGCTTGAAACTGTGCATTTTGTGTGTCCGTTCTTAATGATCCATGGCACAATGCACATACTCACTATGTTGTTATTTTCTGATGAAAACGTGTTCACAATGACAAATGCATTTTTGATGAAAACTATAGCAACCACACATCAATGCCATGTTTTTGAAAGGAGCGGACAACATTCCGGTCAAAATCTCACGGTTCATTGATTCAAAACTGTGTTGTAGTCACTCTGGGGTTTCTCACATTGCACATTGTGAGGTGAAGGAAATCCAGGTGATTGTGAGAAAAAGGCTGACGTTTGGAAATCATATTGTTTGACCCATACAGGCTTTTTGCTTTCCATAGCAAATTCCATATTGAAAATGTCGATGCACTGAAAAAACCCCACACTGGTAATTGCCAGAAGGTCGCAGAGATGCAGGTTATTGCAGACCAGACTACAATAATTTTACACTGTCATCTTTATGTCAATAAGTGTATCTGAGAAAGGAGGAGAAGGACTTAAAATAAAAACTATCAACATAATTATATCATTCTGCAAACATCAAGAGCAGCCTTACAGTCAGGAATATATCCTTTTCTGAGAGTTGTGATGTAGTGAAACAAATGCCATTAAGTGCAATAACTGAGTAAAATGCAACAGCTTGTGATATCCATGAAATTGCATTAATTCCATCTTGGCCATAGACCTTAAATGAGTATGTAACCAAGTTTCCAGAGTTGTAAGGTTGATCCTACTGCCATTGATTGGTACAATAATGATATAGTACAAGGCCACAAAAATAAGATACGCCTTTGCAAATATGTATGAAGCATATAGATTGACTTTTTATATTACATTAATTATATATTACATTATTAATGTGTACACTCAGAAATACCATAATATTAGGAATATTTTCTGGTATTCTTGATTTTGTATTCATATTTAACTTAGTAAATATTCTTAGAGTTAACATCCAGAAGGGAGCAGAATTGCTTGCCAAGATCCCAGTGGTCTAGTTACAAAGCAGAGTAAAACATTAAGGAGAAAGCTTACCCTTAGTTTGGGTGGCACTGGTTTCATTGGGGTTTTTTTCCCAAACCTTTCACCTTTTACTGTGATGACACCTAAGAAAAGTACCTAAGTTCATAGTATGAGCAGGTTTTTAATGATATGTAAAAGAGTTGAGGCATGGTTTTACTTCCCTCTTCTGCTCACTTTATTGCAGGAGTATATTTTACATGTGAATGGTTCTGGAATACAGCTCTAGATCATATTAAATAAATAGGTAGAGGGGCATAGCTTATCATAATTTATCATAAAGTTTTGCCTCTAAAGGAAGATATACAGTTGTTGAACAAAAGGTGTTTGGCTGTGAAATGGGCTGTAAAGTCACTGAACCACTGTTTGCCAGATATTAAATTAAAACAGATTATTTGTTTCTTTCACTGCAGTAGCCAAGAACTACACACTGTGCAAATCCAGAGTCTGCAAAAATAAATTTCTGACACATGTCCAAGACGTGTTTCAGCTTTGGGTGTGAAACTTGAGTGCTGCAAGATGTGAGACCTAGCTATCGCTAATACAAAGAAATAAGTCAGTTATCCTACTTTTCAAATTTGGAAGAAAAAGAAAAAGATCAATTATACCTGGTAAATTTTGGAATTTTATATAAGTAAATTAGACTAAATGTTTTCCAACTATACACAGACTTTTAGTTCTGAATCTCAGTGGAGCAGGTGACTGGCTTAATGTTCCCACCATCAGTTTCTACCAGCACCTGGGAGGAACCTTCCTATTATGCTGACACAAGGGGCTGTGCAAACTCTTCCTAATTTGCTTTGTCAAAATCAGACCAGCTACAGTAAAACTCCCTTGCTGTTGGTTTGAAGCCAGTCTAGCTGACCTTGCCTGTGCGATGAGTTTGTATGATTCCCTCCAGCTGGGAAAGTGGTGGGGACAGCAAACTGCACCAGAATGGCAATAACAAGCAGTTTGGGGGGACAAATATATATACAGCCACACCATCTGTTTGCTGTGTAAACAGCTGTCCAGTACCTGTCCTGGCAGTGATTTGATATAATAAGAATATACCTCACAAGAAAAGTTTGCTTTTCAGACTAGAACACTCCTGTGCATCTACGCTAAAGCACTTCTGCTGGCATGGCCAGTTGAGTCATGTGTTAGGTACTCTCAAGATTCATGAAGAGATGTAATTAACTTTATCAGTATAATGATTGCCTTTCTGTTTTCCCCAATGTGTTTGTGATATGGCTCCACATTGACAACACAGCAGTGGCACAGTCGTTATAGTAAGTATGGTCAGACAGGTACAGAGTATACAGACTTTCACACTGTGGGACAAAGTCCTCCTTTGTAGAGCACTTGAAAACATTTAGTCATGTTCACCCTAGACTTGTGCACATACAACACTTCAGGCAACTTATGGAATCATAAAGGCCACCCCTCAAAATTTAAAAAAAAAAAAAAAATCATTTGGAGAAGACTCTAGTCTGTCTTTTTTTTGAGATTTGCATAACTTTTGTGATGCAATTTGCACTTCATATATGTTGTGTGATAGGACTTTGCGTGGTGTGGAATCCTTGTGTTCGACAGATATTTCATGTACTCAGATTAAGTGAGTGCTTGATCTTATTTCGTATTTCAGGAATAACTTATATATGTATATGCAACTGCTGTAGAGGCAGCATAATTTAGCCTGATAATGGTTGCGGGTATTGAAAAAGCTGCATGTTACTGTTTGAATTACATTCCTTTCTAATCTTTCTAATGAACTTTCTCCTACATCAAAAAGGAGCATCTTACCAACTTTCTACCCATCATGCAGTAACCACTAGATTCTGCTTCCTTCAATAAGATTCTCTGATATCCTCTGAAGCTCCAAAAGAAGCCCCATCCCACACTGCAGCTGCTTAGCATTTTAGCTGATATTAATAACGTAGACCTCGAACAGTATAGAGTAAAGTGTCTTTTTTTATTTACCCAGTAATAGCCCTTTGTTTTCTCATCCTTCAAATCAAGGTGGGGTATAATACGCATTAGGCAAGAACTCTCAATGACATATCAAATCTTGTAAAAAATTCTATTTCTAGGGAAGCACTGTATCTTTCTTTGCTATTACTGAGCCACGGCTGTTCTGTGTGATGTTAACAGTGATAGACCTGATGCTGGTCTGGGATGTTAGGCAGCAGTAAAGACCACTCTCCTGGTTTGATTGCTCTCATAAGCTAGTTCTGGGCAGTTTATTTCTTTGGGTGGTTGTAACCTACCCTTCATCCTGCCCCGCTGCTTCATGTATGCAGCTGAGGGGGCTGCGTTGGTCCCATGGCCACTGCCAAGCCATATTAGCTCATGCCACTGAATAGTCCTGGAAATTCACCCCCTGGAAATTCCTCTCCTGCCCAGGCTCGCCCATCGCTAACCGATGGAGCTGTTTCTTTCTCCTGCCTCCACTCTGTGCTATAACCCGTACAGTTCCCTTGGTGCTCAGCTGGAGGAAGGGTTCAGGCCATGAAGGCTGGCCACCTCCCTCCACCACGCACTACGTCCTTTGCAGGTGAGAACTAAAACAGCAGCGGAACTAAAGGGTGGAGAGATGTTCCTTTGCAGACATCCTTGCTCTTTGGGACGCGCTGTCAGGTTCTGCCCAGCGTAGCCTTGCAGGCAAACAACCCTGAAGATGCTGTTGTAATCAAACCCAGGTGATCTGCTTGTCCCTCATTGTAGCTATAATTTGCCATCAAAGGAGAGCTATGAGCCTCCACAGTTTCTTGTGATAGGCTTTAGCTCGGGATGGGGGAAGCTGGTTATTTTATTTTATGAGGAAATATTAATTTGTAACAGAGCCTTAACTGAAGGCAATATGTAATTTTCTCCAATTGACAACATAAAATGCAATTGTGTTTCTCTTCCCTGAACTTGTTTTCAGGCATTCTACACAGCAACAGAAGAAGGGTGAAAAAGACTCATTAGGAAAAAGACCAATTTTGTGGTAAAACTTATTCCTTATTACTATGGGGATGCCATTGCAGAGAGAATAACCTTAATTTTGTTATTCATATATGTGTACATTATCTGCATTATAAATCAGATAGGGTTGGTCAAAGAAAAAATTGGAATCTAAATAAACCACAGTTATTGCCATACACAGCACTCAGCAGTACTGGTTTACTATTGCACTCCCAGGTCTTGGCAAAATACCTGCTCACAAGTCTGTACTTGCCTAGTTCAGCAGCAGCAGCCGCTTATAAACACTTTCCAGACAATTCCTTCTACATAGATTTGCAAGCCTTTTTAAAGTAAAAATATGATTTAAAAAAAAAATACTTCAGAATCAATCCTGCATATTTTAATGTAAATTTAAAATTTGTTTCTAAATTCATATGCAACCAATTCTTCATTGCTTTGAAATGAAGTGAAAAAAACCCACCACTTTATGCTTTCCTGGTTTTACTGTTTCAAATATGTGGGTGCACTGAAAACAATTCAGCTGATCTTGTATATTTCTATAAATAAATGACACGTCATTGACTAGATTATTTTTACAAATATTTATGATTTTTAAGAGTGAGTTAGAAATGCTACTTTTTATATTGCTCTGTTTAGAGGGATTTTGCCATAAGCCATGCCAGTAAACATAGCAAAATATTGTCCGGAGAGACACAATTGCCTAATTTCTGTTTAATGTTCTAAGTGATGACAAGTGACCATGAGACTAAACATATATCATAGAATCATCATAGACTCATAGAATCATAGAATGGTTAGAGTTGGAAGGGACCTTAAACATCATCAAGTTCCAACCCCCCTGCCATGGGCAGGGACACCTCTCACTAGAGCAGGTTGCTCAAAGCCCCATCCAGCCTGGCCTTAAATATAAAATATATTCATTACTGAAGGAAGACAAAAGCTAACGTGATCCATTTGGCATTAATCACAGCTAAAACAATCATGGAAACCTCTTTTGAACTTGCAATGGGCATATCAGAATGGGGATTGGTTCAGAAGTGTCTGGCCATTGACCATCAGAGTCCATCATACCTGACTCATCATCATGCTTGTAAATGCTTGTTTTATGAAGTTCAGCTTACAGAATGCATTTGAAATAACATGTAATACTAGAAATCTCTTAACATTATCCATTTATACAGCAGACCAACTGGCAAAAAAAAAATAAATCTGTTCTTCGACAGAATGTGGCAACATGGTTTTTTCCCCTTTATTGAAGAATCACTGTGCATGCAAATTTGTGAAAAAAACCCAGTCAAACGGATTCTTTTCCTGTTACACTTGAGTATAATGCTAAATTGTCTCTGCAAGCAGAGATGCTGCAATACTGTAAATAGTGTAGTATATTTTAATTTCTATACCTGTCCTCAGATAAAATTATCTAATCTTCATCTGTTTATACCAGTTGAGGATACTGGACATTTGGTCCATCTGTTTAACGCAGTGTGCAAGCACTCACTTTGTTATTTAAGTGTCTCCTATTTTGCTCTTGTGTCATTTCTCACAGAAAGTGAGGAGGCATTT
Organism: Chionis minor; assembly: GCA_013398295.1. Lineage (NCBI taxonomy): Eukaryota > Metazoa > Chordata > Aves > Charadriiformes > Chionidae > Chionis > Chionis minor. The sequence goes on along the minus strand of VZSF01004099.1, from coordinate 163,780 downwards.
AAACTCCGTGATCAGACTTCTTTCAGCTGCTTGACAGGGACTCTGGACAGACATATAAGTTGGGGCAGACTATTATAAAAAGTCTGAGACTACGATTATGAGTTTTTTAAAAGGGGAAGAGGGAAGAGTCCTTCTACTTACTGTATTTAATATTTCCCTGCCTGATTTGAACTGGATCTGTCTATTCTCTCGTAAAGACATAAATAACTTCATATCAGACTATCAATTCCTTAAGCAAGTAAGGGAAGGCCTTTATATCCATTGCTTTTTCATAGGTCCATAGACACAATCAGAAGCCATCTTTTTAGCTTCTTTCTGTAAAATGATGGCTATGGAGTCATACCTAAATTAAGACATAGAACCACAGAATACTTCACATTGAAAGGGACCTTGGGGGACTATCTAGTCTCAGTTGACCATCCAACTAGATGACCTCCAAGGGTCCCAATCAATTTTCTGCTTAAAAGAAGATGAAAGAAGTAGGTTACTCTGGTCTTTGTCTAGTCACATGTGGAGCACTTCCAGGGATGGAGAACCCACAGCATCCTGCATTGTTTTCAGCTGGGATAGAGTTAATTTTCTTCCTATTAGCTAATATGGTGCTATATTTTGGATTTGTGATGGAAACAGTGTTGATAACGCAGGGATGTTTTAGTTATTACTGGGCAGTGCTGACACTGAGTCAAGGCCTTTTCTGCTCCTCACATCGCCCCACCAGAGAGTAAGCTGGGGTTGCATAAGAAGTTGGGAGGGGACACAGCTGGGACAGCTGACTCCAACTGAAGAAAGGGATATTCTATACCATATCATGTCACACTCAGCAATAAAATATGGGGGAAGTAGGAGAAAGGGGAACATTCAGAGTTACGGCATTTGTCTTCCCAAGTAACTGTTATGCGTGATGGAGCACTGCTTTCCTGGAGATGGCTGAACACCTGCCTGCCAATGGGAATTAGTGAAGAAATTCCCTACCTTGCTTTACTTACACACACAGCTTTTGCTTTACCTTTTAAACTGTTTTTATCTCAAGCCACAAGTTTTCTCACTTTTACCCTTCCAATTTTCTCCCACATCCCACCGGAGCAGCTGTGTGGGGCCTAGATGCATACCAGGGTTAAACCACAACACCCCTGTGGACACAGTGCTTGAACACAGTCAGGGTTTCTTTTCTTTCTTTTTTTTTTTTTTTTTTNTTTTTTTTTTTTTTTTTTTCTTCTCTTTATATGCATTCAGGATTTCCTTTGCTGTAGTTTGTGATAATTGCTTCGTGCCTTTAACCGTGTACCTCTGTCTTCTCAATGAAGTGCCCCTACTTATCCCATCTTCCCCTTCCCCCTTCTCCAGGGTGAACCAAGTTATCTCTTCCATGCTCCCCAATACACATCTTTGCTGTCAAATGCTCCATGCTCCTTGGTGGCTATTGGCAGGACATTTACAACAATCATGCCTCTACCAGTTTGTTCAGAAAGGAAGCATGCTTCATCAAAATGGCAAATAATTTAGGGATCCTGAGGGTGCTATAAACAAACTTTTTAAACTAGAACCCAAACTGATCAATGATTAACTTTATCTGAGAAGAATCCAGAATTTGTCTGTATCATTGACTCATTACACTCTCTAGTTCTTGGGCTGTTGTGTAGCTAGGTATTTTAAAGGTTGTGAAATGCATAAATGATATGTTAATAAAGTATAAACATCTGTAATTGCATACCATCTACATTTTTGTGTTCTGGGAAAACAGTATTAGAAGACACTTAAAATTACCAAGCTATGAGTAGCCTCCAGCAGGACTTGGTAGAGAGTGCCTGAGACTTGTTTTTGTTCTTTTTTTAACATGGAAGTACAGAGTTATGATTTCAGCATTCGATACCCCATTAGGGAACCATCAGGAACTAAGTTTTTTTCTCTGATTTAATACTTCTAATTATTTCCAGTGTTTCTACTTTCAGCAAAGTATTTCTCCATTTAAGAAGACACAGTATTTAAAATCTGGTCTTATTGGTGAGTATTTTCTATCAACAGTAAGAAAAAAAAGATATTTTATTGCTTGATCCAATGCAGAAATTCCTCCTTAGGCAGGTATCTAATTTTCAATTCTTCCTTGTCTGGCAACTTTTCATGAATATACAGTTTTTCATGAATATTTGTTACTGTAAAGATGCAAAGGATGGAAGGAAGCAGTATATTACAATTAAAGGAGAAAGAACCTCCTAAAGACCAAGCTAGATAAGCATTTTTCCCTGTAAAGTGAAAACATGAATTCATAGCATAGCTTAGAAGTTAGTGATATGAAGACATGGGAGGAAAAATGAACTGCAAGAAAAAGTCAAAACTGATTGTGCAACAGTACATTGAGCTGCAGTTTGCCTGAACAATTTAAATTAGCCAACATTTTACAAAATGAGACACATGACCGAGGGTTCACCAATTTGAAGTTTACTGTTTAAAAAATGTTTGCAGCTCTGCAAAAATAGCAATGAAATTTCTGGAGTCCCAAAGCAGCTCTTGCTCCTATGAAAATTAATGATTGAATGAAAATGGAGAAAAAAAGTATATACTAATCCCACTCCTGAAAATACAGAAATAGACGCACATGTTAGATTTACTAGGGACACACCGATAACACAGACACAGGAGATAATAGAGATCAACCCAAAGCCTAATTTAGCAAATTAACAGCAAGAAAATCTATCTGATCCAATTCAGCCATAGTGTACCCTGTTGACTGACTTAACTGTATGATGATATGACAAATATAATCAAGTGTGGATTAAATCTCTGTAGCTTCTCAAATTGCCGTTAGTCTTAATATCACCAATGACTCTCAGTGACAGCTTTTGCTGGCTTCATAGCTGTCTTACCCAGCAAATGACAGAGAATTATTCCTCACGAAGTGTAATTTCCATTATACAGTGTCCACTCAGCTCTAATTCAACTACACTCCATTTCTTTGTGTTTTTATTTCAGTAGGCAAAGCAGTACGACTCACACAAACTTAAACTCCATTTGTCCTTTCGGTGACCATGAATAAATAAAGAGCTAGTGTTTAGAGATCCCTGAAGATATGTCTAAACAGATAAAGCAAAAGAACACAGCATAAGTAAAAATACATTAGGACTTGGTGCATTGGTTTGTGATGTCATCTGTACAGTGGTGTCAATTTAGGTTTCTGCATGGACACTGCTAAGGGAAAAAAAATCATTCAAGTAAATTGAACACAAACACTACAATATTTTAATTTGTGTATTATATTTTCAATATTTGCAGAGTACATTGTGGTTACTGATCTCTTTTTCTCATTGAACACCGGTTCTGTCTCCCCACATCCTTCCCCCCAGTAATATTATGGTGCACTCATCGGGCGGTTCCAAGTTCTCTCTTACTGCTCATAATTAGGGGCGTACTGGAATAGTTTTCTTGTGCAAAACACTTCATAATATATCTACTTGTCTCTATATTGTCTCTATTTATCTATTTACACATACAAATCCTATATATGTTTTCCCATGCCTCATCAGGACAAAGATTACAACTTTTACGTTTTTGACAGCTGAGAAGACATCCAGCTCAGTCTTATACTCACCTCCCGTCATCCTGATTGAAGCAGCTTTTGGTCGTGCCATGTTAACAGCTCCAGTTTGCAGCAGCCAGATGAAGATCAAAGGTGGAGCAGTTTTTGCATTTCACATTCCCACTGGAGTGTCTCTATTTTATATAGGCATTGTCAGAGCATACGTTCTACATCTCAAGTGACAGCCCTGAGCACTGCACTAGCCAGGCTTTTCTGCTCTTGTTTTGATCATGATTCCTATCCTGGACTCCCCCAAAATCCACAAAGATGTAATTAAAACTGATATATTTTTGTGCCAGTTTTCCCACTTTTGTGTTTCACTGAATGTCTCCTCATCAACTCCACGTTTTCTACCGTCACCTCTGTATGTTTACTCTGACTACATAAACTGATAAAGCAGGCTGTTTTTTTCTCTTGCTACTTTCTGCATCTAAATTTATTTAAATATTTTACTAAAAGATTTTGAGAACATTTAGAACACAGGATGTAAAAAACCTGCATACAAATCGTTGTATAACTCAACAGTTAAAATCAGAGAATACAAAAACCAGTGTATTTTATATAAAAATTGAAAATCCTGAAAATTAAAATTAACTGTGAATTAATGAGAAATTCCAATATTTGGAAAAACAGGCACAATTTAAAACCAGGAATCCACTACGTCTACTAAGACCTGAAAATAATTAGAAATAACAACATTATTAAATCATTATCAAATTACTTATTCATCTATTTACACCATGTTGCAACCATTTTCAAAACCAAAGCACTGAGTATAAACAGTAACTGTAGCAACTACAGATTTATTTTCTGCTTAGGTACAATCAGCCTACAGCAGAACACTCTTGGCAAATAATTTTAAATTTTATAAACAAGACAGTCTGTAACCACCCCTTATTGGTTAATAAACTCAAGTTGCACAACCAACAAGTTTTGCAGGTATAATCTGATGTCAAATTGGTTTAACTTGCATGTGATTCTTGCTTCCGGTCTCATGAAACTCGGCATTTGTGGGAGCAAAATGATACTAGCAGTGATACATAAATATGTGTAAAATCAGGATTTAGTGTATCTTTGATACACACTGCATAGCGTGTTTTCTTTGTGAAGGCGCTTTCCACATTTAAAATGTACAGAACATAAGAAGAAGTTATGAAGTCAGCTGTAACTGATTCTTCAGAGCAACGAGTTCCTGTTCTCCACCCCCTCGAACAGAAATGCCTGCAGTTACAGACTATGGGGTCAGACATGGGAAGAGGGAAAGAAGTGAGTTTTCACTCAAGCTTAAACTGTGAAATGTACACATGCAGCCAAGTAAATGTGGCGTTTTCAGTTTTGTATCTTGCACAGAATCTTTTCTGGGAATAGTGAGAGGGGAACAACTGGTCGTAGCAGTTCTAGACTTTTCTCCATTATCTTTTCCATTACTTTTCCCCCTTTGCCTTTTTACTTTTTTTTTCTTGATTTTTCAAAAATATTCATCTTAATTCTTAAAATTTTCAGTCAAATCAAAGTGCTTTCCAGTTTGCACATGGAAACAAAGACTCAATAATTATTAAGGTACAAATAAAACAAGTTGACACATATCTTTAGGGATATAGTTCCTGTTCATTCAGCATCTAATGGATAAGGTTTTCTTCCTCAAAGAATGGTGATTTTTCCCAGTTTTATCTTAAAGCTAAAACTGACTTGTAAATACCTTGAAATGTAACTGTTCTGTACATCGGTAGTAAAGGTATCAACGATTTTCATTTCTTGGGGCACAAGAAAATATAAAATTGTGGATGTGAATGGTTATCTTTGCCCCTGATACTTCCCAAATGCTGAGAAACCTGCTACAACCCTGAGCCACAGCTAAAAGCCGGTGCTTCCTTTTCCTGCTTACACAGCACAGACTGTCATCGAACTTGCCTGGGAAAGGAAACAAAGAGGATATGCATCTAGAGAAACCTCAAGAGAAAGAAATCATGCAAGCATCTTCAAACTGCTTCCAGACCCGAATGACACGTACCTAGTGTCTCATGTCTTTATGGAGAGAGGCATTTCAACTCAGTTTAATATAAGTACGTCAACATAGCTGGGAGAAGAACTTTCAAAAGCATGAATGTGAGTTAAGGACACATTTCTTCCTGCCTCTCACTTAGGTACCGAACAGCTTTCACTACTCTGCAAGTCTTCATCGCAAAGGTAACAACATTTCATAGTCCAGTGCATACAATTCAATTAACTTCCAGAGATGGTGCTGGAAAGGGTGCAGTTTAATCCTCAGAGTACAGATTGGATTTCAGTATTGATATTTAAGGAGGAAAAATGTAATCAACATTCTTAATTGTGCCTGAGTGTTGACCCCTCATCACATCTCAGAAACAGAGTAGACAGGAAATCCACAACAGCATATTTACAAACTACCTTTTTCAGAGCAAACTGTGCATTTGCCACTATATATACACAAAAAATAACAGAAATCAATACTAGATTTTCTTCATAAATGGCATCCTGCCAGTGAGCTCTTTCATTAATACACTAGGAATGCCAATACAATTACGCATGACCTCTTGACTGTTAAGGCTTCCAAGCCTTTTATCTCATTAAAAACTGATGATCTATGCCAGAAAGAGATACTGCTGCTGTTATTCAAGTCCAGAACTGAAAAAAAAATGTTTATTATATAACTTTATTATGAGGATACTTTAATGAAAACATTCAGTTTCTTGATGTTTTTATTATCTCTCCATTAAATTTGCATTTTCATTGATACTTAAAATATATCTAATTCCGTTCTGTCCTCTGTTTTGTAAATTTAAATGCTTTGTCTGTATTTCATTGAGTTGCTCTATATGAAAGTATTGATTTAATCAAGTACATGAAATTCACTTCAACTTTTCATGACTTTAATGGTGCAATATCAATGATACAGCATTGTGCTGAAATGCTTTTTCAGAAGGGATGTACGCTGAGCACTACTTTATCTGATCAAGACAAAAATTTTGCTAAACTTCACTACTTCATTTGGTTTGGATTTTGTTCAGTACCAAGAGTATGTACCAAGTTCTTCTTTGTCTTCTACAGGTATAAAGCTGTCTCAATGTAAGCTGAGAAACTATTTGTATAGTTGAGACAGAAACAAATTTTGCACAAAATATCCTGGAAGGGGTTACCTTACAAAGTTACCTTGCAAGTATTTGTATTGGAAACTGTATTTATATTAAAACTTTCTTTTGTTTGTTTCCTTTGTTTTATTTATTTGTTTGATACATAACCTAGGGAGGACCCAGAATGGAAGGGATATTTTTGCATATGTGTGCATGTAGTTATACCCACAGACAGAAAGGTATGTTGAGGTATTCTTAAAGGCATTTCAGAATGAATGAAAACATAGCAGTGGTTTATTTCATTACCTTGATGGATGGATGTTTATTGCTACCCACTGCAGATTGTCTCCTCAAGTAGAGTTTCATTTTTTGTTGTACAAAAAATACTGTACAAAAATAAGTAGATTAATGGCAGTTTTCTGGGGGTGTTCTCAGATGCTTTCTCAAATTCTCTTTTAATAAGGAAAGGCTTAGAAAGTATAAATCTAGCTCTATGAGCTGTGCCAAAAAGCTACAGTACTTCTTACAAATATAAAACTCCAGTTCATCCTTCAGTTATTACTGTGGCGTAGCAGGATATCAGGGCTGTGCCTGTGTGCACGCTGAGAGCAATTGAATCATTAATTCCATGGGTAGTCCAGGAGCACCTGGGCAGTCATCTGCAAGGGGAAGACTCTGGGATGGCTGAAGATAGTGGACCACCTTGGAATGAGGTGCTCAGCTCCCAGCCACCTTCACAATTGGAAATCTGACTGATTGCTGCAGGCACCCTGCAGGTAGGAACTCTGGACCACCCGCTGGTTCCTGCTGTGCCCAGTCCTCCCACTTGCATATGTAAATTCAATGATTATCACTGGGTGGATTCACCTGGAGGCACCCAGGCAGCTCCTGCTGCAATGTTTGTTGATCATTCCCTTGTATCTAGACAATAGAAACTTTCTGCAGCTGCAGAAATAACCTTACAGGGCAGCACCTTGTATTCAGGATATATAGGAGATGTTTTGCTGGTAAAGACAATAGTGAGGGATCATGCATGTGCTGGGGCGTTCACATACACTCATAGACATCTAGGTTACAAGAACTGAGCAAAACAGCAGTTTGAGGAGGTTCTCCTGACTCAGATGAAGATGTCATTGAGAACACTTTTGTAACAGAGACTCCCGTCATGTGGAAAGCAACCAACCATCCAGTTTAATTCCCCAAAAAAATCATTACCCCTAGCCAAAACACCTGTCACTAATGGGATTATTTTTTTTTAAACGAAGAATATCCATGGTTGTCTGGTCAAAACAGCTCCTGGCTCAGGATATTGGCTCAGGTTTTTCTGTCAGTGTAAAAGTATTCATGAAATGTCTGCCATAAAGGCAGTCCTTCTTCTGGCAATTTGAGCTGTGTTTTTTGTTCTTTTTGGACAGCTTAGAATGAAAACACATTTGTCTTCTTAGACAGCTAGCCTAAAAATCCTAAAAGAGTACATTAACAGTAACACCAGAGATTTATTATCCTAGAGAAAACATGCAGTCAAGCTGTCTGCATCTCTTTCTACTCTGTCCAGTCTGTGGAAGCTTCCTCTTATTTTCATTTAAGCTAGGTTGAAAATAAACTTCTTGGGGCAGGGACTCATTAACGCAAGGTGGGGTTTTTGTTCAGTTAGTTGGGTTTTTTTAATTTGTTAGTGTCAACTTGCTGTTATGCTACACATTAAAGATCCGGCTAACAGTAAGAGAAAAGGGGAAGACAGGTAAAACTGAACTTAAATTGTTGATGCTCATCAAAGCTTCAATTTACTTTACTTTTTTATTATTAACCAGCAAATGCAAGCATCATCTTCTCAACCGTTAGGGTTTTAAAATTATTTTTATAGAGCTTTTTTAGTAGAAATTGAAAGGAGGGCGGTGCTGCAGAACAAATTTCTGTGTTAAACACACCTACCATTCATGGTGTTGAATACAGAAAGGCGGTTTCATACATTTTGTAAACTGTGCTGAAATGTACCTATTGTGAAAAGTACTTGGAGTTCTCACAGCCTGGGATGCTTCAATCTGGAAAAGACATAGAAAAGAAAAGAGTACAGTAAGAGCCTGTACAACACTGAATGACTGGGACAGAGTGAATAAAGATTTATTGTTCACTGTCCTTTCCAATAAGGGAACTAGGAGATGTCAAATTATTTTAAGAGGTGACAGATGCAAAAAAAACTTCCCAAAGTGCTTTTTCAACGTGTTTTGATTAATCTGTGAAACATCTTGCATAAGAGGTTGTGAATGGACTTTTGTCCAAGAAGTGACTAGACAAATTCATAGGAGGAAGATCCATCAACTGTTGCTACATACAATAATGTCTCTGTCAGCTCAGGGAGTTCACTGGAGGCTGGAAGGGCTGCCAGGGAGAGATCATTGCATACTTCCCTTGTTTGCCTTGTATTTTCTACCCTAGGCTTTCACTTTCGGAGACTGGAGACTGAAAATGAGGCTCAGCAGCCCCTTTGTCTAATTCAGTACAGCAACGTTTATGTTTTTACCTCTTTCTTGCTTCCTGAAGCTTGCCAGTTTCAGGAATGTATACGTTATTTTCCTTCAGAGCAATCTCTGTGATATAACGGAATTCTTGCCAAAACTACCCCCGTGAAATATATCTGCATTACAAGTCTATTTCTGGAAAGCACTGGTGTGGTAGAAATGTCTCTGAGGGAAGCCCTTTATATTCCTAACTTTCTGCAAAACTCATTCTAGTTTGTAGGTGTTATATACAAAATAATTGATGATAGTAGTAAATGCCAGCTACTGTTTTCCTTTAGAACAAATAAAGACAAAGGGTTTTCTTTTGCAAGCAACAAACAGGCTTATATTGTAGGACAGCCAAGCACTTTTCTTATTTCTTTTAAAGAAATTTTGCAACACCTTGATAGAGTTACTTAAACCGAGATACAAATATTAATGAAAAAGTCATGTTATTGAATGTTATTGTCCTAATTTTTAAGTGTTTGCTGCTCAGATAGGGTTCACAGTACCAGGCTAGTTGTTCAGAGAATGAATAGAAGTCGTCTTTGCAAAAGCTTCACAAAAATCATCGCACCTAATAAGGATGTCATTTCAGCTCTTCAGTGGTGGCTCACTCTTTAAAATAACAGTCAGAGGTTTAGTTCTTTGGAAATATGGCTAGAGATTAAGGCTTTCATTCTGACCCATATTTGAGTATGAATAATTTCATAATATTGTTAATAATTAATCTTGGATAGCCCACTAGGTTACAAAATGGCAGACAAAGATGTTTCTGAACTTATGAACATTTTCTTGGTATTTGGGAGGCATGATAAGCACAATCATAAGCAAAATAGACCAATTTTAGAGTAAACTACTCTCCCATGGGAGATTCCTAGAGCTGGCAAATTTTATAAATTTGTAGCTGGACTGCAGCTTTTTGAAAATGGGCCCAGGAACAGGGACTGTGTGTCATTTCATTTGATTAACAATATCTTTGCTTGAAGTCCTTTCACAATGCACAGATACTGGAAGTTTAGTAATATAGGCTGCAAATGTATTAAGGCTCCCTGTTGTGCCTGCTTTAAACAGATCCTTTTTCAATGTTATGTAGGGTTCATGTGCCATGCAGGAGGGAAGGGACAAAAGTGTCTGAGAGGAGCCCCAGAGAACAGAAACAGAGAAGAGCCACAGAAAGTTTAGGGTTTACTTAGGCAGCCTGGGTTACCTCGACAGGATTCGTGCACTTTTACAGCTTTTTATTCTTCTGGCACCTCTTTTGATTGTGAGGAAAGATATGCAGATTCATTGCATGAAATGCCATAAAAATACTTAATTCCATTTTGAATAAGCCTATGCACATGGTGGCTTTTTATATAATTGATAGTTACTGACGTGTTGGTTGGACAAGGGAAATAAGCCAAAAATACATGTTATTTCAAATGAACTAGTGTAACATAATAAATGTCAACGCCTTATCAGTGTAAATATTTTTGCTAGACAGCTGAAAAAATGAGTTGGAGGGTCTGATTCTGAATGTAAAAAAGCTTCTTAAGTCAGTAAAGTTTCAGCAGGAAAAAGGAAGAGCTGTTGAGCCACGTGGGGCTAGCACAGCCCCTGGGAGACCCTCGAAATGGCTAAGTGCTCTCCTTCACACTCTTCAAAACCATCTGAGACATTCCTGTCAGTCTGCACGGTGCTGAGCTGTAAGCTTGTTTCCCTGCATGGTATGACAGGACTCCACATCTCCTGATGTCCCAGAGACAATCCTGGACCTAAAATATGTGGGAGAAGGCAAGGAGGAAAAGGAACCATCTGTTCCTCTCTGATTCTTCAGGCAACAGAACTAGTTGGGTGGAAATGGATAACTGGCAGGTAAATTTCAAAGAAACAAGTGAGTTATACTGCATTTCCAGCAAAGATGCAGGGCACTGAGAAGGAGGTGTCGTGCTTGTAACCACAGCTATCATTATTAATGTCTTGCTGGAAATGGTAAATTGCAAGAGGAGTAACATGTTCTAAATGAATATTCAATATGGGGATATTTCAACTGTCCTTTAATCCCTTTAACCATAAAGATCAAAATTTCTGAGCTACCGTTGGAGAGACCCATTACACTGATTGTAGATGTTCCCTTGAAGGTTAAAATATAATTTCTGTTGCGGTTAAACATTTGCTGTCCTTGCTGCAAATTGTCTCCACTACAAGATTTTGGCCTTGGCAGCACCAATAAATTAATCAGCCAACATGGCTTCATTAAGGGCACATTGTGACAGACAAATTTGGTGGCCTTATATGATGGTGTTACAGCATTGGTGGATAAGTGAAGAGCAACTGACATCATGTAACTGGAATTGTGCAAAGCATTTCACGCTGTGCCCAACAACATCCTTTTCTCTAAACTGGAGAGACATGGATTTGATGGGTGGGTCTCCTGGTTTGAGGTAAAACAGGACCAATTTTGTTCTGTAACTCTGCTTTCTAACTAGGCCTCTGCTAACTGCTGAAATTGGAAGCATATTGTGCTGAAAACTGCTCTTTCTCAGAGCGATAAGCCCCATGTCTATAGCTGATGCCGAGGCACAGTATGCAAAGAGGCCCTTGCTTATACTTATTGCTATAACAGCCAAGGCCAACCAAGTTTGTTATTTGCCCCATTGGAGGGTCGGAAGCGGAAAAGCATAGAGGGGTCCCACTTGTGGGGAGGACCTGCAGGACAGGTGACCCAAAACTGACCAAACAGTATATTCCATTCCATCTGCCTCATGCTCAGTGTAAAAGCTGAAGGACCAACGGGTCAGCCCTCTTTCTTGCTTCAGTGGCCAGCGTGCGACGAGGACTCTGTCTGTTATTCTGCTTTTGATCCCGACCTGTGTGTTCCAGAATCCAGATCTGGAATCCAGTTCCCAGCCGTTGCTGAGTCCAGTCTGGACTTCCCCAGTGCCTGCTGGTGATGTGTTTGTCATCCTGGGAGCTTGATACGGTTTTGTATATATATTCCATTATTTTCTTTTTATTATTTTATTCTTTATATTTCATTAAAGTAGTTTAGTTCTAACTAAACTAGTCTTTCTTTTTCTCTCTCTCCTGCTTGACAGGAGAGAGGGAACATCTGTCGCTCAGCTTGTTTGGACCAATCCTGTCCAAACCCACGACAGTGGACCACTTGGTGGATAAGGAATTGGCTGGATGGCCACACTCAAAGAGTTGTGGTCAACAGATCAATGTCCAAGTGAAGACTGGTGATGAGTAGCATGCCCTGGGGGTCAGTATCGGGACCAGTACTATTTAACATCTTTGTTGGTGACAGGGTTGTTGGGACTGAGTGCATGCTCAGAAAGTTTGCCAAAGACACCAAGCTGTGTGGTGTAGTTCACATGCTGGAGGGAAGGGATGCCATCCAGAGGGACCTCGAAAGTCTTGAGAAGTGGGTCCGTGTGAACCTCATGAAGTTCAACAAGGCCAAGTGCAAGGTCCTGCACCTGAGTCAGGGCAATCCCAAGCACAAATACAGGCTGGGTGGAGAATGGATTTAGAAAAGCTCTGAGGAGAAGGACTTGGGGATGTTGGTGGATGAGAAGCTCAACATGAGCCAGCAATGTGCGCTCACAGTCCAGCAAGCCAACTGCATCCTGGGCTACATCAGAAGAAGCATGGCCAGCAGGTCAGGTGAGGTGGTTCTGTCTATCTACTCCACTCTGGTGAGACCCTACCTGGAGTACTGTGTCCAGCTTTGGAGTCCCCAATATAAGAAGGACATGGGCCTGTTGGAGCAGGTCCAGAGAAGGGCCACGAGGATGATCAGAGGGCTGGAGCACGTCTACACGAAGACAGGCTGAGAGAGTTGGAGTTGTTCAGCCTGGAGAGGAGAAGACTGGGGAGACTATGTAGCAACGTTCCAGTAATTAAAGGGGACCTACAGGAAAGATGGGGAGGGACTCTTGATCAGGGAGTGTTGTGATAGGATAAGGGGTAATGGTTTTAAACTGGAAGAGGGTAGATTTAGATCAGATATTATGAAGAAATTCTTTACTGTGAGTGTGGTGAGACACTGGAACAGGTTACCAAGAGAACTGGTGGATGCCCTATCCCTGGAAGCGTTCAGGGACAGGTTGGATGGGGCTTTGAATAACCTGGTCTAGTGGGAGGTATCCTTACCCTGGGCAGGAGTGTGTGTACTAGATGATCTTCAAGGTCCTTTCCAACTCTCACTGTTCTGTGATTCACTCATCTACATTGAATCATAGCCTGCAAGAAGCAGTTTTGCTACCATGTGTATGTACAAAGTCTGCCGAGTTTAGACCCCATGTCTGTTCCACAAACTAATAGAGGAAGGAAGGACTTGCTAATGAGAACTCCTGAATTCAGCATTATTTCAATGAAAATTGAGAAAAAATGTAATGTAGAAATGCCACTGTAAAACTTCTTCAGTATAATGGACTTTTTCTTCTTGTGTAGCTATAAAAATCAACATAATTTTAATAAGTGCACCTGATGTTAAATTTTCTGCTAAACAAAGAATTGCAATCAGTCCAGTACCCTTAACACCAAGAAATGTAAGTGAACAGATGGGTTACCACTAGTTTTTCCTTATATAGTGATAGTGAAACAGCTTTTTTTTCAGTGGAAGACAGTAAAACCTAATTTTTGAAAATACAACTCCTCAGGGACATAGACTGTTCTCAGATTTTATACAATTCTCTGCTCTTACACAGCTTGGGAAATTTCCATTACTTTCCTAACATCTTTTCTTAGTTTTGATTATTCAGTTGTGGATTTTTCTTTCTAAATGAAAGGTTTTCTGTGAAAAGGAATAACGTGAAAAAAATATATTTATTTTAAAAACAGGGAAAAAAGTTTCCTTTGCTTGACCATCTCCTCTTTCTCTTTTGTTTTTGCCTTTTGGTGTTGTTTTTTTTTTTTTCCTGCATTTTTTCAGTTAATTATGTTAATTTGATTCTGAAAATTCAAAACAGTGAATTTTAAGCAAGACAAGTGTCTTGCTTAAGTTATCTTGCTGTCTTATCTTTGCTCTTTTCTTACAAGTCCTGCCACTTGAGACTTAAAGACAAGCATGCCATGGATTTGCTGGGGTCAGACTGATGTAAGAACAGAGTCGTATCATTTCTTTTTCTGTAAGTTCAGCCTGTGACCTGGTGTGCTATACCCTTCCCTTCACACTTCTTCCCTGACTGACATGCATCTACCATGGACGGACACATGCTGCTTGGCTGCTTTCTTTCCGAAGAGACAATTTTTGCTATTCCAGAAGCGCGCACTTCATTCACCGATATTCTGCTGAAATATCAGTTATCTTACAAACTTAGCTTAGGGAAACTTCACGCTTTGCTCAGTCTGTCTGAACAATACATTGATTAGAGGTATCTGTTGAAAAATCAACTGAAGGAACAATTATTTAGAAATCAAATAAATATTCTAAGGACAGATTTTTTGTACGTAAGCAGTTTTACCTTCAAATCAGAATGGTCAAATTATGAATAAATACAGCTTCTGTTTTCTCTTAGCTACTTCATATATACTCATCTGCACACAAAACTCATTCTGAAAAGATGTGTTATGCCTTTAGGTTTCTTTTTTCCTCCCTTTTCTCTGTGTGCTTTGATGAGTAAGTGACACCAGCTGGACTGTGTGGAAAAATTCACAGACTGTTGTTTCAGGCTCTTTGCAAACTAGAGCTAACTGACTTCATTGGTTTGGGTTTTTTTCCCTTGACACCGTCATAATTACACAATATCACTTTTGTTGTTTTTTTAATGAAATCTTTAGGCAGTTAATGAGAAAAATTGTTTTAGCTGCTATGTATGCTTTCTACAAAAAGGTTTGAGACTGATTTGAGAAAGAAGAAGAGAAGGCACAAGTGCATTCCTGTTATCACTTAAATCTGGCTGAAGTAAGCTTCACATTTGTTCCAATAATCAATGCAAAATTGATAATTAACATCCTTCCTTAGTCCACTAATGACATTTTTATGAACCTTGATTTCTCATCCTAGACTTGGCAAACCCTTGCTCTCCATCGCAAGGAGTTTTATGATTTTAAAGCAGCTTATCATGACTTACTAACACAATATTATTCCAGTTTAACAATTTTCAGTCTTCCAGGACTACAAGAGCAAGAAGGAATTCACGTATCTGAAGACTTTAAGAGTATTCAGAAAACTCACAGTGAAATGCAAAACAATCTGTGTCTCAGATGTTGGGACAGTCTTCAGTGAAAACTTAACCAAGCTATTCCTCATGAAAATCAAACCACAAGATCTCAGTAAATTATTAAGTGAAAAGTCTTCTATTCGTGTTGCATCTCTTAACCTGCATTAAAAACACACTAACACGTACAAAAAGGTATGGTGCAGAGAGAAAAACAATATATATTTTCAATAGGAATATTTAATTATTTTTCTGTATGATGTCTTTCAGACTATAGAAATACCAAAATGTGAAAGAAAATATGGTCTGCATTTTAACTTAGGTAAACAGACTTCAAGAGACTACGGTTCAATAACAGCTGATAGAAGTTTTTAATGTACTACTCAGTCTGGTAAGTGATTCCCCAGATTCCTTCTTGTTGCAAAGCATCATGGCAAACGTGGCTGAGAACAGTCCCATAAAGTTCTTCAGTAGCATCAGGCTCTCTGGTCTGGTTACCACAAGCTCTTCTCTTTTCCTTCCTTTTCCCATGAAACCATTCAGAGGTAAACTAGGAACATATTGTACACAAATGCTTCCTTATGATGAGAAGTCCTGAACATCCAGAGATTAAAAGCCAGGGTTTAACGGGAGGCTGGAAACCAGCCAACTTTCAACCAACCCAAACTTTCAAAATTACTGGTCAAATTTTCAAATGGAGGGCAAAATTTATAAATTGTCAGTGATAAAGAGTGTAAACTAACCCTGATATGAGCTATTGCTTGGAACCTGTGACATCAGGTGACTGACAAATGAAGCAGCAGTAGTTATTCCAGGAACACTCTTAGTCATAAAAATACTGATGAAGATCATTAAAGGAATGCAGAAATAATTATTCAAAATCTGAGAGTAGATTAAGATTTAATTTATTTTATTCAGCATAGACAACCCAAATTTATCAATATTAAAGCCATCAATCCAAGTGCCATGTCATGGAGGAGATTCCCTCTGACTTCTAAATTTCATATTTACTTAACAGGAAGTCATGGGCCAAACAGTGATTGCAAAGTGTGAGTTTAACATAGCAAAGCAGGCCGTCAGTTTCATAGAAATTTTAACGAAACAATGTATGGCTTTGCTAGTTGCATTTTTGGTGATATAGGATCAGTAAAAAACACCTTTCAGTCTTAAAAACCATGCAGTTTTCTTTGTTTCTTTCTTTTAATCTGTCATTGGTCACATGGATTAAGGAGCATAAAATCAAATCAAAGTCCCTTTTAAAAGAGAACCAATGCTATTTCATCGCACATTGCCACTAAACATCAGATTTACAGCAAAACACAACACCGTTTTCAGAAGCCCTTGACCTTGAAGGTCTCTGGAATGCAGATCACTATGTCCTCAGTCTTCTCCTGGTGCTGGTTTCACTATTAGCGTCTCTTGTGTCTCTATAAACCAGACTGAATGTGCCTCAGTTGGGCTGCCTCCGCGACAGCTTTTATGTCAACATTCATCTTCCTGATGCTCACTTCTTGTTTCCGACAGTTCCCTATCCCCATTGTAGCTGCACTCTCCCATTGTGACAGGTCAGACATTTTCTTCCTTTTTTAACTTCTGAGATCTCACAGAAAGCAGCTATCATTTTTTCTTAAGCCATGACACGCTCCATTCTGACTCACTAATCACTCAATTCATGTGATTATTCTGGTCTTGTCTTCGAGTATCACACACAGAGACTAAATACACTGCTAGAAATTTTAAAAATGAAACCAGCATGCCAAGATTTTTTTGTCATGGACAATGCAAAGTAGCCTCAAACACAGCTATCCATAGATGAAAGCAAAGTTAGCACTTCTCAGCTGAAAAAGCTTGCATCACCCAGTCCTGTGCAAGCCTGGTGGCAAAAGAGAGGTGAAACACACTACTCGAGGGGCTTCTCCTGACAAGAAGGGAAGGGTTTATTTTCCACACAGAATAGCAACAGCTGGAATGATTGAATTCACAACTGCGTACCTCAATGCTAAATGAGTTCCTTTTTTTTATTTTTTTTTATTTTAATTTTTCCTATGCACCACCTATTTATCCTTGTGAAATACAAATTCAAATGTGATGGTTCCTGTTATGTTATCTCAATCCCACTTTCTCTAAAGCAGGTGTAAACTTTAGAGATGGAAATGCCGCTGCCAAATTTTCCAGGACCAGAACTACTGGCTTCCTCCTCTTCTGAGTAAAATTCTGTGTTACTTACAGTAGATGAGAAAAATGATATTGTCTGTGACTCAAAAAGTCCACTTTCAAATCAGCATAAAAATTAACAAAATTGAAAATTATCTTTGAGTCCAAAATAATTATCTTAAATCCCCATATCTTAAATCCAGAACAAGAAGGACTTTAAAATTATTATTGTTGTTGCTGGTAATATAGTTACCATTATTTTTATTTAGCAATATAAATGCTATTTTAATTTTAAGTGAGGTGAGACAGAGAAATAATCTACAAGTAGTACATATAGTATTGTAACTAACCATTATATTCTGTATTAATATAGCATAAATATATGTCTCTAAATGTAGTTATTATATACTAATATAGTGCAGACCCCTTTCAAATCTCATCTGCACATGCCTGATTGTCCTATTCAGTTATTTAAGTTGCAAAATACAGAGAATAAAATATTGTCCCTACTCAGTATTTCTTGTTTTCATTTTTCACTTTGTTATTTTTAGTTGAAAATCCATTCTAATTCTTTGCTATGCAACATTTGAAAATTAAAGAAATGTAATTATCTCTCTGGCAATACCCTTTCATCATTGTTACAGATGTACTTGCCCTACCTCTTAAATTATATTTCCGCCCAAGAGATTAGAATAGTTTATCTAGTGGGACTGTCTGGCCTTGAAAATTTACAAATAAAGACACAAAAAGTAGGATTTTCTGCCTTAGAAGATCTGATAGCCTCCAATACCATACCCATATATTTATTTAAGAACCTAAGGGAGCAAGAAGCTCTGTGTGTGGTTAAAAAATTTGAAAATATATATCTTTTGTCAATCTACCCCCAGGCAATGGAAAGATGTTCATTATGCAAGAGCACATGTTGACCAAACATCTTACTGGCTTCCAAAGGACATGATTCGGTGTTCTGTGGAAACAGTAATGACAGTACTTCATTTATTTTTTTTATACAAGCAGAAATTGCAGAGTCAGACTGTCTCCTTGGACATAATCTGGTTTTTTTACTCAAAGATACAGTGTTTTGAACAATGTATATCAAACAGGCAGTTCAAGTAATAAAGGAAAATGGGTCCTGACATATTCAGACAATCTGGGGTAATTTGAGATTATTCTTGCAATTTACTTATCTTGGAGAACACCTGATGCAAGGATAAACACCACCAACAACCCCATCTGCTGACCAATTAAGTGGCGATTGCTACATTGAGAAACGGACAGATCAGGTTATATTCCTGATGTCCTGATCCTCCTGCAATGGAGGTCCATTGCATCGCAAGTCATGGGATTGCATTATCACAATTATATGAATATTATCAGGATCTGTCCTCAAAACTTTGCTGCCCTTCACAGCTATCCGTAATTCAAAGTAGCTGTAAAATATTACATCTTGGAAGTATCAACATTCTACCAGGGAAAGAGGCAAAGGAAACAGGGAATCAGGATTTCAAGCGTAAGTCCACAGAGAAAAAAAAATGTCATAGTCTACCACATAATGCATGGCAAAAGCCTGTTGTGACAGAAAACCTGCAGTTTTCACAGTGGAAAACTTTACCATATATTTATTAGAGCTGAAACTGCTTTGTTCCCTCAGTTTTTCTTCATGTGCTAGTGCTTTATTCACAGCAAGGACAAGGCCCCAGAGGAATATATAAGAGCTACTGGAAATTTTTAAGGCTACATTATCACTGAGGTACATCAACTTGCTCATCAAGGCGAGTGCTAAGTACGTGTGATATCAATTTTGTGAGTAACTCATGTGAAATCAGGGAAATGCTTCCGTGTTAAAGAAAAGAAAAGAAAAGAAAAGAAAAGAAAAGAAAAGAAAAGAAAAGAAAAGAAAAGAAAAGAAAAGAAAAGAAAAGAAAAGAAAAGAAAAGAAAAGAAAAGAAAAGAAAAGAAAAGAAAAGAAAAGAAAAGAAAAGAAAAGAAAAGAAAAGAAAAGAAAAGAAAAGAAAAGAAAAGAAAAGAAAAGAAAAGAAAAGAAAAGAAAAGAAAAGAAAAGAAAAGAAAAGAAAAGAAAAGAAAAGAAAAGAAAAGAAAAGAAAAGAAAAGAAAAGAAAAGAAAAGAAAAGAAAAGAAAAGAAAAGAAAAGAAAAGAAAAGAAAAGAAAAGAAAAGAAAAGAAAAGAAAAGAAAAGAAAAGAAAAGAAAAGAAAAGAAAAGAAAAGAAAAGAAAAGAAAAGAAAAGAAAAGAAAAGAAAAGAAAAGAAAAGAAAAGAAAAGAAAAGAAAAGAAAAGAAAAGAAAAGAAAAGAAAAGAAAAGAAAAGAAAAGAAAAGAAAAGAAAAGAAAAGAAAAGAAAAGAAAAGAAAAGAAAAGAAAAGAAAAGAAAAGAAAAGAAAAGAAAAGAAAAGAAAAGAAAAGAAAAGAAAAGAAAAGAAAAGAAAAGAAAAGAAAAGAAAAGAAAAGAAAAGAAAAGAAAAGAAAAGAAAAGAAAAGAAAAGAAAAGAAAAGAAAAGAAAAGAAAAGAAAAGAAAAGAAAAGAAAAGAAAAGAAAAGAAAAGAAAAGAAAAGAAAAGAAAAGAAAAGAAAAGAAAAGAAAAGAAAAGAAAAGAAAAGAAAAGAAAAGAAAAGAAAAGAAAAGAAAAGAAAAGAAAAGAAAAGAAAAGAAAAGAAAAGAAAAGAAAAGAAAAGAAAAGAAAAGAAAAGAAAAGAAAAGAAAAGAAAAGAAAAGAAAAGAAAAAAGAAATCAAGAAAAATAGGGTGGATAAATACAGAAGTGTTGCCAGATGGAACGCTTTTGGAGAAAGAGGCTTTTCATGAAATGTCTTTAATGAATGTTCAAGACCAAAAGCCAGTGGCTTTCAGTATGCAAAGCCACTGATAACCATTTTATTGGCTAATTTCTTAGCTTGCAAAAGTGCACTTTCAATGAAAAGTAACAGATGACCAATTTGTCAGCCTGAAGAAATCCATCACAAAACTTGTAAAAGTTGTCCACTTCGCAGCGATTGATTCGCTTAGATATGTTGTTTACAGAGAAGCAAAGTAGGCATTCAATTCAGGGCAAAAGGAGCAAGTGATAAAGATAGAAAGTTAAACCATGGCATCTGATGAAGGATGTACTCCAGTTCCCCTTGGCTATCACTTCATTATCATTCACTTATTATTTTATGATCCATATCTGTATGTATATTACCCCATTTCATATTTTGTAATGCATAAATTGGAAAGGAATTAACTTAGAAAATTTAAAAAGAGGAAATTAAGTTTGAAAATGCAACACTTTTAAAGCTGCGCACCCTATTCTGTCTTTTCTTGTAATGACCACTATTGTCACTATTAAATAGTGCTAAGTAATGAATCTCAATGTCCAGGCCAAACTTTAACAAATATTTCAGAATGACACATTTCATAGGTAACACAGGTCACCTCTTAAAATGTTTTTCTGTGTATTCTTGCCTTAAAAAATGGATTTTCTTACCTGAATCCTCTCCCTTCCCATAGGCCTTGGTCAACTTGTTATGCACACTCTGTATAAATGACCTATAAACTCTATTTCTGTAAAAGCTTCCTAATGTGAGCACAATAATCACACTATTTTTTCAAATAAACTCTCTACTGCTGTGACTTTTAGGAAATTATTTTCAGAGCATATTATAATATGATCCTATGACTCTGCATATTGTGTTGACCCCATAAAGAAATTGAGCAATGTATGCAATGAAAGATGGCAGATGGCAGCAAGGATTTTGGAAAATTTTGCTGGTAAAAGATGAATTCTACATCTGACTAGTCATCTGACCAAAATACTTGAAAATATTGCTTACCCAAAGAAAATTGGCAATATTCAGAGACAGCAGAAAACAAGAATGAACAGAACACAACTAAATTGAATTAAACGGATTGTCTGACCTGAGGAGTGTTAGATTGGTATTCATCTAGGTATGGGCCCCCGTAGTTGAAATTACTTGAACAAATCCTGTGGTACCTATAGTTCCTTTGGCTTGGGGTACCATAAAAGTTCTACATTTCTGAAGAAGAAGAGGTCTCAGTCTAACTGGAGGAAGAGAAATAAAGACTGAAAGCACTCATAACTGCATCAAGTGATGCTGAAGTGTCCTCCCCAGTAAATCCTCAGCTGGTATGCTTTACCAAGTCAAGTTATCATGCTTAGGATTAGGTAAGTGTGGGAATCAAAAATTTTAAGTTAAAAAAAGCAATGTGAATCTCATAAAATGCATAGGCAGTATATTTTAAACTGCATTTCCATATCTTGATGTGCTAGGAAAAAAATAACACATATTTTTATTCTCTCTTCCAAGTTCTCTTTGTGCCACAAAGCACAGTTTTCATGATACTTAAGGCTGGCATGAAGAAACAGCTTTGCAACTGGTTACCCATTCAAGAAAAAGGAGATCAAGTCTCATCTGTCTTCCTTCTCAAGTAGTAAAAAATATAATTTTAAATATTTTTATTTCCCCCAGATACATCATCCCCAAAACTTCAGGAAATGCTGTAAAATACTAACTCAGACTTTCTGACTGTGTAGAAGCAACCTCGATCTGTCAGACCATATGGAAGGAATGCCTGCAGGACACTGAATAAAGTGAGCTGCAGTAAACTCAAATTCAGCCTAGCCTAAAAGAGATTTATGTGATGTACAGGAAACTAATTGGATTTATTCTTCTCAGCCTCAGCTTAACATGTGTTTATATTTTTGCCCACATTTTTTGTTCATATTTGCAGATTTCTTGACCTTACATTTCTCTTATTTTCTCAAGAAGCTATCTGCAAGGTATATTGCTTGTGATATTGCTTGTGAAGGTTTTGAAGCTTGAATTTTTTCTCTCTGTGAAGCAATTATAAAGAAGAATGTAGATATTGAAAATAGTCTGTGTTTGGTTTTCAGTGATGTCTTAGTCCAACAAAGACATAACTTTTTTCTAACAACTTGACCTTGCTACTGTAAATGTGGGGAATAATTTTATCCTGGTGTCATTCCCCTAGACATCTTAAATTCTGAAATATTTGTAAACATTGACATAAAAAAAAAGATTGTCTTCTCTCCCTTCTAACACAGAGCTAGAGAAGACTCAGGAGACTTATGGGTCTTATATCCATCCAGAGGCATGGAAAAGACAACAGCAAATGAAAAGCAAGCACAAAAATGAAATATGTTGATCCTCTGTTAAAACACAGCAAGTCAGCAATCTTGTTTCAGAAGGTGTCTCTTTTGAGGTTTTGATGCTCATCTGGAGTATTGGATGAATCTGTTCTACTTGCAAGATAGAGTTAACAGGGTCTGAAGCCATTAATTCATACTCTTTCAATATAGTGGGGTATCTGCACAAGTTTCATAAGTCAGGCAGTATTTTACTACATTTCATAACATTCATCAATGGTTTAGGAAACAAAAACAAATGTGACTTGTTCTAAGGAAGGTACTCATGCTTTAGATAAAGTACTCCCAAGTACTTGTCCTGACACAGAGCAAAAAGACTTGACCAACAAACAAGCAGAAAGGTGACAGCGTTGCCCCACTTTCTGTTCTGCTAGAAATCACAGCAGGATCATATCCCACACAGTGAGTGGCAAGGCAATGGAAGTAGAAAAAGATATGGCTCTAGTGTTGGAGGAACAAGTTCATGTCCAGTGTCAGCAACAACAAAAGCATGGAAGATGAGAAGTTCACAAGTGGGAGTGATGAGAGTGAATATAAGCATTTATTCTCTTCCTTGGCCGAGTAACCACATGGAACCCAGATTGTAATTAATCCACATGGCTTTGGAAAATTAGATTCACGTTGAGAATCTTTTGCCAATTTATCCGCCTCTTCTTATACAACTGTTCTTCCAATGTAGTCACATTGCAGAAAAACACACTGAATCCTCCCACTTGTTCAGTTATGTTGCCATCTTCTGCTTCATTAGAGCAGCAGCAAAATTCTGCTTTTGTGCTAATGAAGTCTGGCTCTCTCAGTAAAACCTTCCCACAGTCTTGTTAGAATAGAAAAGGAAATCTGATTCATGGTATAAGTATAGAGTGTCTAAAGAAAGCTCTGGTTTTGATTTAGAATGACCTGAAATGAAAGGCAAGAAATCTTAAGGATTAAAAAGAAGGAAAAAAAGAGTATTAATGAGAAAAAAGAAAGTGGAAATTCCATAAGAAACTTGTCAAGATTAATTGCTTCTTGGTGATATTTCAGGCATTATAGGATTGCTCAAGAGATTGAGAAGTGAGTCTGCACATACACATGTACCCTACTGTTCTCCAAAGCTTCCTAAAGAGGGAATTCAACCATGTGACAGTGAAGAAGAATCACTTGCCTTCAGCAAGGTCAATACAGATAAGTCACATTAAACAGACCCTGTTTCTCCATTCCTTCCCAGTGTGGTCCCCAGCATGGGATGCTAGCATCGGTTGCCCAATTATGATAGAGTAGCTGAGAGGGTGCGTGGCATCTTTTTTTGCCATGAATACTTGTAATGACCTCCAAAGACAGCAGTATCTGGCCAAATCTTTTTTGCTGTTTTTGTTCCATTCACAGCTAACATGACTGAACAGGGAAACTCATAAATGTTTGTCGTTTTGGCAGAGATGTTACAACAATGGCAGTGAAAATGAGTAACAAACTGGCAGGAACTTCTTGGGTCAGGCAATCAGATCCAATAATCCCAATCATAAATTACATCATATTCTGTCCTATAGCCACTAAGTTTTCTGTCTTCACCTCTATTAGGAAAGCTATTTCATGACCTTCTTCCTCTGGCAATTAGAAATCATCTTCTAAATTGCAGCCTAAGCTTTTCAACAGCCAGTTGATACCCATTTGTTCTTCTGCCAACACTGTTCTTCAGTTTGAATCATTCTCCTGCCCCTCTCCCCGTTGAACCAAGTGACTAATTAGTACATTGAGAGAAGTTGTTGAGGATGTGCAGAGAGTGTCAAATCACTTCATGGTGAACTTAAGATTCCCCCATTTTCTTTTAATTTTGTCTTCAGACTCAGTGTGTCCGGGAATCTCCCATTTAATTGTGTACTGGTAGCTTACACTTTATGGTCTATAATGCTCTCTTGGGTCTTCTATTTGTCTAGAGGTGTGATTAGATAGGGCCACCGTTTGAATAAGAGTTGGGAGGTGGGTGAGATCTGGTTGCTTCAAAAATTCATAAGAACTCATAAAACACAGTTATGACAGCCTCAGTTCAAAACGGAGGCAGAGAAGGATTCTCTTCTGAGCTGTTCTTCCTCTTCCACCTTTATAAAATGTCTTAGTGATGTTTATACTCATTCACAGTCTTGAGTCTCACCCTTGACAGCCTTCAGGACTTTCAAGATTAGTCTTCCTTGGACTTTCCCTAATTGAAATATTACGGGTTCCTGAAGGCAGGGTAGGGTAGTGAGGGTGCAATAGACATAATTAGCTCACATTATCATCTATGGTATTTTACAGAAATAACAGGTAGGCTGTCATTTACATGACAGTTGACAGCTCTTGACCTGCACTAAGTCCAAGTCAGATGAAATTTGTGTTGATACAGAAGACTGTAAGAGAAAGAAAACAGCACATGACGTGTTCATTTAAACAAAACGGTGTCCATGCATGCAAACCTGCATTGTTTCAGCTATGTTTAGGCCCAGCTAAATTATTATTTCCTGACATGGGCATCACTTCATGGTATACAAGTGTATGCATTGTGCTAGTTTCCGTGACTGCAGGATCGAAGCAGCCATGTTCTGACAACATGTTCTGTAACGTCTGACGTGTTACAGAAGAACCAAAGGAGCGTACCTCAAGCATGGATGTGCCATTGAAAAGCTTCATCTTTACTATAATACATTTTGGTTAACAAATCTTCACAATCCCCATGCTATTGCTCAAAGTAGAAGTCACAGTCTCCTACTACAGTCCTAAGCCATCAGCCCTTGGTACTTCTAGCATCTCTTATTCCATGCTGAGTGCTTGGTGTGGTCAGGTGGGTGATGGGTTATTTTGATACACTTTTCTTTCTTATTTGGGTATATTTCTAGATTGGTCTGTGAGCTGAATCAGCTGAGCATACTCACAGGAGCACTTGGTTTCAGCTCAAGAAAAGCAGAGTGGAAGAGGGCTGCGAGGGCATGCATTCAGGCGCTACCTCATTTGTAAGATAAATTGTGGGTCCTGTGAAACCATGGTCTTAGGTTCTGAATTCACTTCAGTGCTGGTCAGATGTGGCCTTTCATTGCTCTGTGCTTCATTTTTTCATCTACAGAAAAAATGACAAGCTCTTTCCCTCTTCAAAGGAGTGTTGTGAAAATCTGGGGAGCATTAGCTGCTTCGGTATGATGAAGGTGGAGGTTAAATGTCCTTGTGAAGAAAAGGAGAATGCAGAACTTTTATGTCTATGTGAAGTAAGATGCTTTAGCCTGGTACAAGGAATTTGGAGAAACAGAGTGGGGAGGAAAAAGAGGGAAGGTGAAAATTTTCCAAAAACATGCTTAAAACCCTCCCTCCTTTCAGATGTGTTTGCCACAGAATGCAGCCTTACCCCAGAACAGCAGGCTACTGCATCCTGTTTACAGGGCAGCTTACTCAGTTTATCTTCAGAAGGAGCTGTGCATTCTGCTTAGTGGTAATACATTCAGAATGCAGAGAATTATGGTGGGTCTTGCTCTCAAAACACTGGGTTAAAGCTAAAGGGGAAAAAATGAACCAGCAATTTTTTCTTCTGACATAAGTCATTTCAAAACATTGTCCGTGACTTTTGTATTATTGTCAGTTACTAACATTTTAAAGTTTCCTGTTTATTCTGCATTAAAAATAATAGTACTTGTGAATCACTTGAGTCACAGAAAATAGGCAGATATGATGGGCGATAAAGAGAGAAAATGCTTTGACGTGAAGAAGAAAAAAAGCAAAAAAAACCCCAAAGTGAAAGAGATTGTCATGTGAATAACACAACATGGAATTTATCACCTACATAACAAAAAGACTTTGCATATTTGGCTTCATATAGTATAATGGGCAACAGACTGGTGTTGACACCCATCAGGTTGTCTAACTTAAATCAGTAAAGATTTAATACGGCGAGTAACCAGCTGATCACGGAGATTTGAGGCTGAAAGGGGAGTTGGTTCAGGAACAACCTCTGCATAGTGACTTGTCCTTCTTTCCACACTCCTTATACACCAATAATCAGGGAGTTGTACTGGTTCCTAAGTACAACATACCTTAAAAATTTATCACTGCCCTGGAAAAAACATACATTTCCAGACATAAAGCAGGTATTATATGGTTCCTCTTTGGATCAGCCAAATAAAAATCCTGCAAACTGAAAGCATCCTCTGGTGCGGCTTGAAGATCTATTTCACAACAAGGTCGCCTACCTCTTGCATAGCCTCTTCCCTCTGCGGAAAGTGCTTTATCAAGCAAGGAAACACCATTAGAAAAATTTTGCCACTGAGGAAATGGAAATCTGGAAAAGTCGCTTCACAAGCTAATGGGGGAAATCCTTTAGCGAGCAGGTTTCGGTCTGGTGCTTTAACCCTGAGGCCTTACTGCTTTGTCATTGTCAATGTTACCGCTGCACAGCTTTCAGCTAGTCTGCTACCATTCTAAAAGCACCTACATAGCTTTTTTGTTTTCAGAGAACAGGCTGTTAGCAATACAAAAAGGACCTGCAAACCCACCTCATATGATCTTGGCTCATCATGAGAGTTGTGTACGTCTTTATGTCAACAGGTTGAATACGTAGATGGTCAGTGTTGCCCTAAGCCAAATACGTAGAGTAATGGAGGGAAAGACAGAGAAAGAGGTGCAAAAGGATTAAGCACTTGATGGAAAAATTTGGTGGGTTTGAGATACATATTTAGTTATGTTGAGAAAAGAACTAAAAAAAATTAAAATGGTAGAATTTCATACACGCTTGTAGATGATTGAACAGCTCTGTCTTAGATGACACCAACACAGGGCAAGGCTGCTCATATCACCTGTGCATCCCAGAAAGGTTTTCCTCAACAATTTGCATGAGTCCACCATTCCTAGGCAACTTGCATTACCCCTTCAAGCCAGGTTGCAGTTTAACCTTGTCGTGCTTTTTGCATTAATGATTGCAGTCTCAAAAGTAGACCACATTGAAGAATGCCCAGTCTGTGATTTTCAAGATATGCTTCCTTTCAGCAATATAACTTGCAATTTGATATCTTTTTGCAGGCTGTTCAAGTACTTAACTAAGAAGACTGATTACAAAAGAAAACAGGGTTAAATAAAATGCAGGGAAACATTTCAGGTCTTTCTTTTTCATAAACCAGAAAAGAGGAGAAGGAGTCAGAGAAAAAACCTAATTCAATGCCAGTTAATATACTGTGAGACTGTGCTGTATGAAACAAGATTTACAGGGTAGGTTCAATATGAGCAATTCCCAAGAACTGTACAAATTAATATTAAAAGAGCAAAATGACATGAGGAGATACAGGCCCAGATCTATTCACTGAATCAGGTATATATGCAGAGGCTTCTGGTAAAGCCTTATCTAGCAAAATTTTGATGGTACTTGACTGTTCATAAAAATATGTTAGGAATAACTGACATTTCACAGAAAGAACCTTTGTTAAAAAATTAAGACAGCTAAGGAAGTGGGTAAGGCTTCAGTCACTTTGGGGAGCGTCAAACTACAAAAATGTCAGTGCTTTCCTGCATTTCCCTGCAAAAGACTAAAAAATAAATACCTGTCTTTGTTTGGAAATGGTATTGTTAGATGGCAACTTACTCTCCTTTAAAGAAAGAAGGAAAGATGGTGTATCAGTTGAAAACAAGACTGTTATAAGAGGTTTATCTCACCTAAGTCAATCCAAAATTAAGCTCCTTTATCCCCTTTCTTTGCAATCAGCAGAAAATAAAAATGCTTTTTTTTCCTGTTGACCTTTTCTGGCTTACAAAATATTTTTCATTATATTTGTTTTTAACTCTCCATTTTATACATGCCTAACACAATACCTTATGGCGCACCAGTGAAGCTGCATGCTTCTAGGAAGGTACTAACTTCCTTGATCTTTGTGCTTAGTTTTGTTCTCAGAGGGAAGAGTCAAAAAAAAAAAAAAAAGGTAGTGAAAAAAAAGGTAGTGGAAGGAGCAGTGTCTGCTCAAGAAAGCAGGACAGTTAAGTACAAGCGACTGTGAGAGACTTGAAGTAAAGACAATTGCCCAGACCCTGTTGGAAACTGTTAGGTTTGCAAATATAGAAATCGTGCTAAGGAAAATCAAAGTCTTAGGATCATAGAATCGTTTTGATTTGAAGAGACCTTTAAGATCATCAAGTCCAACCATAAATCTAACGCTGCCAAGTCCACCACTAAACCATGTCCCTCAGCACCATGTCTACCCATCCTTTAAATGCCTCCAGGGATGGTGATATCACCACTTACCTGGACAGCCTGTTCCAATGCTTGAGAACCCTTTAGGTGAAGATACCCAATCTAAACCTCCCCTGGCGTAACTTGAGGTCATTTCCTCTTGTCCTTGGTTGTTACTTGGGACAAGAGACCAACCCCCACCTTGCTACAACCTCCTTCCAGGTAGTTGTAGAGAGTGATAAGGTCTCCCCTCAACCTCTTTTTCTCCAGGCTAAACAATCCCAATTCCCTCAGCCACTCCTCATAGCACTTGTTCTCTGGACCCCTCACCAGATTCATTGCCCTTCTCTGGACATACTCCAGCACCTCAATGTCTTTCTTGTAGTGAGGGACCCAAAACTGAACACAGTATTCGAGGTGGGGCCTCACCAGTACCAAGTACAGGGGCACAATCACTTCCCTGCTCCTGCTGGTCACACCACTCTTGATACACGCCAAGATGCCATTGGCCTTCTTGGCCACCTGGACACACTGCTGGCTCATGTTCAGCCAACTGTCCACCAGGACCCCCAGGTCCTTTTCTGTCAGGCAGCTTTCCAGCCACTCCTCCCCAAGCCGGTAGCGCTGCCTGGGGTTGTTGTGACCCAAGTGCAGCACCCAGCACTTGACCTTATTGAACCTCATCCCATTGGCCTCAGCCCATCGATCCAGCCTGTCCAGATTGCTCTATAGAGCCTTCCTACTTTCAAGCAGATCAAATTCCCACCTAACTCGGTGTCATCTGTAAACTTACTGAGGGTGCACTCAATCCCCTCATCCAGATCATTGATACAGATATTAAAAAGAACTGGCCCCAGTACTGAGCCCTGGGGAACACCACTTGTGACTGGCTGCCAACTGGATTTAACTCCATTCACCACAACTCTTTGGGCCCGGCCATCCAGCCAGTTTTTCAGCCAGCGAAGAGTACACCCTTCCAAGCCAAGAGCAGCCAGTTTATCCAGGAGAATGCTGTGGGAAATAGTGTCAAAAGCTTTACTAAACCTTTTTGTTTGTTTCTTTTGTCACTTTCTCCATAAAATGAAATAAACCGTTTGTAAAACTAGAAGTGTATTAGAGTACCAATAACACTAAGTGCCTTGTTGTATTGGCACCAGTGTTACGTTACTGGTGCACTGTCAGTTTGCCTGCAGCTCCTGGGATGCACCAGCTGTCTGAGAGTGCTCACACTGAGCCAGGGCACAAGGAGCAGCACCAAACAGATTGTGGTGCTCAAAGGTTTCAAGCTGGATTTTCTCCTATCTAGCAAACTCTTAGGATTGCTTTTTCAGAGAGGAGGTGTTTGTAACATTTTATTTCTGTGTATTCTGTCTTGTGTACCAAGGGGCACAAGACAGGACAGAGCTTAGACTGTCATCTCTCCTGTTACTGAAGGGTTAGGGCCTCCTTCTCTCATTCCTCCTAAATTCATCATTTTAAGAGAATATGTGGCATCTCTGGAATCTTTCCATTTATAAAACTTTGTTGAAAATTCAGTCTATGAGTTCAGAATTTGAGTGGCAATGGGAGGAGGACAAACAAAAATTTTATTTTGCATGTCATCAGAGAAGCAGGCTATAAGGTGCATTATGAAAGGAGAAGCATTAAAAGCCTGGAATATCCTCACATCATCCCAAGACTTCTTATTTCTTTGAATTCTAGCCAGTGATTCCAAACCAATGGTTTGTCATGGAAGGCACAGGCTGCATGCTGTGGTTTCATTTGTTCTCTCTAATTAGACTGATGTTACAGATCATGGCTTCCCATGCAGGAAGAAGTAAAGGACTTGGAAAACACGAAGGACAGCAGGGCCCTGCAGAGATACCCAGGATACACAGCCTACAATCAGACTCATTATTTTACCTATCAATGGGAGACCTGATAAGGACAAATCACTGTAGCTCTAAGTTTCTCTTTGTTTAGGCTGCTCTAATTGCATCCAGTTTGACTTCCCATTTCAGACAACTTTCACTTTCAAAGTAGGGTAGCATTACTATGCTTGTCATCCAATTGTTTTCATTTACATCGTTCTCCATGCATGTATATGTTGAGAGGAAGAAAAGTTAATTTAGAAAAATCCAGCAGAAACTGGTTTTCCCCATTCACCTTTTCTCTCGGGCTGTAAATTTTTGTGATTCTCAGCTGCCTTTTCTGTTACAACTGCAGTCAAATTACATGCCACTAACCCAACAGCAATTAAGACAGGTTAAATAAAATCTACATAACTGTGCCCTAGGGCCGTTTTTTGGGGGGGATCAAAACATGAAGGTCTTCATATCGGTGTTTGGCATCTCTGTGTGCATGAAGATGAAAAGGCATCAGGGGAATGGAGAGTGGCTGTGGAAGGGCTTAAGGCTGGGGTCTCAGTTTTCGTAAAAAAGTACATACATCCTCTGGGATGCTGGTCCTCCTTGTGACATGGGCGTCCGGTGGAGGATCTTGTAGAAAGAAATGTCTTTCAGGCTCCTTAGAACAGGAAAATGCTGCAACCTTTACTGACTGCTTCAGGAAAGGGGCTTTAATGTGATTCTTCTGTTGCACGTAGTCCTTACATCCCCTTTAATGTTAACTATAGCAAGTGCAGATGTGCTCATCTTGTTTAATCCCCAAAACAGAAGTTTTCCACCTCATGACGATATACAGTGTTATTGCAGTGTTTCTGTAGCCCGCAGGATGGAGGCATCTGTGTGGTTTTCTAAATCTGTGACAAAATAAGATGCTTTAATTGACTCTCAGTTGCTTCAAACCAAGCTTTTGAAAATATTTTAGGCATATTGAGATTTAGTGGTTTGAACACTGATTACTCGCATCCTTGCAGATGAAGACAGAGCTAAGAAATATCCCAAATGAACCACCTTGCCTGGCTGTAAGAGCCAGTTGGCAGCAAAAGCTAAGTGGTCTATCAAAATATTAGTATATACAAATGAGCAACTAGAGTTACCTAATTTTACTAGGCAGGCAACTGTGACCAGCACAGATCCAGTGCAAAGATATTGATAGCAAGGCCATTATTTCAGTTATTTAAAATGAGCGTTATGCACAATAATTGCAAAACATGTCTACTGCCCTTTCTGTTTTCTGGTTTTCTCATGGTAGAGAGAAGACAGTAAAATGAAGAAGATTTCAATAAATGGTAGGGTTAGAAGTATTACAAGCAAGTTAGTTTTCAAATAATTCTAATTACCTCTTAGCTCCAGAAAATTGTTCATATGTTGAATGACACACTGATTGCATTTGTTCTGCAAGAAAATAGGAAGGGTCCTTTTTGAAATTTTACTGTGTTCTTTTTTTTTTTCTTTGATGTAAAAAGCATTGCCATGGAAGTGTGTAAACAAAACCACAGTTTCCAGAATTGTGGGATCATTTACACCTCCTCATAATCTACATATCTGGATTGAGGTCTAGGGAGCACCATGGGTTTGGGGTAAATTTGCAACACAAAAAATAAAACAATAAAAAAACCAAAACACACAGAAAAAGAAATTGTGTCTTACAGAAAAACAGTAGCAAATAAATAATGAAGTTTGTTTTTTCTGTTGATAGCTCTACTAATTAGAAAATAGGATGTTAAATGAGACTGCCTACGTACCTGTCAATCACCAACAGTAATACAGAGTTAACGTGGACTTTTAGGGGTTTTTTTTGTTGGTGTGTTGGGTTTTTTTTTCCATTGGAATCCTTCAGGTCTTCGCAACTACAGGATGTCCTCCAAGAGTGAAAGGACCTTTCACTTGTGAAGGGACCCATTTCAGCGCAGGAAAGGGGACCCCATGAGAGCTGCATCCCCCCCTTCCTCGTCGGACAGTTCTCAGGGCTCTGCTCCATCATGCAGCCGCTTTCTGTGCCCCCATGCCCGGCGTGCAGATCTTTGGGAGGTAGCACTCAAGAGAAGGGAGAGGGAATGAAACTGATCCCTTTTTTTGGAGTACTGTGCAATGAACTCCTCAGGAAAAGCAGTAAAATTGAAGACTGTGATATTTAAAGAAGGATTTGATTTAAAGGCAAGAAGAAATGTGGCGTGTTATGAGCTGTTGCCAGAGTAGGAAAGCCAAAACAGCATTTATACAATATGTGTTGTCTATGGGCTTGGAAATTTTGCAGTCATAAAAATTAGAAATGAACAAAAACTATTAAACTTCTGCATCTACCAATTCATAAACATTGGGATCTGTGAATCTGTAATGACCAAAAGAAGTGCCCCATTTACAAATCACAGCTTTCACCACCATCATTGAAAGTTTTGATCTGATGCCACATTCTTCAAGAACTATCAATGAATTGGAGTGTTTCATCAGTGTCAGCTATAGCAGCACATAGATGTGTAGACAAATGACTTCAGATAAGAGCAACTTCAATCATCATTTTAAGTAATTTCAAAGTAATTGGAATGAATACAGTCCCTAGAGGTATATATATCTCTTCCCAGTACATATACATATAAAAACCAAAATGATTTTTCCATTATTTCTGAGATTTTCAGCATGACCTAAGGGACTTAGCAGTGTCTTATTAATAGTTCCTAGGAAATTAGTATCTAATAAAGACCATCTGGGAACCACTAGCTAAAAAACATTGTTAGGAAATATAATGTCATTAAAAAACAAATTCCCTGTGCAAAGTTGTTAATTTCATTAAACAGAGAAGCATTTTTATTGGTCAGATTGATCTGAACTGAAACATTCTGTTAGGAGTTTTGTTTGTGTGTTTGGGGGGCATATTTTGCCTGTACCTGAGCCATTTCCTTTCAATATTTTTCGTAGTACATCTCCTTTTCAAAGTACCATGGACAATTATGTGGATTGTTCACGTCCCCTCCTTTTTCAAGTGGTAATGACTTTTTCCAGTTCTGTCTCCACTTGTAATGTAGTACCTTAAGCACCTCTTGACAGAGGTATGCAGTGTATCATTGGAGTTACCTGCTGACCACGTGTCGTGGGAGAGGTAAGTTAATCAGGGAGCTCAGCCTACAGAAGGGAAGAAATAAAGTCCCTGAACTTGATTCCTGTGTTCCTGCAAAACATTTTACAGAGGTGCAACTTAAGATGCATGTGCAGCAAAATAAAAGGGTACACATCTCAGAAGTGATAATGTCATTGTACTTACTGCTTAATAAAAAGTATTTATTTGGCTTCTCATCCGAGATCATTATTATGCTGAAATTCCCATCCCACAGAAAAGCATTATGTCTGCTGTCATGCTGGGTCCCTGGAAAATCTGAATCAATGCATCTTGTGTCGTACACCTACACCCACCCCCTTACTTTAGTTTTTCTTTAGCATGTGCCAAAGTTTCCTTCTTTTCCTAAAGTCTGGGATCTGTCGTCTCCTGGTCTCTAATCCTCACTGTCCCCTGGATCTTGACCACCACAACGTCATGGTCACTACAGCCAAGGCTGCCTCCAATTACCACCTCCTCCAGCAGCTCCTCCTTGCTACTAACTGGCAGATCCAGCTCTGCCTCATCCCTGCTTGGCCCCTCGAGGACCTGTACCACAAAGTTATGCCTGAAACCCTCCAGAAACGTCCCCGATTTGCTTTTACGCAAAATATTCTGTTTCTTTAAAAGCCTTTTTATGCCTACAGAGTGCTGCTCGTTCTCGTAACTCAGCACAGACCAAAACCCTCACACAGAAAAATGTCCCAGGTCAGATGGAGCACACACCTTTGCCTCCCCCGATCCATCATAAGACATAAAGCCACACAGGATGTAGGAGGCAAAAATTTAATTCTGATCTGACATGAGGATTTGGAATATTCCCAGAGCTAGACTCCACAGGGTTCATCAATTATGATACAAATACAAGATACTTCAGTACCTTGAGGTAAGGATGGGGAGGTCATGCCAAGGGCTGCTGTCAGTCCTCTCCAAATAGTTATCTCAAAGTCACGCACCAGGCTGAATTACACTTTGAATAATTATTTATAATTATCAGAGCAGAACTGAAAATAGACATATAAAATAGATAAAATAGAAAATAGAAAACAATATCACAATTAGTTAAACGCCAATGTCTCCCACCAATTATTTGACAGAGAAAAAGCTAATGAAGTAACTGAAATATATCCTAATACTATTATCAGGCATTATTGGTAGTAATTCTCATTTATATAATCCAAATTATCATTTAAAAATGCTTTTGTATTAAGTTCACTGTGTAGATGGTGAAAGTGAAACACAGATGGTGAATGTGAGGTCTCTTCCCTATATAAGGGGTTGTGCTATTTGTTTTATTGTGTGGCCTGATTGACGCTGTGAAAGCATACTGGTCAAATCTGAATAAGAGGTTTGTGAACTGTTTGTTTTTGGAAATACAAAGCAGGAATGGAAGAGCACAATGTAAAACTACGAGTGTTCTGCTGCTGCTACTTCCCCACTCAAACTCTTCCCTCAGCCCAGGTACTATTGCCTTTTAGAAAAAATCCATATCTTCATACAGATTCCCTGGAACATCACCCCATAATGGCTTTGCTTCATCTTCTTGCTGTAACCTGTGCCTTACACCTTGTCTTGGAAGTTGGCATGCATTGCTCTTTGACTCTGTGAACCTTCTGCTTCAGACCTTAAGGATGACACAGTCTCTCTTCTCTATGTGGGGCCCTATTTGGGTGGACAGTGAAATAGTAACCCATAAAAACTGTTGTTCTGTGGCCGACAGTGGCAGCCATAAAGTTACTTATGTCAGAAGGGACCTTCAGTAAAGCTGCCATGTCACAGCCAGACCAATAGACTCTTGCCACCAACGGAGATCCCACAGCCTCTGTGAGCAGCCTTCCCAGGTCAGGACCTGTCCTGGGAAGCAGATGTGCCGTCTCCACTTTGTTGCAATGTCTCCTTTGGTAAGCTGTATCCTTGTATCCTGTTGATACGTGCTTCCAGAGAAAGCCCAGCCCTTTCATCCTTCTCCTTACCCAGGCAGCAGCTGCTGACTGCCCCAAGTGCCCAAACCCCATCCTTGGCCAGAAATCACCTGGTCTCTGAGCCTTCCAGCAGACACTTTGGACCCTTGGGGCACTGGGGTCTCAGCCAGGCTTACTCCAGACACCTGACATCCATTGGTCTGGCAGAGCCCTGAGCTGGACTTTGGACTGCAGAGGTGGCTTGAGATGCACCAGGAGCAGGCAGGGAGCCCCTCCCCATGCCTCACTGGCTGCATTCTTGCACCCACAGCTCTGTTGGCAGGTGCTTGGCCACCCTTGCTGCTTGGTCACCCAACTTCTCGCCCCCACCCTGGTCCACAGCCTCTCCAGCCCACCTGCTTTCCCAGCTCTGGCTGTCTACCATGAGGGGCTTCTCCAGCCCATGGTGTGGGACATGCTGTGGCATTGTCCTTGGCCAGCCTGTAATGAGCTTCTATCCATCCCCATACCCAGCCCATCCAAGCCCCATTGAGGGGACAGCTACCCCTGTGGTGTGCAGCCTGCTGCCTGTGAGTGGGGACTGCCCGTCTGCTGTCCGAGTGTGCCTCTCTTCCCATTAGCACGCGGTTCAGCAATGCTCCGCCAGCACAGACCACTGAGAACCTCCCAGATGGCTTTATGGTTGTATTGCATTTACAGCATGTACCTGATGACTCTCATTCATGGGACTATCCCCCACCCTGTAAGATTTTCTAGCTCTTGAATGACTTGCAGTACTCACTTTCTTATCCAGATTTGCTGGCAAGCATGTCATCTTTACAAAGCTGTTGACATTGAAAAAAAACCACACCAAATGCCATATTTTCCTCTTACTGTTCCCAAACATCCTCACTGTCATTCCACCTCCAAGACATCTTCAAAGAGGTCGTCCCAAGTTCTTGCAATGACCTGCACTGTGAGGTTTCCGCAAAGGAGAGAAAATCATAGAATCATAAAATCACTTGGGTTGGAAGAGACTTTCAAGATCATTGGGTCCAACCATAACCTACACTACCAAAATCACCACTAAACCATGTCCCTCAACACGATGTCCACCCGTCTTTTAAATACCTCCAGGGATGGTGATATCACCACCTACCTGGACAGCCTGTTCCAATGCTTGAGAACCCTTTTGGTGAAGAAATTTTTCCTAATATCCAATTTAAACCTCCCCTGGGGTAACTTGAGATCATTTCCTCTTGTCCTTGGTTGTTACTTGGGACAAGAGACCGACCCCCAACTTGCTACAACCTCCTTTCAGGTAGTTGTAGAGAGTGATAAGGTCTCCCCTCAACCTTCTCTTCTCCAGGCTAAACAATGCCAACTCTCTCAGCCACTCTTCATAAGACCTGTTCTCCAGACCCCTCACCAGATTCATTGCCCTTCTCTGGACATGCTCCAGCACCTCAATGTCTCTCCGATACTGTGGTGCCCAAAACTGAACACAGCACTCGAGCTGCGGCCTCACCAGTGCTGAGTACAGGGACACAATCACTTCCCTGCTCCTGCTGGTCACACCACTCTTGATACACGCCAAGATGCCATTGGCCTTCTTGGCCACCTGGACACACTGCTGGCTCATGTTCAGCCAACTGTCCACCAGGACCCCCAGGTCCTTTTCTGCCAGGCAGCTTTCCAGCCACTCCTCCCCAAGCCTGTAGCGCTGCCTGGGGTTGTTGTGACCCAAGTGCAGGACGCAGCACTTGGCCTTGTTAAACCTCATCCCATTAACCTCAGTCCATCGATCCAGCATGACCCAATCCCTCTGCAGAGCCTTCCTACCCTCAACCAGATCAACATTCCCACCGAACTCGGTGTCATCTGCAAACTTACTGAGGGTGCACTCAATCCCCTCATCCAGATCATCAATAAAGCTATTAAACAAGACTGGGCCCAAAACTGAGCCCTGAGGAACAGCACTTGAGACCTGACGCCAACTGGATTTAGCACCATTCACCACAACTCTCTGGGCTCGGCCATGCAGCCAGTTTTGAACCCAGCGAAGAGTCCACCTGTCAGTGCCATGGGCTGCCAGCTTCACCAGCAGAATGCTGTGGGAGACTGTGTCAAAGGCCTTACTGAAGTCCAAATAGACAACATCCACAGCCTTTCCGTTACCCACCAGGCAGGTCACCTGGTCATAAAAGGAGATCAGGTTGGTCAGGCAGGACCTGCCCTTCATGAATCCATGTTGGCTGGGCCTGATCCCCTGCTTGTCTTTCACTGGCCATGTGAGTGCACTCAGGATGAGTTGTTCCATAACCTTTCCTGGCACCAAGGTCAGGCTGACAGGTCTGTAGTTGCCCGGATCCTCCTTACGGTCCTTCTTGTAGATGGGCGTCACATTGGCAAGCCTCCAGTCATCAATGGAGCCTCAAATAATTCCTCGACACTCGTGCCTGTTCCTCTCCACGGAAATCTTTATTAAAAGGCGAAAGATTTATACGACCTGAAGAGAAACCAGAGTATAAAAAAATCCCATCTGGTTGCAATGTCAAACTGTGTGCATTTCTGAAGGAGAATTGCTGTTTAGTTAAAAAAAGAAGACACATAGTTTTGGTCCCTGCAATGGGATTGGGGTCTGTTTTCTTTTCGTTATTTTTACAGTGTATATCACTACAAGTAATAACTTACAAATATTCAAAAACAGCAAACCTGGCAGTGTGACCTCATCTTTTCATACAGTTGACAGGATGAACGTTGTGTCCGTCATAATTTGCTCTAGTCATAGACACTAAGTGGTAATATGCTCATATATATTCTAGACTATAGCTGTTTGATAGACTGCCATCAAAAAATACTTTTGCCTTAGAAAAAGAAACAGAACCAAGACTTTTCTCAAACTTTACTCTTTTCTATTACTGTTCCCTTTACTAGTCAAAATGCTGTTTGTTTATAAAAATCTGATTCCTTGAACGTCATCCATGCTGAAAAACAAAAACCAACAACTGTGGACTTCAGTCAAAACCATGTTTTGATGGGAACTGTTTGTTATAAAACCCAGGATATTGCAAGAAACATACCTCAGAAATACATACAAAGAGTACAGAAAATCTCTACCTGTCAGATTTTGGATCAGTATGTACAAGTCCCTAGGCATAGCACTCTTGCCAGTATCATAGCTCCTCTACACACAGCGTTCCCAAACAATTACTGTAAACACCAAACCAGCAGACCTTGACTGGCTGCTGGTCATCCAGAAACCCCTGTGAGACCCGCTGTGTGAAGTAGCACTTACTGCATAGCAATGTTCTGGAGACCTCAGGCAAAATGCTGATGTCTAGGGAATTTCTAAACTAAACTAAAAATTTCTGTTCACAATTTCTGTGGTATTTTCTGTATAAGCACAGTACACAGGGTAAAAGGTCTTGCACATGAGTTCCTCACCGCAATTTAATAGCCTGAGGTATGTCAGCTGTCTAACTATGTAATCCAATTTCATAAAATATCCAAGAATTATGAAAGATCCATCCCCTAGATGTGGAAACTGGTGTGAACTAGTTTAGGTAGATGAGGATGGGCTAGATGTATTAAATATAGTTATATGTATTATTTCAATATATTTTTCTATACCTGCTAGGAATAATCATAAGATATTTCCCTGTTTACAGTACCCTGGATCAAATATATTTCATGCTTATATGTTTTTTATTAGCTTAGGAACTATTTGCAGGTTTTATCTAAAAAGGAATTTTCCTCTCAAATTAACAAATCTTGGATGGTACCTCAACTCCTGAATTCTGGAAACACTGTCTGAATAATTTTAATGAAAAATTTACATGCTTGCTCAGAAGTCATTGTAGTGAGTGGCAGGTTAAGTAATAATGGAAGCAGGTGCAAGGAGCTCAGAAAATGACTGAACAAGCATGTTTCAACTTTTTCATTTCAAAGGACTTGTGTCATGCATTTTGTTTGACTGCTGTGAAACCACAATGTGGGTTTTCTCATGTAATAGACTAGACAACCTGAAACAAAACAAAGAGGTAAGGAAAACAACAACAAAACCAAAGAAAAAAACATAGAAATTCCTCCGGACCATCACTACATTAAGTTTCAATTTCATCAATCCAATGGCATTCATCAAGCTGCAACTATGTCTTGCAGCATTAACAGGGCATTTGATAAAAGGTATTTCAGTCCAGATTTGGCCTGATACAGAATAGTTAATAGAAGTAATGGGCCATTAATTCTATTAGAAGGAAGGTCAAAAAGGGAGACATTAATCCACATGTGATTTCAAGTTACTTTGTGAGTGTCGAGTATCCTGAGAGAGCCAATGAAGTATTTTGGGGCAAATAACTGTATCTACTGGCTCAGGCCAGTCTCCCTCAAATCTGAAACCAGATTTCTGACACATTCCTGCGTGACACCCCATCCCACCAGAATTACACTCTTTCTGTGAGTGGCACACCCCAGAGCAGTGGTGTTTTCTGGTAGGCATGGGATGTGTTGCATGCTTGCTGCAAGAATCCAGAAACCAGGGGTCATTTATGTTCTCTTATCACCCAGACAAGCTCCAGTTCACATCAGCAT
Source organism: Chionis minor (assembly GCA_013398295.1). Taxonomy (NCBI): domain Eukaryota; kingdom Metazoa; phylum Chordata; class Aves; order Charadriiformes; family Chionidae; genus Chionis; species Chionis minor. The sequence goes on along the minus strand of VZSF01004099.1, from coordinate 123,514 downwards.
CTCACACACACATGCCAAGTTAGAGGTCATGTAGTTACCATAATGCATTCAAACCATATGGGCAGTGTGCACTCCAGTCCCCCACCACACAGACAGACGCACAGAAAATATACTAAAAACTATCTGGAAATGTGGGACTTCAAAAACAGCCAGAATTTTTTTTTTTTTTTTTTTTTTTTTTTTTTTTTTTTTTTTTTTTTTTTTTTAAGGGACATACTTGTGACTTCAGGCAGCTAGAGGCAAGTCAGCTCTTGTATGACCAAAAGCATATTTGCACTGCTGTTAGTGATGAGACCCTACGCTTGGCATTAACTTTTAGGGTTGCTTTTCCAATGTGGGCGGGAAACAAAAGCTCAGCAACTGTTCAAGATGCTGCCCATGCTGATGAGCAAAATCTTCTCTCTTGTAACATTTATGACACAATGCCAAGGACAAAGGAAGTTCAAGAAATATGGGGTTGTTTTCTGTAGCTATCTTAACAATATTTGCAAAGGTTTTAATGAAGTGTAATTTAACATCTAAATGGCTACATGGGTGGGAGGATAGCTGTGAAAACAGCCTCCCCACTGTGACTGTAATTATTCAGCGTTTTGCAGCTTTGCATTTCTTGTCCTTTCAGTCACACTGCTTGATAAGAAAGATTGGCCCTTCAACTGCAACATGCCTTAGGCAGCATCCTCTGTGATATGTTTAGAAAATAACTGCAATGACACTATAAAAAATGAAATTTAAAACTTTTTCATCCAGGGTGTTAATTCAGGTCAGTCTGGATTGTATATTAGAGTAACACGTGGTCAGAGGGTAAGGGAAAGAGGACACGAGTGAAAAGAATGAACATTTTCAATAACAGGCCATTAGAGACACATCATGTCCTTGAGGACATATGCTTCTAAGTTCAATCCCAGGAATACGTCCAGAGAAAGAAAAAATATTCATTTTTTTAAGCTTCAATAGCAGCTGAATCAAAGCCTACAACCACTGGAGACACTAGCTTGGTACCAGAACAAAAGAAAAGGAATTCAAGACATTAAACTCCGTGTGAATCTCCCCAGGTTTTGAAGAACAAAGATCACATTTCTAGGACACCCAGCTCAGCAGCTATCAACACTCTTTCTCTCTTTATAATAGCCCCAGCAATATTATAGATTTGGGGTGCTAGGTGGAACAGGACACATCTAGAAGGACTTTGGTCTTGTTGATATGGAACAGTTCGGTATTAATTCTTAAACCCCACCTAGGTGTAAAATGAGCCCTTCCCCTCACCATATTGTTGGAGGAGGGAGAGGTTGTATTTGAGCCAGGTCCGTAGACCGTACCAAACTGCAGAGCCATGTCCTACATGTTACTCCAGTGGTTACTGTCCTCTGCGGGCTGAGAAAGGCATTGCCAGAAGGACACAGCTCTTTCTTCCCTCAAAGACTTCTCCAAAACAAAGGAATGTAATGTACCTTTCCCTTTGAAGCCGTTCAGTTGTGCAGTACTTGCTTCTCTTAATATGCCTGTCCCAAAAATGAAAATATCCACCCCTGCACAGTTACATCAGTCAAAGTCATTGTTCTTTCTGGTGCTCAGCGAGACATGCAGGATTAATTAACACTTCACTGCAACCCTGAAACCCCTTAAGGTTGCTGCCAGCATAGAACTGATGGAGAAAAATTTGCTTAAGTAATTCCATTCAACTTTGGAAAACAAAATGATGAATTGATATCTCTACTTGGCTTTCTGTTGCAGCAAAGAACATTATATTAAATCTACTTCCCTCCTTTAACCTGCACTACCAAATTGATAGTGCAATATTTATGGAAAACATTGACTTCTAAGGGTTTTGTTTTGGTTTTGTTTTGGTTCCTTTTTACAGCAGACAATAGACTTAGATGCAAGTAGCAGTAAATTGAATGCTATGAGTTAAGAATTTTTTAGAAGCCTGAGGAAGTTTGAGTTGGTTTTAGAAATTGGTACATCACTTGGACACATGCCAGAGTATATTGAGTATATACTACTAGGGTTCTAAGGATGTGCTTAACTATTTTGAATTAGGGCTTTAACTGTGAATGAATATCCGTTCATCCACTGTCTCCGAAGTGTGAGACATGAAGAAAGACTTCCCTGTTATTATGGAGTTTGTCATTCCATCATAATTTTACATCCTCTGATCCATCCAAAAATAGCCTAAATACAGCGACATTTTTGGTAAAGAAACAAGCCTGCTGAGTGTTGGAGGTTGCTGATAGCTTGATTTGAAAGCAGTGAAAGACACAGGTAAGTTCTTTCATAGGTGTTTAACTAGCCCTGTTTGCATCTGAAGGATTGCTGAAAGCTTCTGAGAAACCTCCTTTACCACTATATGGTAAAACCCTAGGAGGCTCAGGTAAGTCATCCAGCTACGTATTAACTGGCAGAGTAAATGAAACAGCAGCACAAGACAAAAATTAAAAAACAAACAAAACTAACAGAAAAACCCCAAACCAAAACCCAAACAAAAAGATCAGTTTTACCACTTTTGTTACTAATACTCTCAAAAGAGATTGGTCTTATTAAATGCTAAATCCAAATTAGAAGCAAGAGTTACAAAACAATGGCAGAGTCTAGTGAAAACAAAATTAACAAAGGATTCAATGTGTTTTGAAAAGTTACCACTACTTATCTGTTTTATAAATAATAAAAAAAGATTCTTATTTACACAAGGACTAAAAGTTTATTCCATTTTCCTAACCTCTGATGTGGTAATTAGCAGAAGTTTCTAACTTTTGAGAGCTCTTTATGGTCTGAACACCCAGGGGCTACTCAAATATGTTGAAAACATCACTTTACCTTGATCATTATCTCCCACATTTATGGATACTATGTAAATATTGCTATGTAGCACATCTCTATTATTATATCTATTATTAATAATAATAATATTAATATTTAATATACTTAGTGGGAAGCTTTCCACAGTATTCAGTTGTATGCACAATGTCAGTTTGCTCACTCCAAACTCTTTCAGCTGAAACACACCTAATATTTGAACTTCTGGTGGATCAGTGCCTATACTACATGGGAACTCAAAACCTGAACTTCGTAGGGGGACTTGATGGAGCAAACTGCCTTAAACTGCAGGGCTGAACAGAACTAGTTGTGAATTTCCCAGGGACGTCCAAGAGTATCAGTTCAACTGGGCAGCAGCACTGATAGTATCAGTGGGAATACCCTTGTTCTCCAAAATACTGTGGTATAGCATTTCTCTCCCATATTCTTTCCACTTGGGGAGGGGGAAAATCTGCTTTAAACTTAAATTATCTGTAAAAATATTGGAAATCTGTGGGCTTGTACATAATTTTAATTAAAATCTCTAAAACTTTCTTTATGGATGGAAAGTAAATCTTTATGGACACTTCCATAAAACTAAATAATATCACTAAGGAAGCTGCATGATAGTGGAATAGTTTTCTAAATTTTGAAATCCTGGAAAGTCTCTAAAAATATTTTCTTTGACCACTGTCCAATGGCACAAAAATTTACAATAAAAGGTAAACATCTTAGTCATTAGACATGTCAGCTGAACAAAATAGATAATTTCCTAACGACATGAGTCAAAATATCCTGGGTTTATTATATTTATTGGCAATGTATGTAGTTGAGCAGTTCTAAAAAGGAGGTATATCTGACCTTCTGACTGTTCATCCTTGATTTACTCTACAAGATTACTCCTAGGGGGTTTTTTTTATATCATCATAACCCCCTTCAATGAACAAGATTAGACATGACATGTTTTGATTATGGAGGGTTTGGAGAAAAAAAGGATAATTCTTTCCCTGGGAAGCTCTACTATATGTGTTTATTGAAATTCTTGAGCAGATGCAGTCACCAACTGAGCAAAAGTAAGGGCACACCAAGAAAACACCATATAATTATTTCTTTTTTAAATTGATATAAAAGCATGTGACAAAGCAAAAAGGACAGCTGGCGAAGGAAGACTTCACAGTCCACCTTGGAAGATTTTTCTCTCCATTTACTATATGTTCTGAAAGCTTTACAAAAGACTACATCTTCATGGACAAAACAATTAGTTGCTTAAGCAGGTATTGAGGCCTGTGGGTAGAAAGGACATTAGAAGATATTAAACTATATAACTACTAAAGTGAAAAGTATGGCTGACTTTGATTTCCAACAATGGCATAGAAGAACAATAGCATATCTTTAATCAGAATTTAGACTGAAAAATCATAATCTGCTATGATCATTTAACTATTTTTCATCAATGAAAACAAGGTTTGAACTTAACGATTTGTCTTTTCTGCCTTTTCAGATTTGACCAAAAAAAGTTTCTTTCTGTTTAACTTTAAATAATGCAGCAGTGAGGTGGAATCATATATCATGTTCATTCCATTTAGCTTGATTTATAACCTGAGCTGAAAATTAAATAAAAATGTTCTATTTTGAACATGTACTGATAGTGGTTTTGCTATTTCCACAAACCAATTCTTACTCCAAATAGGTTGAATTCAATTCTATTTTCCACCTTATTGACCTTTTAAAATACCTATCATGATTACTAATCAGAGGTTATTTTTTTTCAGACAAGACTGAAAGTGTGCCCATACAAATTTACTGTGATTCCTGAAAGATGGCGTCTTAGTTCATTCCCCAAACGTATGCTTTAATGTTATCATTGTAACAAAACCGAACTAATGCCTTGCCACAACAGTCAAGTAATTCAACTGTTTTACCATTAAACTGTATTTGTGTTCTGTTACTGTTGTTACTGTTGTTACGATACTGTTAGGAATGGAGACCTGTATTTTACTGTACGCATCTGAGCAGTGTCAGTAACAGCAGTGACACTAGTCACAGACTTAGAAACTGTTTATGAGCTCAAGTCCAGTCATACAGATCCTAAGAAGGCACACGGATGGATTGCAGTGGGTTACGTTATCTTTGACTCTTACGCTATCACGTTAGGTACATATAAATATCATGCGGATGGACATCTTTGACTTCTTTTTATCATAGTTGAGTGCCATACAGGAACATTTAAACTAAAAGGACTATCTTTCTTTGGATGAGGGCCCATTCCAGAATGGTTTGACTCATATTCAGCAGCACTTACCCAGTAAGACAACCCTGCCTGGGGTAGAGGAAGAGGACGCAACCAGTCAACTGGTCCATCAGGTATCAAGATTCTTCTTTCCCGATTTAAGTCATTTTCTCCATCTTTTTATCCCCAAAATTATGAGGTTTCCTTCCCCTAGGTGATGCGTAGTATGACTTGGGTGGAGAGATGAGTGCTATAGTCTTATATGTTTAGCATGATCTCTGTAATCTTTATTAGCATATGCAGGACTGTCAACTTTAATATGTATTTCACAGGTAATGAGGCAGAGTTCAGTCCTCGTGCATGATAGCCTTTCGAGGATGCAAAGAACTATACAAGTTCCTGTGTACTTTGTCTTCCCTGAGGAAAAGCAGGGCTGTCCTGCCTACACAGGGCCCCATCCTTATCTGCATCCCGCTGGCCAGGCGAGTCTCCACTCCTCCAGCCTGCACAACAGATAGCAAGACCAGTCTTAATTGTTATTTGAGCACAGAGACTGTACCTTATTACTCAAATTCCATATTGATAAATTTTATACAGAGGAAAGAGCATAAAGTTTCCAGTAAACAGTTGGATTTTCTTTTTCAGGATGACATCTCCATTTACCAGAGACATAGAAAACCAACAGTAATGTCAAAATAAGAACTATGACATGTCTTCCCAAGGTGTTCAGCCGTTTGAGGGTGGCTTTGTTAATTCATACACATTGCTGCAAAGATTTTAAAGTTCAGAATAGTTCAGAAGCCTTCCATATGCAAATTGTGTGTATGGTAGAGCCTTAGTAGAAAAGCATTCCAGAGTTTATTGTTTGGATTTTTCTGACTTCTGGACTGCAAACATGTTTACCTGTGCACTATTGATTTTGGTTTTTCACACCATTTTTCTCCAATACTGCCATTAACTGTGACAACTGCTTGTGGACCACCTTCTGCTTCAGGCAGCTGCGTATTTCAGCTGACTCTAATCTTTTCCAAAATACCCTGAAAATAGCCAACAACCATCCTTATAGCCTAGAATTGGCTATTACACAAGTCACCACCATCTAAGAGAACGTACTTGCCAGGTCTGCTTAAGACAGTGATGATTATTAACCCAGAATAAATGTTTTCTCACCCAGTTAAAAGACCCATTGAAGAGATATTTTTGTTAATCTGGATAGCAGGTCTTTCTTCTGTTGTAGAATTCATAACACTACACAAATCCTTTTTCTCATGTTAAGAAAACTGCATCAGTTTTCTATCATTCATTCTGTCTCATTCAGTGAATAAAGCCACTTCTCCATGTTAAGAAGGATTTGAATTACCACTGTTTACAGTAAGCTTTGTTTTCCCTCAAGATATATCAATATCATTTAAGAGGTATTTATTCATCTAAACAAAGAAAAATGTATTCTCCTATCAAATGACAGGCTTATATTCATTTTAATTGTTTTTTTCTTTACATCTAAATCAAAGGCACTCTAAAATAAATTTGAATCTAACAAAATTGAGAAAAATCTGTCTGCAGTAAAATGATGTATTGTTAGAAATGGGAAGACAATAATGTGCAAAAGTGAAAAGTATTAGGGACAAAATTTGTCTTCGGGTCAAACAAAAAATTGAGGAGGGGAGGGAAGAAGGAGGAAAAAAGAAAAGTGAAATATGTTATTTGGCCAGTTCAAAAACCTTATATAATGTATTGGGTGTAATGTATTTTTTTAGCTCTAGCTTGAATTTCAAAAAGATGTTTATGGTTAATTTAGCTTAAAATTGGCAAAAGCAAAACCAATTTCACATTTCCTAAATGAAATATTTTTCTCCTGTTTTTTTTTGCAGAACAAGGCATCAAATTTGACCCACGTTCATGCATTCCTCCAGACACTTGAGCATTCAAAGCTCATCCATCTTATGGTTTACTCACCTTTGATCTCAAAAATTTTTTTGTACTCACTTTATTTGTTATATTGGATAAGTATGGAAAAGTTTGAAGTATCGAATGCTGCTTTCTACAACAGAAAAAGCTTACCTTCAGCTGAACAAACAATTGACTGCAAAGATAATAATTACCAAAAGCATAATTTTATACAAAATTATGGATATATCTTTTAAATGTCAGAGTAATTACAACCTGTCTTCACAAATGTTAATAAAAATACAAATGTTGGTAGATACAGCTCTACTCTCATTTGAAACGTGATCAATTAATGTAGCAAAGAACTTTGAAATTCAATCAGCTTATGACACCAGCCAGTGATTGCTGGTTCCGAAAGGATACTCTAAATGTATTATTCAAAGTGAGAATTTATGTGGGTTTGGAGGCTAAGAAAACAGAACAATCACATTATTTGTATCTGTTAGCAAGACACATTAAAAACTCAAATTCCAGTGATACAGTTCAGAGGTCTGGTGGTGAAAATGTCCTAATATGCCAGGAATACACCTGATGTCTTATCAGCATGCCCGTAATAAAAATGTGAGGTGGTCACACAACAGTGACACTAGCATGTCACAGTTTAAGAGCATCTTTTCCCCTGCACTTTCTCCCTCCAGGACATGGGGTTCCCAGCTCATGTGTCAAGGGTGCTAAACCACTTAAACAAACAGGTACAAACCCATTAACTGCACAGGCTTCATTTTCCCAGCAAAAGAGCTATGTTATTTTTAGAGAAGCCATCAACAGCACACAGAAAATTTTTTAAAAGTGTCTAACTTATACTTGCAGTACTTGCAAGTTTTTGTCTATCTGACCATTTGTGGGCTTATTCAAGTATTTGAGGAACTTACAGAAGTTCCAGCTAGCTCTTTCATATGGGGTCCTACCACCTGTTCTAGATAGCTAACAAATCTGCTTCTGCAACCAATAAAAGTCTTCATTAAGAGGTTTCGTCCTGGTTGCTTCTTCTGAAATTCATTGCTGAAAAATATGTTTGGATGATAACCACACATTTTTTCAATGCACTTCACTTTGAATAGAGGACTGCAGAGGTTAATGAATGGGTACTGCTTACTGTGTGCATACCATTTTGGACTATCCATCCATAATGGAAGCTAAAAGCTATGTCTAGTAACCACTTGGGACCAAGGAGGCTGATGAAGAAACTTACCATTCATTCTCTGACATCTGGATGAAATCAGCATCCTGCAAAGCTAAAATTGGTTCCAGCTGATTTATGGCAAAAACTCCTGCAGATTACATTTGCACAAAACCAAGAACATGTGAAGTGGACGCTCAGCGGGTACTATCCAATGCAAAGAGATATCTTCGATCCTTACAGTCTGTATATAGAATCTCTAAGGAGTTAAGTAGACACCAGTGGAGTTAACAACACTGATTCTCTTTCACATTGCATGACTCTTAGTGCTTCAGGCAATCCCTATGTAACCTGGAAAGCACTTGAGAAAGCTCTTGAAAGTGCTCCTGAACTGGGGCCATGGAAAGACCTTCCAGACCAAGAGCTTAATGAGTCAATATTGGTTTCAGATTAATGGGTTCTACATAACTGCTGCATTTTCAGTTATAAAGGCCATCAACAGTCACTGTTGAAATTAAAAGATTAAAAACAAAGGATTTCAACAAGGGCACTATGATGGGGTGAAAAATAACAACAAACAAAAAAGAGCAGACTCAGATACAGCAACATGAATCAACATGAAGCCGTTGATTACAGAAGTAAAAGTTGTTGTTAAGAAGTACCAGATTTACTGAATTAATCTTTCTGAATAACATGCTTTATCGCAAAAACAATATAGAGGAGTTATTTTTGACATTAACTCAAACTCTGTGTATGAATATATACAGATATACATATCTGAATATAATCTTCCACTTCTCCCATGCCCCTTTCCCTCTCTTTTCATCCCCACTTTAGGTTGACTTCTGTGCATCTGACAAAAAAACACTGTTTTGTTCTTTTGTTATATCAGCTTCTCAACCATTATCATCATGTAAATGTTAGAGCAAAGGGGTGCAAGATCTTTACACTATCAGTGACATAAATTACCGGTTTAGGGAAATATTTCCTCAAGAATTTTCTTTCATAACTTTAGAAGATGATGTAGGTTGATTTCATAAAGCTTTCAGAATCCTCCAATTTGGCTATGTTTGCAAGAACAGTACTTAGGCAATTCTTGCATTCTTATGATCTTGTGTTTGCATCACTGAATATGCGTTGGTTTTAGATACCATCTAATTCATCCTGAAGAGGGGGAAACTATTTCTCTGTCTTCAAGATTTTTTAGAAGCATATTCTTTCCCTGAGAAATAAGATGAACGTTTTTCCTACCTAGCATAACTCAAGAAAAAAAAATATAACCATTATTAGTTCAGCCAGGGAATATTCACTGATTTTTTAGGGTAATTAGAGACCAATGTCTGTCTGCATTCAGTCCTCAAAAAATGTAGAGATTCATGTTTGCTTCTGTGATAATGGTGAGTATGGCCAAAAACCAAGTAGCAACTCGGCTATTTGATAGTCCCAATATTGGGTCCAGACTTACTCAATGTGTTCATCAATGACCTAGATAAGCAGGCAGAGCTTACCCTCAGCAAGTTTGCTGACACAAAACTGGGAGGGGTGGCCAACACACCAGAAGACTGTTGCCATTCAGCATGTCCTGGGCAGGCTGGAGACTAGGGCAGAGAGAAACCTAGTTAAATTCAACAAGGGTAAGTGTAGGGTCCTGCACCTGGGGAGGAATAACCCCATGCACCAGTACAGGTTAGGGGTTGATCTGCTGGAAAGCAGCTCTGTCAAAAGGGACCTGGGACACCTGGTGGACAACAAGTTGACCATGACACAGCGGTGTGCCCTTGGGACCAAGAAAGCCAATGGTATCTTGGGGTGCATTAAAAAGAGCATCACCAACAGGTTGAGGGAGGTCATCCTGCCCCTCTACTCTGCCCTGGTGAAGCCACATCTGGAGCACTGTGTCCAGTTCTGGGCTCCTCAGATAAAGAAAGACAATGAATTACTGGAGAGAGTCCAGCGGAGGGCTACGAAGATGATCAAGGGACTGGAGCACCTCTCTTAGGAATAAAGGCTGAGAGACTTGGAGAAGAGAAGACTCGGGGCGGTGGGGGGGGAGGGGCGGATCTCACCATTGCTTGTAAATATCTAAAGTGCAGGTTTCAAAAGGATAGGGCCAGACTCTTTTCCATGGTGCCCAATGGCAGGACAAGAGGCAACAGGCATAAACTGGAACACAGGGAATTCCATCTCAACATGAAGAAAAACTTCTTTACTTTGAGGTTTACAGAGTGCTGGAACAGGCTCCCCAGAGAGGTTATGGAGTCTCCTTCTCTGCAGATATTCAAAACCAGCCTAGATACAATCCTGTGCAACCTGCTCTATGTGATTCTACTTTGGCAGGAGGGTTGGGCTAGATGATCTCTGAAGATCCGTTCCAGCCCCTACCATTCTATGACTCTGTGATTCTGTGATCATTGCATTTGCTCTTGTCAAAGGAAATTCATATCTGATGGGAATAGTTGAATGGTATTCATAAACTAAACCAGGAAAATCAGTTGACTTCTTAATTTATTTTGGTTAACAAATCTGGAATTTGAATAAATACAGTTTGGTTATATCAGAGATGTACATATTTGCCAAAAGTCCAGACAGACCACTTACAAGCAAAAAGATTTTGGTACTCTTTGTGTCTCTTCCTTTCAGAAGTAGCATAGGCAACCATCACACAGCTCACCCTCACCTTGATGGGGCTATTCCAGGTGCGACTTGACCTACTGCCTTGCATTCCTGTGCTTGGTTATACTCCTCTTTGGACCTGCTACTGTCTATTGAGAACAATCCATATCTGTTACCAGCCTGTGCAAGGACTTGAGGGGATCCTGAGAGGTCCTGAGAGACTATTGGCATTGTCTGCATTGTCACAGCCAGTTGGATCCGTATTCACCCACGTAGAAATCTAGGTTCTAACTTCTAGCTCTAGGCAGTTATCCCGTGTAGGCAAGAAATGACATTTGTGGTCAGATAACTTTTTGATCTAAAACTCTTTTTATCCCTCTGATTTGTCCCAGAAACATGCCTTCGAGGACTCACTCTCAACTGTTTTCAGAAAAGCAGATGACAAAATACTTTTTTCGTGATCCTTATTTGAGGGACTGAACTTTCTCACAGAATAATAGCACACAGAAAATAATGGAAAGGAAATAATGAACACTATTTTTCCAGGATTAGTTCATTAACTTTTATAATACATGCAAAGTTTAATTGACCAAGTGCCACATTAGTGATCTGAGTAGCTTTTAATTCCCAGATGTGAAATTTTTTCTTGTTGTGAACAGATGAAGCTGAGCAGATCAATTTTAAACTTGGCCAAGTACCATGGGGCATTTGGAACCAGGCATCTAAACAAGTGCCTCTATTCTAATACGTGCTTAGTACCTGTGATTGTTATTGACAAACATGGGGATTGCAATACTCAGCAGCCCTTATAATCAAACCCCTTAAGTGGTAATTTTCTCTGCACCTTGTTTTATTAAAAAACCTAAAGATTTTATATGTTCCGGTTGTGCAAGACTTCCCTTAATCTATAGTACATGACAGTAACTATCCACCAACACTAAGTTCCGCAACGTATTTTAATTTAAGTATTTTAACTAAAAATCACTCTTACCAAATTTTGTAGAGATTATGACCTTGATGAGAAAGAGCTACCCTGGGATCTGGGTTCCTGTTCTTACTTAATCTTTTGTTTCTATTTTTAGTAAAATGGATTACCTTGTGATTTCCAATAAAACTCATAGCCCAATAAGGAACAGCAGCATAGAGAAAAAAAAATGGATAAAAATTTATAACAATTATTAATATTTTTTTTCTTTTGAGACATAAGCCAGGGTTTTGCCAACCCATCTATCCTCTTTACTGCAACCTGCAATGCTGGACTGGAATTAGTCTTTTATTTTTGGCAAGATGATACACGACTAGTTAAAGTTGACTGTCAATTTTACATTACCATGTTGACAGAATAAATACTCTCTTAAAATTCTGGTTCAATTTAAATCAAATGCCATGCAAATCATTTTGAAAATCAAAAGTTTGATGTTTCTTGCTCACTGGAAGGAATGTTTTCAGAAAGGAGTTTCTTATCTTTGAGAGGAGCTGCTGCTTTTGTTAATGTTCTCACCTTATGTCCTTGTCTTTACAGGAGCTCTGTCTCAGCAACATACAGAAAAAAACTAACACCGTAGCAAAAATACTTTGTTTGCAACAAGAAGCAAAATTTTAGGTTAGTAATTGCCCTAACTTAAACTGATCGTGTTGTAACAAGGGTTATTTGTTAGTTTTCAGGACTGTTTTCTGAAGGATTGGAGGCCAGACAGCTAAGCAATTGCATAAAAATTGGTTGCTCATCAACAGTGTGTTTTGCTTCCATCCAATCATTTCAGTTTATATCAAGTAAAATGCTTGCTTTCACATTTGTAGAAGTTATTTGCTACAGAGCCATTGGAAATTGGATAGTCAGGAGGACACATATCTGAGGTTGTAGTGTAAAACTAAAGTAAATCAAAGATTGGTCTCTGTGATTATTCAGCAACAGCTAATTCCAGTGACTAAAGCTCTTGTTGCAGCAAAAAATAAAGAAACTGCAATATATAACAATCAGTTCAAATCTAGAGCCAGTATAACGCAGATCAGTGTGCAGTTTTTAAATGTGCCCCTCACCATAAACCAAGTCAAGAAAAAACTGCCTGGCGGGATGAGGTCCTGACTCTCCTTCCCCACTGTTTGCAGTGTAAGTTCAGTTTAACAACACATATGTTTACCCTTCAAGGAATGGTTTTAGGGTGCTGTAGTTTACAGTTCCTCTCCGGCAATAGCTTGCCTCTGTACTTTCCAAGTCATGTTGTAGAGCATCACTTGCACCACTTCTGCACTCCAGCCATGAAAGCACAATAATTAGATGTTGTACAAATGTATTTTTTTGATTTTATCTTTTCTACCATGAAAAAAAGATTAATTCTGAATATACTGTCATATTGTTCTCATTCCACCAAGACCAAACAACCCTATCTGTCTTTAAAGCCTGGGGAAAGTTGAGTCAGTTTATTCTCTGCTTTGTATTTGTGATAGCACTTCACTCTCCACATATTACATAAAAAATAGCATCTTGCTCTTATCAAATAATACTAAAGAAGACACGAAAGGATGTTTATGGCAGCAGTTGAATGCATCCTAGACCCACAGACATAAATAGAAAAAAATCCATTCTATTCAACACCGGTATTATTCCACCTTGTATTTTTAACCAAATTTTTTTCCAGTGTTTTCTTTCCTATTGCATTTGTATTTTATTTACAGTTCTGCCAGGTCACATCACATGAGTTAAATGAGTACAAGCTAGCAGTTCTCTACTTCAGATGCATAGTTGTCTTACTGTAGGTCATCTTAGTTTTCTTCTAAGTTACTTATTTTGAAAAAACAAAGTGCTAGGGGAAAAAAAGAGAGAGCGAGAGAGATACAAAATGCTGATGTTCACAGACATAGACCTGAAAAATCTTGGATACAGAAACTAGCTACCTGACATACCCTGTAAAAGACTGTTGTAAAGATCATCTCAGCGTTCTGGAGTTTTGTCTGTTTATTTCCTAGCTGATCAGCCATTGTTCTCTCTGAAAAGACTTGTCTTCGCACCTTTGGTATCTTTTAAAATTATGTTATTGTTTATATTCCTATCTATCTAGAAGGTTGAAGAATGCTCATTACCTATAATGAGATGATATTTATTGTTCATGCCTAAAGGATCACTTTAAAGAAATTCATATATGAGAAATTTCAAACCTCTGCTAAATGGACAACTGTTTTAGCCCTTGAAGTAATTTCTAAATATTAAGTGCTAGATACAAAAATGAGATCAGGCATGTCACAGGCAATCTACTTTTGATAAGATATGAGGAGTCTACGTGTGTGGCTTGCTACAATACTTCCTAGGCATAATTCAGTGTTAATCTTTTGATTTTTTTTTTTCCCTAAAAAGATTTCTTTCCATGTATCACTTGAATATATGTTAACACTTATATTTTGTCTAACCAATGAGCCAAAATGCCAGTTATACATAAATTCTGTGAAAATGAAACAACAGAGTCAAAAACCATCCAGAAGAAAGAGTCTAGCACTGGAATAAAAACTACCTAGCATTTACCAAAATCTCTGGAACACATCCAAGGGTCTAATTCTCCAAGATTACAGAGAAAAGACTGGTCAGAACCCACATATGGTTATAGTTTGTTGGCTGTAAAATACGCCCCACTCACTTTGTCTTCAATAAGGTTGCTTATTGTTTTGTGCTCGGTAGAATTTCTAGACAATTTCTGGATTGTTAAAATTCTGCAATCTAACTTCAGCATTCTTCACAAAGAGTTACGGGGAAATGCACATTGCATTATGAGGAAATGCACAGTGTCAAACTAATAGGACATATCCAAAACTCCTTAATTCATCATTATCAAATGCTGACAAACTACGACACTGGCATTGGGTTGCCTGGCAAAAGCATATCCTGTTGTAGACGTTTAGAAACTCAGATTTAAAATCTAAAGATAAGTTCTTTGTCCTCATACTTGGTGGTCCTGCATTTACAATTGTCATGTTGTTTCTGCGAACACCTTTCTAATGATTTTGATAAAAAGCATAGTTTTTCCTTGAGCCCTGGAGGGGAGAGATGCCCAAGAAAGCTGGATAATATTCAGGGACCACCTCCTCCAAGCTTAGGAGTGATGCATTGCCNTTCATGCCTAAAGGATCACTTTAAAGAAATTCATATATGAGAAATTTCAAACCTCTGCTAAATGGACAACTGTTTTAGCCCTTGAAGTAATTTCTAAATATTAAGTGCTAGATACAAAAATGAGATCAGGCATGTCACAGGCAATCTACTTTTGATAAGATATGAGGAGTCTACGTGTGTGGCTTGCTACAATACTTCCTAGGCATAATTCAGTGTTAATCTTTTGATTTTTTTTTTTCCCTAAAAAGATTTCTTTCCATGTATCACTTGAATATATGTTAACACTTATATTTTGTCTAACCAATGAGCCAAAATGCCAGTTATACATAAATTCTGTGAAAATGAAACAACAGAGTCAAAAACCATCCAGAAGAAAGAGTCTAGCACTGGAATAAAAACTACCTAGCATTTACCAAAATCTCTGGAACACATCCAAGGGTCTAATTCTCCAAGATTACAGAGAAAAGACTGGTCAGAACCCACATATGGTTATAGTTTGTTGGCTGTAAAATACGCCCCACTCACTTTGTCTTCAATAAGGTTGCTTATTGTTTTGTGCTCGGTAGAATTTCTAGACAATTTCTGGATTGTTAAAATTCTGCAATCTAACTTCAGCATTCTTCACAAAGAGTTACGGGGAAATGCACATTGCATTATGAGGAAATGCACAGTGTCAAACTAATAGGACATATCCAAAACTCCTTAATTCATCATTATCAAATGCTGACAAACTACGACACTGGCATTGGGTTGCCTGGCAAAAGCATATCCTGTTGTAGACGTTTAGAAACTCAGATTTAAAATCTAAAGATAAGTTCTTTGTCCTCATACTTGGTGGTCCTGCATTTACAATTGTCATGTTGTTTCTGCGAACACCTTTCTAATGATTTTGATAAAAAGCATAGTTTTTCCTTGAGCCCTGGAGGGGAGAGATGCCCAAGAAAGCTGGATAATATTCAGGGACCACCTCCTCCAAGCTTAGGAGTGATGCATTGCCAAAAAGAGGAAGTCAGGCAAAAATGCCAGGAGGCTTGCATGGATTAACAAGTTGCTCCTGGAAATCAAAAGCAAAAATGAAGCCTACAGAGGGTGGAAGCAAGGGCAGTTAGCTTGGGAGGAATACAGAGAAATTGTCCAAGCAGCCAGGGATCAGGTTAGGAAAGCTAAAGCCCTGACATAGTTAAATCCGGCCAGGGATCTTGAGAGCAACAAGAAAAGCTTCTACAAGTATGACAGCGATAAAAGGAAGACTAGGGAAAATGTGAACCCTCTCTGGAAGAAACGGGAGATCTGGTTACCTAGGATGTGATTGAGATTTTTCTTTTGCATGGAAATAAGGCAAATAATTTCATACACGGAGAAATGAAGTCAAGTGAAATTTTGCAATGCCTGAAAACTCTAATTCACCTATTGCTTTTTTCTTTAGTTTGTACATTGCAATCTTTACAGAACCTGGTGAAGATGAAGTAAAACTGTTCAAAATTACGTAATCCCTTTTTTTTTTTTTTAAAGGACAGTAAAAATACTTGTATGAGCCATATGTCCTAGTTAGGAGCACAGAACCATCAGGAAAAGCTTGTTTGCACTGTCATGCCTCTTCTGTTTGAAGCTAACAATTTGTTTCAACTTAGGATTCATGTTAAATCATTTTATAAACGCTAGAGATTTAAATTGTAATTTTTCTATTAGTTATTAGTAGCACATTTTAAAGCAAAGAAAAAAGAATATTAGATGAGCTCAGACACAATGAAGGGTAAAAGAAATATTTTTTTTTACTTTTTTTCTAATTTAACTCTTATTCTTTTTAGAGAAATCCTAAGAAATACACTTTTGTAAACTACACTAACATTGGAGGTTATCAGGTAACTGTATTTTCAGTTACTTTTGCAAGTTTTCAAATTTGATCTTAAAAGAAAAATAATAGCAACTTCAAATCTGGGACCAAGCTTAATTTTTAAAAAAAGTACCCAAAGCCCACATACACAAACGTGTCTGCATCATTTTCCCTGGAGAACAACAGGCTTCTAAATTTTCTTTATATGTTATTTCTTGACAGCTATTCTTACGGTAAGAATAAAACAGAAAGAATACCAGAAAACAGTCTTATATCTGTGGATTGGCTCAAAACACCACAAGCGCATATGGTTATGCTTGTCATAATTCTCCATGGTAATTTTACGTAAGGTAAATGTGAACTCATATTAGTAACTTTATCTAAAGTAATATGCCATGCATTATTTAGGGAGCAGAACATATGTATTTCTAACATTCTTGCAAAGGTTAACATTTGTTCTGAGGAGTGATACGTCATAGTCCCTGGAGCTGTAACCCAGCTAATGGAGCTATATGGTCTGTTTTATTTATAGAATCAATTATCTCTTTGTAAAATATCTTTGGCTTGTGTCTACGTAGGCATGTTCTAACTTCAGTACTGCTACAGAATATTATGTTTTCCTCCTTTTGTCTGCACTGTGAGTTTACTGTGTCTTTTGAAACCCCTGGCACAGAGAAAATGAGGTGTACTGGAAAAGATAGCTGAGAAAACTATCATATTGAATCAGAATAAAGTTTAATTAAACTAATTTTTTTAAATTTACATTTTAAATATTATTTCTCTTTTCTTAATTCAGGAAATATTTTAGGCTAGATGAAGTGAAGTAATGATTTGTGATTTTTCATTGTGTCTTAGCAGATGGGTGAAACTGAGCTTTTTGGTTTTTTCTTTTCTTTTAAATACTGCAGGCTATCATTTTATTAAAATGACCATGTGGCATTTAAAAAAATCATCCTTTTTCCATGAAGAAAATGAAAAAAAAGAAAGTAAATGAACCCTGCTATGCTAAAAATTTGAGGGTTTTGCCTCTAAAAGGCTTTTCCTGCAATAACCCCTGCTGCCTTATATCTGGTTTAGAGAGCACACTTCAGCTTGTCCCTGACAATGTGAGTGTTGCTTTGACATCTAAGGCAGTGGACAGAACCGATTGATCAAAATCTCCTTCCTCTTAAGGATGATCTCTTTCCCATTGCTTTCCTTGACAAGAAAGACAACGTCATTGTATGGATAAAGGAAGCCCACACCTCCCATCACAGGTACCTGCTCCATTTTAGGAGCCCAACTAAACTCACCTTTGATTTTTCGCTTAATAAAACCTTACATGGTATTGTGTCTACTGCATATTAGCTGGGAGGTATAAACACTAATCATGATGCATATTTTCTTCTGTCAAAGCTAAAAAGTGTTTTTTCCCTTCTGTTTGCTATTAATGTACAGTCCTTTCATCACTATGTCATGAGTACTACATATTAAATCAGTTGGTCTGCAGAAGTAATTCTTTAACAGGAAATGTAAGTTTTAAAAGAGATTTACTGTCTATAGGTATGTCAGTGACGAAAGGAAGGCTAAGTAAAATGTGGGCCCGCTCAGGAAGGAAATGGGACACCTGGTTGTGCAGGACATGGAGAAGGCTGAGGTACGCAGTGCCTTGTGCCTCAGTCTTCACCAGAGAGGCCTCCAGCCACACTGCCCAAGTCACAGAGGGCAAATGCAGGGTCTGGAAGGATGAAGAACTGCCCACTGTAGGATAAGATCAGGTTCAAGACCATCTGAGGAAACTGAAAGCGCACAAGTCTATGGGACCTGATGAGATACATGTATGAGTCTTGAAGAAACTGAAGGATGAAGTTGCCAAGCCACTATACATCATATTTGAGAAGTTGTAGCAGACCAGTGCTGTAAATGAGACGACCTATTGCAAGGCTGACTGTTGCGTAGCTTTATGATGCACTTACAACAAGAGACTCTCAATTAAAAAGCTTGACCAAATATCCATAAACAATGCCGTAGTCACAACTTTAATATTAATTATTCTTCTCTGTCTGGAGAGGGGGAGGGTTGTGTCTTTTCCAAAGGTTTCTAAATGATGCTAAGCAGCTAGGTGACTGTAAGCCACAAATAATTTGTGGATACTCCAAGTTTCCAGCGATCTAAACAAAATATGGACAAAATACCAAAGCTCAAGAGGAGATATTGGCTGCTTCATCTCTATCTTAAGTACCGAATCACAATCAAAATCAGCATGAGTGGAAGGACTGCAAGGCAACAAAGAAGCTGCAAAGAAAGTTAGGTACAGCTCCAGAAGAGATGTGCGTTCGTATGAATCCCTGTATCTCTGTTTGTACATGCTTTTTGGGCTTGGTGTTGCTTTTCTTTTTTGGGGGTGGGAGGCTAAGGGGGAATACCTGAAGAAAACTGTAGTCTTTAACAGGAAGACAGTGATCTCGCACGGTGGGGGAGCAGATGAAAGTAGAAGTCTCCAGGTCCAATCCTAGAGCAGAAGGAAAGGATTTTATGCTTCTGGGAAATATTTGAAATTGAAATCAAGCTCTTCTGTGCGACTGTGGGACTCTTCTTTCCCTATGGGACAGAGGCGCTGCATCTGACCCAAGTCCTTGGAGCAGAATTTAGGTGGGGCGTTCAGCTGCAAACATTAACGGCAGTTCAGCCCTTCTGGACATTATAGATTTCTCTGCAGTGCCCCACTGCTCATTGGTACAATGTCACTATCATATTTTAGGGGAGGGTAGGAACTTTTTGCACCTGGAAACTTTTGCTCTCAGCACTTTCTTGTTTATCTATCTGCACAAACTTGTCATGTTTAAATTTGAAATTGCTAAGGTGCATTCTTGGGAACGCATGTTGTTAGTTGTGTGCCACTCAGGTGGTTTTAGTCTTTGGGCTGTATTGGCACATTGACTGTGAAAAACACTCCCCTTTTCCAAACATCCTCCCCACCCCAAACTAGGGTTTATTTATAGTACAAAGTTTTTTTAGACACAGAATATTCTTATTTCAGGGGGAAAAAAAAAAAAAAAAGATGAAAATTAAGTCATCAATAAAAGAACCATCATGTATATTCAAATTTCAAGTACCTAAAACTCTTGAAATTTCAGTTTAGAGGCTGTGCGCTTCTACCACCATGAACAAATGACAATAGCCTCAGGCCAACACTTATCATATATAACGCTGTGGTACTTTAGTCTTCGATGGTCCTCTGGGTCATCCTAAGTCTTTAGTCAGCCTAAATGTAATTCCTGACAGAATTGAGAATTAAGCACTTGGATTTAAATCCCATTCCTCAACTTTTGATTTTCTGTCTGCCAAATGACTTTTTGAATTAGATAGTGTGTGTGAATTTAATTAAGCTGAATGTCATTCCCTGCTGCCATACTTCATGAATGCCTTCCTAGCTCTTGACTATATTTTTTAAGACCCATCATCATTTCATTAAAAAATCTACATGACATTAAGCACCATTGTGACTGACATGGATGAGGACATGGGTGGAAGAAAGTTGTTCATCCCCACCTAGCAAAAGTGGAAGGAAAAGCCTGAGGAGAACATGGATGTTTGCAGCTCCAGGTCAGGACTTCCCTGAAAAGTACTAGGCAGATTATATCCTCAGCTGTATAGCCACCATTTTCACTCTCTGCAGAAAGTTGTGGTTCATGGGCAGCCTGTGGAACTGGTGCCAAGGGAGGGGGTGGAGGAATAAAGGGCCTTTCCTCACCATTACTGTTCAACAGGAACATCATCGTAGATTTGTTGGACCTGCTGCACTGTTCCACACCAGCACTTCCAAACTCTCTCCCTCTAGTTTTTCTCTGCCCATCCCAAAGCTGAATCAAGAACGATTGTAAGTCAGAGACTATTTGGAGACTTCCTCTACCTGCTCTGTATGCCTGGTCTATATCATATCTATATATCATAGGAGTAAATCTCCTTATTTATATACATTCATCAAATGTTATCCACACAGGAAAAAATATTTTAAGTCACAGAGGAAAGTGCTGTAAAATAGTTTGGTACAATTACTCAAATGCTTGAGGGAAGATTCAGATGACTGACTATATATTGCTTCAAAAAAGTAACTCCAACCAGCCACACAGTTTTTGAAAGAGATGTGTATGGGCAACGTGTGGGAGCAGGGCTTGACCCAAATCCTGCTGCGAGGTCAGCCGCTGTCAGCCACACTAGCACACAAATGTAAAAGCAAAGTAATTTCAAGCTCCATTAGTAGCATAGGTAAAAATCAATGATCTATAGACATGGAGGACGAAAGAAGCAAAGAAATTATACTTTTGAGGCTATAATATACAATAAGCAATAAAAAATACACAGCCTGTTTAAAAAGTACTTAACAATGAGGCTTAAAATACGGTGGTTTGGGAGCTGAGTTTTGGGAAAATGACTAGATGTTTAAGCAAGAATTTCCTCCCTTTTCTCCTTAAGTAACTGTAAACTCCTTCCTACTTTATCCCCAGACACCTAAAAACTACAATTAGCTTAGGCTTTTTAAAAAGGTAATGAGAATTGATCAGTGTTATTACACAAGTTTAAGGATTTTTTGCTTGAATTAGGGCAATTCAGAACAGTTGTTCAATAGCAAATATCCCAATCTCTTCTCACTGGTAAGAAGGAAAACAATTCTCAAGACACGTGTTATAAGTGCTACTATCTTTCTCCCCCATATATGCTTGTTAGCTTGATGTCCTAATGAGCTGAACACCATCAGCTGACAATTTGTGCCATTATTTGTCACTTCATAGGGTTGTTGTCTGAGACGTGAGCCTTCTGTACTGAAGATTGATTTTTCTTCCTTTGTTGTAGCTAAGAGATCAGTCGTTTTCAGTTACAGTTTTGCTCCTGTTGGTATCTTCAGGGGTAATCCTACCCAGCAGGCTTTGGCAGGTATGTTTTAGGCCTGGTTTGGATAAGTAGCAAAGACAGCCAGTGAAATGACCATTGTTCTTTTTACGTAAACATATGAGTTAAAAACCACAATCTGTATGTGCCTAAACGTTCTCAGTTCCTGATCTTAAACTAAGTGGAGTCAGAAGCTACTAGTCTGATCTCAGAAACTCTTGTTTCTGTGTTCCACTGTCTTACAATGTTTTTGCTTGAGCCTGTTAGCAACATTTTTTACCAATAATTACCACTGTTCCCCCAGGGAAAAATAAAATTAAATAAGGCCACCTACTAACCTTAAAAAAACCCAAATCCAAATGCCTGAAAGCTTACAGTCTTTTCCTATTTACCATTTTTAACTTGCAAAAGAAAATCTAAAGTTTCAGCCAGTTCACAGACCTGTATGGAAGAATCTCATGGCATAGAGCTCAGAAGAAAAAGGGGTAGGAGACGCGGTTGATATTCAGAGGCCCCCTCTTCAAGCTCTAAATTCTTCCATGCCAACATGCAGGAAATCACGCAAAGGCAGCAAGACGCCTGCAAGGAAGAATCGTAGAATCATTTAGGTTGGAAAAAACCTCTAAGATCATCTAGTCCAACCATTGACCCTACTCTACCAGGTCCGGCACTAAACCATGTCTCTAAGCACCACATCTACACAACTTTTAAACACGTCTAGGGATGGTGATTCAACCACCTCCGTGGGCAGCCTGTTCCAATGTTTGATAACTTTTGCAGTGAAAAAGAAGGAGCTCATCACTAAAAACTCCTACGAAAAGGACGCACAGTTTTCTACAGTGGCAGCAGAGACACGTGACCCAGGAGGAATACGCAGACGCTATGAGAGGAACCTAAGTGGACAAATAAATCCAGTTTGCACCTACAAGTGCTGAGGAAGCTAATGGATGTCATTGTGAGGCCACTCTGAATTATTTCTAAAATGTCACCACAGCCAGGGGAGGTTCCTGGGGACTGGATAAAAGCAAATGCCACTCCTCTTTTCAAGAATTAAAAGAAGAAGGATGTTGTGAACTACAGATTGATCCGTCTGCCCTGCATCTCTGCGCAAGTGATGGAACAAATCACCCTGGAAGCCATTTCCAAACATGTTAAGGACAAGGAGACAGATGGAAATAGCATGGATTTGCATAAAGAATATCATGTGTGACCAACCTGACAACCTTCTGTGATGAGATGACTGACTCAGTGGATTAGGGGAGAGCAGTTTACCATGGCTTTAGTAAAGCTTTCAACACTGTCTCCAATAATATCCTCACTGACAAACAGTTGAAGCACATACAACATACAAGAGGAGACTAAGGTGGATTGAAAACTGGGTGAATTGTAGCACAAAGTCCATCTGGGGCACAGTCAACCAAGAGATCAATACTGGGGTTAATACACCATTTAGTGTCCTCATGAATGACCTAGATACTGGGACAGCATGCACCCCCAGCAAGTTTGCAGGTGATTAAAAACTGTAAGGAATGTTCTACAGAACAGGTGTTTGTTCTGCCATCCAGAGACACCTCAATGGACTGCAGAAATGGGCTGGCAGGAACCTCATAAAGTTCAACCAGGAGAAACACAATGCGTTTACAAAGACTGAAATTCAAGGGGTCTGCTTGATCTTTCTCATGTCTAAAAAATCTTCTGAGCTTAAAATATGTGCAAATTCCTTTTTGCCTTTTTTTTTTTCTTAAGCACTACACAAATAACACAAGCCTTGCATCCTTAACCATGTTCAGGTCTGCTGAAAAGAATGGAAACATTAAGGAAGTATCTTGCGTGTTAAATTTCTGAAGTTCCATAGCGTCGCTGCAGCTTGAAATATACTTTTTTGAGAGGTCCTTTTAGGGATCAGATTTACTACACTGAGAATGCATATTTTCAGAAACCCTTCTGTTTTTTTTCCTTTCAGTTATGGGTTTTTTTAAATTGTTCTTTTACACCACCTCAGACATATTGTGTACCACACTAGATGTTAAGGGATGTGCAGAGCTGTGCAAGATTTTCGCTTGATAGATTATTGCACTTTTGAGCAATCAATACCTACAAACTGAGCATAAATACTGTAAGCTTCCCACCACAAACATGGTGCACATATATATAGCAAACACTGTGTATAGATCAGCAGGACAAATAGTTGCAGGAAAATTCCATGTCACTTTAGCTTTCTCTCAATAATCTAGACTGTGTCTGGCTCTGATGGATGATTTTTCCACATCTGCCCAAAGCTACTTGTTTTAGTCCAGCAGAGGTACAATCTTTTCATTGAAACTCCACCGGTGGATATATTTAGAACTTCACTGAACATGAACTTGAGCAACATGGTATAACTTTGAAGTTGGATC
Source organism: Chionis minor (assembly GCA_013398295.1). Taxonomy (NCBI): domain Eukaryota; kingdom Metazoa; phylum Chordata; class Aves; order Charadriiformes; family Chionidae; genus Chionis; species Chionis minor. The sequence goes on along the minus strand of VZSF01004099.1, from coordinate 99,613 downwards.
TAGCTTTTAAGTCAGCCCTGCTTTGGCTGACAGCCTTGGACAAGATGACCTTTAGAGATCCTTTTCAACCTAGCTTATCCTTTATTTCTGTGATTATAGAACTGCATTTTCCCAGTGACTCAAGTGGCATTAAGGCCATCTTAGTTAAGTCATTGGAACATTCGTTGTTATCCACTCTATAAATGCTGTCATATTCTGGTCTTTCTCTACCTGAACCAGAAATAAAACATACTTTTTCTGCCTCTGTCTATGGTGACATGACTCCTGTTCATAAAGAAATGTGTGAATGGCATTCAGTCACTTCATAGAAGCTGATGAACAAGTATCAAAGGGTGATGACCAGTGTCCTAACCACCAGTTTGAGACACAGTGCTGAAAAATAGATGAAATTTCTGGGTATTAATAGCTCTCCAACAAAGACATTTTTAAAAGTATAATTAGAACTTCCCCCCCCCACTTTTAGATTAGTCTATTTAAAAAAAAAAAGTTACAATTAGCCATATTTTTTCAATTCACAGCAAGGACATAGATAATAACTGCAGTCTAGAAATGTCAGCTGTTTTGTAAGCATTATTTAGGTTTATATTACACACTTGTAACAAAAGTAGCAGCTAACAAAAGTGATCTAGAGGACTGGTGCCTATTAGCACCCGAAGATCCACAGAATGCCACAGTTTCTATTTTAACTTATGTATGTTCCTTTCAAGACCAGTTGCTCTAAAGCAGAAAACATGTCTGCAAAGAACTGTTAGTCTTACTGTCTCTGAGTACCCTGAAGTGGTGTATGCTCCCGAACATCAGTCCCACTGGGAATATTTCATTATATAGTCCTTCCCAACTTCAGAACTGGATCTCAACCATACAATCATTTTTGCCTATTTCTTGTGTAAGCAAACACATGACTTCTTATGAATCTTAAAGGCACCTGACACATTTGCTTCAATAGTAATATGACATCACTGTGTAACAAATAACTGAAGTTCAGTTACATGAGCAACATCTCATTGTAACTAACCCTGTAAAAATCATATGCCAAAAGCAAATTATACTTTTTCTTTTTTCTTTCTTCTGTTCTTCTTCTTTCTTCTTTTTCTTTTCCTCTTTTCTTCTCTTTCTCTTTTTTTAAGGACCATACCATTACGGAACAGTTAAGTCTGAAATATCTATCAAACTGAGGCAATTAATGTAAGACATCAATGGATAAATAACAAGAAAATATTGATGATTTTTCTTTTTATTTGTGATTGGATTTTCCATAAAAAAAATCACTGAACCTTTCTCCAATTTACAAACAATTTTATTATAATTTTTTTATTCAAGCATGTTAAATTGTTGTCTGATGAAAATAAACTAAATGTGAAACTTTAAACTGCAGTCATGAAAGTCCATCTTATTCTCTGCGGTTTCTACTGCATAGGAAAAGGTAAGTAATTCACACTTCAGTTATTAAACCTCTGCTGACACTGCTGCTGATTCTGAGGCAACCTTCAAGATTAATAACAAGCAAGAAAATAAAAAGAAAGGAAAAACTATGCTTTTTATCAAAATCATTAGAAAGGTGTTCACAGAAACAACATGACAATTGTAAATGCAGGACCACCAAGTATGAGGACAAAGAACCTATCTTTAGATTTTAAATCTGAGTTTCTAAACGTCTACAACAGGATATGCTTTTGCCAGGCAACCCAATGCCAGTGTCGTAGTTTGTCAGCATTTGATAATGATGAATTAAGGAGTTTTGGATATGTCCTATTAGTTTGACACTGTGCATTTCCTCATAATGCAATGTGCATTTCCCCGTAACTCTTTGTGAAGAATGCTGAAGTTAGATTGCAGAATTTTAACAATCCAGAAATTGTCTAGAAATTCTACCGAGCACAAAACAATAAGCAACCTTATTGAAGACAAAGTGAGTGGGGCGTATTTTACAGCCAACAAACTATAACCATATGTGGGTTCTGACCAGTCTTTTCTCTGTAATCTTGGAGAATTAGACCCTTGGATGTGTTCCAGAGATTTTGGTAAATGCTAGGTAGTTTTTATTCCAGTGCTAGACTCTTTCCTCTGGATGGTTTTTGACTCTGTTGTTTTATTTTTACAGAATTTATATATAATTGGCATCCTACTCACAATGGTTCACATTTTTAAAGTATCCTCTGACAGAGAGTAGTGGTCAACAGCTCAATGTCCGGCTGGAGGTCGGTGACCTGTGGTGCTCCTCAAGGATCCATACTGGGATCAATACTTTGTAATATCTTCATCAATGGCATACACAGGGGGATCAAGTGCATCCTCAGCAAGTCTGCTGGCAACACCAAGCTGAGTGGTGCAGTTTACTTGCCTGAGGGACAGGATGCCATCCAGAAGGACCTGGACAGGCTCCAGAAGTGGGCCCATGTGAACCTCATGAGGTTCAACAAGGCCAAGGGCAAAGTCCTGAACCTGGATCAGGGCAACCCCTCATATCAATACACACTGGGGGATGATGGAAAATAGAGCAGCCCTACAGAGAAGGACTAAGGGATACTGGTGGATGAAAAGCTGGACATGAGCCCATAATGTGCGCTTGGAGCACAGAAAGCCAGCCATATCCCAGGTTGCATCAAAAGCAGCACGGCCAGATGGTCAAGGGAGGTGATTCTGCCCCCTCTACTCTACTCTGGTGAGACCCCACCTGGAGTTCTGCATCCAGCTCTGGAGTCCTCAGCACAGGAAGGACAAGGACCTATTGGAGGAGGTCCAGAGGAGGGCCACGAAGATGATCAGAGGGCTGGAGCACCTTTGCTCTAAAGACAGGCTGATAGAGCTGGGGTTGTGGAGCCTGGAGAAGAGAAGGCTCCGGTAAGACCTTAGAGCCAGTCTTCCATTACTTAAAGGGCTCCTATGAGAAAGATGGGGACAAACCTTTTAGCAGGGCCTGTTGCAATAGAACAAGGAAGAATGTTTTTAAACTAAAACAGGGTAGATTTAGGCTACATATAAGGAAGAAATTCTTTATGACAAGGGTGGTCAGTCACTGGCCCAGGTTACCTAGAGAGGTAAGTAGATGCCCCATCCCTGGAAACACTCAAGGTCAGGTTGGACATGGCTGTGAGAAACCTGATCTATTTGAAACTGTCACTGCTCATTGCAGGGTGGTTGGACTAGATGACCTTTAAAGATCGCTTCCAACCCAAACCATTCTGTGATTCTATGATATTTGAGACAATTCTGTGTACTGTTTTCCAAGAACAGAAACACCGAGTTCCCAAAACTTAATGTGTTCATAAATAAGCATCAAGCACTCATCCAATAATAAACGTTGTTCAATAGTCAACATTAACCAATTGCCTCCATCTAAGCATACAGAACTTCATCTGAGTCAGAGCACATCTGTTTTCTAATACAAATTTCACTTCTTAATATTCTGCTGATCTGGACTGGGTACTAGGAAAACACTGACAGTGAACAACAGCTCGTATTAAGATACAACAGTCAAAATGCTTTTCCGGGAGACAACTATGTCTTCCTGTTTGTTTGCTTTAGATTTTAATTAAGAGGGAATTCTAGTTCACAAGGCATTCTATTGTAAGACTGCTGATTTATTAGGCAGACGTTCGGTAATGTGATTGAGTGTTCTTGTATACAGCAGATTAACCACAAGTGTGTTGCACCAGGATGTCTTAAAAATTGAAGGCCTATCTACTTCAGCATGCTGCTGGAGTGTCTGGGTAAAACTTTTTCAATGGGTTATGCAAGTTAATGAACTGCAGGGACAAAATTTTCTATGGTACAATACTTCCCAAAATTCTATTCTTTTTTTCCATAGTGGATTTCTTTTTTTTTTCCTACGTCAGCTTTGGATTCAAATAAATGTGACCAAAAATGTCTATTTGCTCTAGAATGACTGAGAAGAAGGAAAAAAAACAAATCCCCAAATGCAGCAGCCATTCAAAACTTCATTTTTCATTAGAAATCAATTTACATGGTGAGCAAAGCTGTGAGTATTTGCCCCCAGAAAATGAAGAGACACACTTCATTTTTTCCTGCCCCACCTGTTACAGATGGGCTTAGCTTCAGGACTTCCAAGGACTGAATTTTGTGTCTTATGGGTTCAAGAGAAACCTCAGAAAGAAACTCCCAGGCCTGAGCCTTTTTCCTTTCTGAGCAGAGATGTAAATATGGCATTTTTGCTATTATCATCAAAGATAGTTTTTGGTAGCTGGAGTACAGGAGGTGCATTCCCCCAGCAAGCACTCTAGGGCCCAGCAGAAATGGGCTTTAAACCCCACTGCCTGGGCCTTCCATCCCATGCTCACTACTTCAGTGACCACAATCTGGTCAAGAATGAGTCTTTGCAATTACATCCAAACTCTGAGCTGGCCAAGATACACAGAGGGAAAAAGAAAAAAAAAAAACAAACAAAAAAAAGAGTATATTTCACTGGTAGGAAAAGATAGCCACACCAGATTAAGAAATGCACGATATTATTTCAATACAGGTACTATACTCCCTTTCCCTCCTACTTGACTAACATTTGAGCTTTTCCCAAATGTACTCTGGAGGGATTGCATCACTGAGCTGTGCAACTCTTCCGTGTAATCTCCTCTCTCTACAATAATTTTCAGAAGCTATCAACCTAATCATGCTTTGACAAGCACATCTCTGAAAGTACCTGCTGAATTTTTCTAAAATACTATAGTCGAGTTGGGCGAAACATCACTTTTTCTTATGTGGGGCAGACAGGTAGGATATGCTGAAATCCACATTCAGCAAGGCATTACTAATGGAAGTTGGAAACAAAATACAGACGTGAAAACTACTACTAACACTTGACTGGTACAGAGGAAAAAAAACCCCACAAACCTCTATTGAAGTTTCTAGGTATAAAGAATAGAATAAAATCTCTCCTGATCTTCCAACTAACTAGTGGCAGGAAAATGTTGCTGCATTTATTGTGCTGTCCAATATTCACTTTCTGGTGATGAGTTAAACTCTGGGCTGATATTATTATGACCAAGCAACTGTCTCTGACAGTGTAATTCTTTATTCACTTAATCAAAATTCCATAACAGTCCTGGTCCTTCTGGAATAATATTTTTGTTCAACTTGCTATCACAGGAGTAAAAGTAAGTCACTTATATCTAACCACAAGGACATTTTGGGTAAGCAAAATTACCGCTACATGAGTTTGTGAGGATTATTAACAGGATAATATGAACTGTAAGCTTGTCTTAGCAGGCATCCCTCACTCACTCCAGAAGATGCGCAAACACATGTGAGGTGACTGGTACCCTGCTGAAGAAAGGTAACGTGGAATGAGATGATTTGGTGAACAGGATATTGTGAGGAAATCCGCTGCAGGCGAGAGCTGAGATTCAATAATCCATTTAAATTGCTTGTAGGGTTAGGGTTAGGGTTAGGGTTAGGGTTAGGGTTAGGGTTAGGGTTAGGGTTAGGGTTAGGGTTAGGGTTAGGGTTAGGGTTAGGGTTAGGGTAATCTGTGCCTTTGTCTTGGCTACACCAAACAGAAGAGACTAGTTTTGCTGATGCCAAATGCAGCTGTCTCCCTTCTCCCAAGATCTCCCATAAGGTCCAGGGAGCAGCAGGGTCAGAGACAAGAATCTGAGCCTTTAGTTTCCCTGGGGAGCAAAGGCTTCTCAATATTGAGAATAGTCCTAGTGTCATTCTGCTGAGAAATAAATGGTGGATGATTTTAATCTGCAGCAGTTTTCTCCCAAAAACCTCTGCCTTGCTTCTGCTTTCTATACGAATTGAAAAGGTGTAAAGTGTTACCTGCACGAGCCAGCCATTCTGTAGGACCAGATGAGTTCAGCAACGAACAATCTAGCAGAGCTCACAACCTGTTCCTCCAAATCATCCTCTGGCCTAGAGGAATGATTTTACTGGGGAAAAGGTCTGATTTGCCGTTCTGTTTAACTCATTATCCCTGCGGGGAGACTTTTGGATCCCCTCATGATTTTCTTGTTACTCACCTCCTTGTGGGAAACTGACAGTGAGGCAAAGAATCCAAGCCTACGGTGCTTGCTGCATATACATACACATATATAACTATATGAATATATAACGAAATTCAGCAAAAAGGGGCCAGTATTTTCTACAATAATTCAGAGCACCCACAAAATCACCCTATCTGCCTGGTTAAAGTTGATTTGGAAAAAACTGGAGCATCAGCCAGGAATGGTAGATCTCTTCAAAATTCAACACTTTCCTGAAAGTGGCAAAATGTTGGTGATATTAGGAGGAACAGAGAATTCATTTCGTCATGGAACAAGCTAAAAATGCTAAGTTCCAAGACCTTTGTGCAGCTTGCACTTGTTACCCAGCCTAGGCAGATGCAGTTCACTGGTGCATGCACTTTCTGCAGACGTAAATGATTTGCAAAAACTGTCCCTGAAACAGCAATGCACCGAGTCCACAAACACAGCAAAGGCTCTGATAAGGAAAGACATCTTTAAAAGCTGGTTAGAAAAGCTGGTTAAGTGCCATACTAGGAGGCATTTCAGGCAGAAGCAGTACTGTCAGTGAGGACTGACTGTCCTTTAAAGACGGAGCTTGTGCTCTGAACAACATATGTGAAGTACGTGGTTATAAGCACAGAAGACTTCCTGACTGTCATTTGAGTGAGGGAAAAAAGGATACAAAAGCTAAAAAGGGTAGGAATAAAACAACTCTAAAATCAAATATAACACCCTCAGTGGAACTTTATTTTTGACAAAAAGACATGAAGTAAAACAAAATTAAAATCTCACAAATGTGTTTAACATGTATAATGTTTAATGGACTTGAATTAAGTTAGTGCCAATTTTTGAGAATCTGTGAGAATCAGTAAGAATCTGGCAACCACATCAACATTGACTGTATTTGCTACAGCAATATTTGTGTGCAAGGAGAAAGCTAAACCATGGAGAAGAGATTTGGAAACATCTGATTTCTTCCTTGTGTTCCTGTTGTTCATCCTTTGTCAGTATTCAACAGCAGTAAATTAAATGCCATAAATTTTCATATTTTTTTTTTTTTTTGGTGTGGATTCATATTCACTCAATTCATACTGCTTAGGTGCTTAATCTGAACTAAAGTTATGGTTTTACGCAGGAGACTGGTATGACATGAAAGTGTGTAAAATGATTCTGAAGGTCATTGTCATGTCATCAGACCAGTAGATACAACCAAGCTGATAGCTTGGGCCTACCTGTATGTTTTGCATTTGGTTTATTCTTATAACAACAAACATTTGCAATTCTAAAACTTCCATTGCTATGGACTAGGAATGATTCTTTCTGGTGTAGACAAGGAGCTCAATGTTTCTCCTAATTTCTCCTGTCTCTAAACTGGAGAGGGAAGGGATATATTTTCTTTCTCATGAACTCTTTCTCAGACTTAAAAAAATTGTAGCGTAGAGAAAAAGTTAGGGCAAAGATTGGGTGAAAACAATTAACTGCATGTTTGTGAACCTAAAAAATAAAATTCCTTTTCCTTCTTTGTCTTAAGATATAAGGAATCTTTTTCTACTACACCATCACTTTAATTGTCTTTCATCTGATAGTTGTACTGCAGTAATACTAGGAGTGCAATTCAGGTATTTAAACATGGGTTATCTAGGGCAGTTTAAGATGCCCCTTGCACAACCTGTCTGGTCTCCTACTGCCACTGCAGAAGGGTGTTGATATCTGTCAATTCTGTGTGATCGTCAGGCTATTACACTTGACTGTGTGAAGAGAAATTAAACCGTTAGAACAGACAGTCCTACCGTTATCATTTGGCTGAGTGGTAATTTACTTCCCCCCCATGGGATGTCACTGCCGAAATCAGCACCACTCTAGGCTGAATGTCCATCAGCTCAAGTTTATTATTTAGCGTTTAATTTTCCAAGCCGGTTTACTAGTTGTAATCTATTGGTGGATTTTTTTCATTCTCTGACTCTTTTACACCATCTTTTCAGTGTAAAGCCTGGGATTCAAGGCTTGTACTGTTAAAACAGTGGGATCTTCATCTGAGGACACACACACTAGTCAAAAGCATCACTGAGTTCAGAAAAGCCTGGGGCAGAGAATTTCTCCTACTCTGCCAGTGTTTCCAATGCACATATCAGCTGACTATTGATCTATGGCTCTATTGAATGCAATCACATTAAAGAGTAATACCCTTGTGCTGAATGCTGCAGGCAAACAACAATAAATATCTAATGCTTTTTTCCCCTCTCCATTTCTTCCTCATATATGCAAAGTGGAAAAAAAAAATCCCTTCCCTTTTTCTTCTGACACCTCAATTATACAGTCCTGTAGATATTATACTTAAAAGCACATACAAGGACTATTCTAGATTTAGTGTAAGTTTAGCTGCCATTCTACCCTATGTTGAAATCCTCCTGCTGACATAATTAAGCTATTTTCTGGCTCAGCCTGACCTCTTAATGCTGATCCAACAGTCCTCCTCTCATGTCTGGGTCGTGAATATTCTGGTAGTGACACTGTCCCTTGAAGGGATTGTGTTTGGTTTTATAACTTGATTTGTTCCTCTATCATCTATCACCAGGTTTTTTTCATACTTGTTACTTGTATCCTGCTCGATCCTCACCTTCTTCACTTACTATGGAGAGATCCTAAATTGTCTCCTTTGTGTAGGAAGTATCCTGAACTGTGTGCCTCCAGTCTGGGTGTTGCCAGTATCTTCCCAAGTAATTAGGCAGGCTATCGTCTCTCTCTTGACAAAACTGAGTGCGTATCTCCAGTGGTCACACCTTAATCTGCGTTGATTGTTGCACGACTGTAATAACTTCAGAATGAAATTACTACTTTGTTTGAATTGGCCAAACAAGAATGTACTGGTAGCACCAGAAAGGTGATGCACTCAAGTGGTGTGAATTCACAGAACATCAAATAAATGTCTCACAGCATTGTCCAAGAAGGAAAACTGTTTACTTGCCGTGCTAATAAATTGACTCCTTGTCACATGATGTTATCCTAAAGAAGATGGTCAAACTAAGTCAACTAAGAACTTTAGTCCAGTCCAGGGCAAACATCCTGAGATCTATATATTAGAGGACATAAACAATAAGATGAAAATTCAAAATTAAAAAGGTGTAAAGGTGAGGAGGGATGTTTAACCGTGCTAGGTAAAACCACTATTGGAAGAATCTTTAGTGGATTTGATCTCTTAGTCTGCATCTGTGCATTTTACCATTATAACAGGTAACTACAGTACACAAGGAATTCAACTCTTTCCTTAATGGTGTCATGCTTGTGTTGAAGAAATCTTTAATGAAAGGTGATGCAAATTATCTTGCTAATGTTGCTGAGTTTTTAAAAGCCTTCTTAAGATACACTTCCTGGCATTGGAACTGAGTGAAATTTCCACTGTTTTTAAAGACTACCTAAAAGCTTTGAATGACAAGTGTGATATAAATGTTAATGATCACACCATGGCATTTATGTGTTCAACAATGCCATGACCCTTTCCTCCCTTCAAAAGTGTCTGGTAGAAATGAGCTATTTAGTGGGCTTTGTGACAATTCAAATATTTACACAAGCAAGTACATAAAAAAGGCATTTTGCAGCTCCATATAAATCTGTTGATTGCTGTACTGGTAAGATTTGATTTTTGCTCTACCTTGTTTAATTACTTGCTTCAGATCCTCTGAAGTGAAAAATGGTAGGGTTTAGGCTGACTGCTCTCAGAGTTCACTGATGTTTATTCTCTTGGGCTACTGCACACAAGTTCTGAGGGAGTTTCTACAGTAAAGCTAAATAGAACAACATTTCTATTATTAAAATTTCACTGCTGAGTTAAATAATCATGGTTATTAACATCAAGCTTATTCTTAGAAACAATGAATCCCTAAATTAAAGCTTTCCTGCTGCAGTATTTCACTAGGTAAAGATGTTTAGTTTAGAAAAAAAGAAAAGAAAAACTGGAAACAGAAGCTATGTTTCAAATATTCTTGAGAGATAGGATCAAAGTAAAGAGCTTTAACTGTTGCATGCTAATGTTCTACCCAGTGCTACCAGCATCTTGCACAATCTCAGGGTAAAGATCCATTTTGTTACCATATCCATTTTCTTCACATGCCTGAATGTGTCTTCTACAATCATTAGCCAATGTTAAAAACAAAGAATGGATGTTAAAAATAAATCCTGATATATCAAATGGAGCTTTTCTTCAGCAAAGAAAGACATGTCTACAACAGTGTATCTCTTGTCTCGAGCTGTAATTGCTAATCAATCAAAAAGACTTGTCAAATATATTGGCAGTCTTAATACAGGTAATGCATTAACACCATCCTTAAACAGGATTTTTTATTTTTTTTTTAACACAAGAAAGAATGAAAGCATCAATCTACTGGCAGATCTTTTCCCATAAATATGTCAAACCTGTGCCTGAGTTATGTATATTAATTACCTACAAAACTACAGGTAGCAGTGGGTGAGACAGCTGGTTGACTGAAACAGCAACAAATGCAATTACATTGCCAATTGTTGATTTATTTTTATTGTCATGGTTGCTACAATCTCCATTTCTTAATTTTTTTCTGTAAAGAGTGATATTTTAAAAGTATAGGAATTTCATTTGCTTCTTCTAATAAATGTGTATTTCAGTCTAATTGATTGTTAAATGCACTGTTTCAAGCTATTGATCAGAATAACTTTTTTTAAAATTTTGTGTGTGTAGTTTAAGCCAAGGTTTTTAAAAAAAAATTGCCACACATAAGTTTTAGAAGCTGCAAAGGTTAAATATAATCCTTCTGTGTTTGAACTCATAAACTCAGTACACCTCCATGCAGGCCTGTTATTGAGGTTAAATTGAAGGATGTAGGCATAAAAACGTGGAATAGAATCTTTGGGGTAGAGCTTATATTTCTAGTAAACTAGTAGAGAGCCCTCATCTTGACTGGTCTTCAGCTACAAGTTTAACTTTTCCTTGTTTGTTAGAAAAGTTCACTTACGTATACCGAAGTGCAATACAGCTAATATTTGTCAGCCTTTCAATAACTTAATAATTCATGTTTACACTATTTCTTCATCATTCTTCACATTCATATTGAAAGGTTGTTCATGCCATACAATTTTCATGTCAAATTAAGTTGACCTTGTTTTTCCTTGAGGGAATGAGTACCAACTGATTAATTGGTAGTTCCCTTCAACACCTTAACCCCTGCTGTCCTTGACAATAATTACTTGCAATATGTTTATCATCATTAAAGTATCCAGCCACTTTTATGGGTGCTAGATGGGAGAGAAGTTCAGGGTTCCTGGCATTACTGGACACCCTTAAGGTATAAGACAATGTTAAACTCTTTTTCAAGTAAAAGCAAGAGAACTGGTTAGAAATAGGAAACTTAGGAGTCTGTTATTTAAGCCTCCTTTAAAAGATCCAGAAAGTTTATATGTTTATCAGATTATCAGGTTTTGCATCACTGCAATTTCAGGAATGCCATTTTTATTTGACTTTCATGTGAACCTGAGATTCCTTAGGCATCCAGCGCAGGTGTTGCTGGAGAGATAAGCTTGGCTCTACCCAACAGGTCTGCGTATCTGGTGTTTCACTGCCCCTGGCGACCTGCTAAATCACATATAGATTTCAGCTTCTTCTTATCACTAAGGAGAGAGATGGATTCAGGAGATTTTTTAGAAACAGTAAAATAATTTCTTACCTTTCACAGCTGGAAGGTGGACAGGGTACAGAATGGCGAGTAAATCCTTCTCACAGGGGAAGAGGCAGAAAGCCCCAGTGGCTACTTATACAGTGCCGTGAGGGCATAACCTATAGTCTTACCTCAGATCCTTACCACCCAGCAACTAACTCTACCATTCACAACATAAGACAAGGTAATATTTCTAGGCAGTGATTTTTTTTTTACCAAACACTGTGCTCTTTGGAAAGCATGTCATTCATTTAATTTATTCCAATACTTGTGATTGTACTACCTGGCCAGTTTGTAAAGCATTATACAGCAATATCTTAATTTCTTCTTGTTTTTAATAGGTAAAGAGAAGACAGCTCTACTATCATTTGTTTCACAAAATAAGACTTGGAATTAGAAAGGCACTTTGTTTTACCTTTCCAAAGCCCTTTCACAATAGTTTAATCAGATTTATTAATAACTAGTGTTAACAAATACCCAATTTTTTGATTCCAGTGTGTGTAATACACAACCATGTGCACTAAATATGTACTTTTAAACTGGTTAAATTCACAGAATACCTGTTAGATGTACAAGGAAGGAGAGAAGGAGAGAAAGAGGGAAAGAAGGGAAGAAAGAAGGAAAGAAGGAAAGAGAGAAAGAGAGAAGAGAGAAAGAAAGAGAGAAAGAGAGAGAGAAAGAAAGAGAAAGAGAGAGAGAGAAAGAAAGAGAAAGAGAGAGAGAGAAAGAAAGAGAAAGAGAGAGAGAGAAAGAAAGAGAAAGAGAGAGAGAGAAAGAAAGAGAAAGAGAGAGAGAGAAAGAAAGAGAAAGAGAGAGAGAGAAAGAAAGAGAAAGAGAGAGAGAGAAAGAAAGAGAAAGAGAGAGAGAGAAAGAAAGAGAAAGAGAGAGAGAGAAAGAAAGAGAAAGAGAGAGAGAGAAAGAAAGAGAAAGAGAGAGAGAGAAAGAAAGAGAGAAAGAAAGAAAGAGAGAAAGAAACTGTGAAGAAATTATGATCTTTCCATTTCTATCACCTCCAAAGTTTTAACAAAGAGAAGCATGCTCTTTCCAGGAATGCATGAACATTTTCTTCTTACAGTCTGTTTACACAGTCTGCTGTCCTGATTTTATTCCTAGCAAGAACAAAAATAATGCAAAGAGGTGATGATGCTTGTCTTCCATAAACAGATCCTGGAAGTTAATACTGAAGCACACTTCAGAGACACCTCTCAGTCTCTCCCAGGATATCAGTCTATGAAGTCAAACGAGGTCTGGCCACTGCATCAAACTGGTCTTGCCAACAAGTTCCAGTCTTGGCTTGCCTATTTATGTACAAAACCAAACTTCCATGGTGGAAAATTTTGGAAAACTTCGTGCGAAGTGAACTTCATGAACTGAAAGTTCAACACAATACTGATTTCCACCTCTGAGATGTTTAAATCCCTGAGATGTGTAAATACCTGCCTACAGCCCTGAGTTAATTCTGAGATTCTTAATCACTTTACACAAAGTGCTATCCAGTGCCAGGTAAAAAGTTTGGATTAAATTAAAACTGTGGCCAAGATACTAGGGGTAAACATATTTCAAAGGCTATGTGAGCTATTTTCTTCCAAAACCTACTTGCTATGCAAAAATATAACAAGCTCCCTTAGCAACAAGCATTTCCTTGTCAAAGACTTGCTCTCCCAGAATATATCCATTATGGATTATTTATCCCATTATCTTTATGTAAGACAGTGCTAACAAAAAGCATTCATTACTGTTCAGTCCCTGCATTTGCATATTGTTTTTAAGCTCTTGAATATGTGAACAACACATTTAATGGAGGCTAGTGTAAGCTTTTATTACTGCAGTTAAGCTAGCATGTCTAAGTAGAAATGAAAAATGTTAAAAATCCCTTTAAAGCACTGATTAATCCTTTCCAGAACTTCTATTGAGACTACATTTTTTTGCTAGTGACCCCATTAAATAATGGATTCAATTAGTATCCTGTTACTCTTCCTAGCTATCTGAAAGCATTTCACATTACTACTTTATCTGTAAGAGTTATTTATTTCACATTAGAGATACACAGTAGGTTTACATTGCTAACAATAACTAATAGGTATTGATGCTCAACCAAATTATTTTATAGACTTGAAAATTGAATATATTCATTCCTGTCTATGCTTTTTCCGCTGAGGGAAGACCCATTGGTAAATCCCCGAAGAGAATTTTTCCTCAGCAAAGCAGATATCCAGCTAGGAATCTTGAAAGAGTGTCTGTGGAAGTGTGCCAAGAAAGCAGGCTTGATTTCACTTCCAGATAGTCCCCCTGTGGCTGGGGTGTGATGTGGGTCCTGACCCCTGCCTGCTAAATAGCTGCACAAATACGACAAGAGTAGCGTGGTACAACTGCACGCCTCTCTGTGGTCATGATTTATGGTCTCATCCTGCTCCCACACAGTTATAGCACTTCCAGAAACTGATAATTGAGTTTGTACTTTTGAGGAACTATAAGTGGGACTTTGCTGTGGCTTAATCTGTAGATTGCACTATATATATACCATGATAAAAGCTTCAAATACCACTTGTTTAAATGTTATTCAAATGGTCAAAAAGGCATAGTGATTTTACAGATGGGGAAAAGAAATTCCGTGTTTGTCTCACACAAGGACTTGGAAGTGGTTAATACAATCTCTAGAAATTTTCAGACTTTCAACAGCTATACAGTTTGCTTTGGGACAACATACAGGTTCTGAAAGAGAATTTTTGAGGGAATTGCTGCTGAAAACTCCAAATAAGTCTGTTTTTAATTCATAACTAAAGAACTTCCTAGCAATAAATACTTAAATAGAAAATTTCTGCTGCAGCCTTTTCTGGATATCAATAGGTATACAGCACATTCCTTCTGTGAATGCAAAGCAAATTCTGTTTAAGGTCTGAGACACTTGGTGTCCCTTCCCCAGCAGAAAACTTGCTAGAGCACAAAATTCAGTATTTGCAATAAGGGAAAATCCTAACTTTTAAAATGGTCTTTTTTGTTTATTTTTCTCCAATCTGAGACTATGTCTTAAAGTGACTGGAAAACAAATATTTTGTGGGGGAGAAAGAATCTGGGTCCAGTTGTGAGGGTGCAGCAGGGATGGGCAGTTCCAGGGGAGCAGGAGCTGAGATCGCACCTGTGCTGGCAGTAGAAGCAGTGTCCTCACTGCCAGGGGTGCAGAAAGGGAAGCAGGGCAGGCAGGCTGGTGGTAGCCAGGACCATCCAAGAGACCAGGTGGCCATGAAAGTCCATAGAAGCATAGAATTATAGAATAGTTTAGGTTGGAAGGGACCTTAAAGATCATCTAGTTCCAACACACCTGCCATGGTCAAGGACATCTCCTACTAGACTATATTCCTACTAGACCTACTGGAGCTCAAATCCTCATCCAACCTGACCTTGAACAGTTCCAAGGATGGGGCCACCACAACTTCCCTGGACAACCTGTACCAGTGCCTTACTACCCTCATGGCGACGAATTTCCTCCTGAGATCTAATCTAAATCTACCCTCTTCCAGTTTGAAACCACTACCCCTCATCCTATCACTAGACGCCTTCGTAGAAGTCCCTCTCCAGATTTCTTGTAGGCCCCTTTCAGATACTGGAAGGCTGCTCTAAGGTCTCTCTGGAGCCTTCTCTTCTCCAGGCTGAACAACCCCAACACTCTCAGCGTGTCCTCATAACAGAGGTGCTCTAACCCATGGCAGTGAGGTGGCTTAGGCCAAGAAGTCGTGTCCAGGGAAGGGCCAGGATCAGACATTCAAGGCAGGCATAGGCATGGCTGCCCTGTAGTTCAGGAGAAGAACCAGTGCTTAAAACTCAGTACAGCTCCCCATGATGGTGGACCCGTCTCCGTTCCTCGCACTTCTTCATTACACCTTAGCTGTGCTCCCAGCATCCACACCTCTCTGGGAGATGGGTGTCCTGAGGGTCCTTGCCTTAGGTGAAATACTGCTCTTGAACTGGGGCATTAGATGTGGCCATATACAATCAAGGGTAAAAGTTATAAGATAGCTGGAAATCAGACAACTAGGAGTTCAGTTCTATAGTCATCTCATCGGTATGTTTGTTTGTCGGCATGATTTATTCCCCCATTTTTTAAGAAAAAGTACTCAATATCAGCCAGCTCTAAACATTGAGGAGTGAGAAGAGTCTTAAATTTGAAGGACTTACTTGACTGTCTCCTTTTGTTCAGTGCACCCAATTTTCATGAGAAAACGTAATTCTAGATGATGAAAACTAAAAGTTAAAAATATTTTATTGAGGGAACAGATTTGTTCACTAAAATCTCCAGCTTTTTGAAACAGTTCTGCAAGAAATCTACATGACAAATACGTCTGGTAACTGTTTCACATTTCAGACAGATATAAGAGGCAAAGAATCAACTCCTGTCTTGCACAAAGTGGGGAAGATAAAGAAAAACTGCAGCAGGAAATCACAGCTGCCCAGTGTGACTAGTCAGAAGTGGGAGACGTTTATAGCTTGTAGACAGCACTAAAGAGGAGTTATCTGCTTCTTCATCAAGTTTTCAGGGGAAAAGCACTTCTGAAAGCAGCCTGCTTTTCTACTTCAACAAAAGCATCTATCCCACCAGGAGTTACTACTACCTCCATCTCCACAACTTGCAAGGGCCCATTACTGCTACACCCAAGATTCTAGAAGGACTGAATGCACACCATTCACAGAGGAAAAGACATGATAACTAGAGCCCTGCTGATAAATATCTCATACAAATGTGTCATACAAAAAGACCTACTGCACTGCTTGCAATGAACACTGTCCTGCGACAATCCTCACGCTTGCACACTAATCACTCTCTCTGCAGTATAGAATACCTGTGAAACACACAAGTATGAATATACAGCAATAATGTTCCTTTGGGGACCTCCAAGCAATTGCTAGGGGATTTACTAGCCCCTTAAGAAAATTTCTGTGTGCCGAATGCTGTATAATGCCAAGGAATTTACATTTCTTAGTCTCATTTTGTTGGCAGGCTATCAGTAGCTCATGTACACACAGCACAGACCAAAAATCACTAGGCAGGAAAACTTCACTCTTTTCACATTTAATATGCAGCTTTGTTTACAAGTTAATAGTAAGCAATGTGATTATGCAAGTCTTTGTAATCTGGATCTCAACAACCTCTTCAGATCACCCTGTAAAGCAGTTCATGCATCTTCTGCAGAGCATGATCTGTTTCTAACAGCCAGCAGACTGGACTCAGACCTGAGCTTCTGCATCCTCCAGGATCAACAGAAAAGGACTTTCAAGGAAATACTTTAACAACTACATAACGAGTTTTGTTTTCTTGCTGGCCCATCCCTACTAAACAGACTTCCTTTTGTTTGTTGTTACTTCACAAAAAGAAAGTTTTCAGGTTGTCCTCAGGGCCTTCAGTGTTGGTAACAGCTCGACTGAAATGCTTATCAAGCACAAATGAAGAAATGCAAACCATCCTGCTACATGTTGTAGTGCAAGTCTTGCTTGTGTGCAGTGAAAAGAACAGCATCTGTACCAGTCAAATCTCAGTGACAAAAGAAAACCACCAAAAACCAAAGCCAACACCACTGTCTCAAAAATATTGCACTTGGAAAGAAACAAAGGCAAGAAAAACAATTCTTAAAGGAAAACATTCATGTATTATTCTCTCTTTTAAGCTCTTTTGTATGATGTTCCAAATTAAGTGCTGACAGAGGCATCTAATCTTGTAACACCTGAAAAAGAAAAAAATATATTAGGGAATTCTCATATGCCACAAAAGATTAGGCTCAGTGTCTTAAATTCATATGCCTGTAATTTTATTATATATTCCACTGTGGCTGGGTAGTCGCTACTATTTCTGTTCTGTTAACATAAGTTAAAAAAAATTTACCAGCAAGCGGTACTGACTTCAGATTGTGATTTGAAGCTCCCAAATGTGAGCTGAAATGCCTGATCTATTGCACTGGTGATATCTATTACAACCGGTAGCAAGTTTAGTAGCTATTAATCATGATGAAGATTTGAAAAGCATAAACCTGAGAAACTTTTTCTTTTACATAGGTTTGTACCTCCTTCGAGATAATGAGAACAGTTGAACTAAGAAAGTCTGAACTTTCTTCAATACCAAGTCTAAAACACTCGAGCAGCTCTCTAGTGTAGCAATTCATAAGGAAATACTGTACACATTTGGGACCAAGAATAAATGTGTACAGAAAAAGTAAGACAGACGGAAAAGGGGTTTTTTTTTTCCATTCTCTGAAATCTTGTAATGGAGGATACACCTGTATTCAGCTGCAGAAGAGGGTGTCATGAGCAACACACAGCATACAACATACTATACAACATTATTACTGGCATTTGTAGTAACTGAAAATTCAAAATCTAAAGTACAGAAAAAATAATTCTGACATGCACAGATGTGGCTTTTTCTTTAATTCTAATATTAATATCAAGATTAAATATGATTAATATTAATTATAATAATATTACATTAATATTATGAGTTCATAATATTTACGTACTTCACCTGTAAAAGGTGGAATACTTAAAAAAATAGATATCCAGTAAATTATTACTCAAGCAGAAGTACATTTCTACACAATTTCAGATTAGCTGGCTTTCATCCTAAGTCCCCAAATCAATCTTTGTTAAATATAAAAAGCCAGCACAGCTTTTTGTTTGGTTAGCTTGTTGTTGTTTTGGCTTGTTTTGTTTTTTAAAGTTGATATGCTTATTTTGACACAGGTCATGAATTCACCAAAATATTTATCTCTGGAGAGCCTAGACAGTCAAGATTGTTGCCATTTGGATTTACTATATTAACCTCTATCCAATACTAAACTTGTGAGATAAAACAATACTCCTCACAAGTACACCTAATCCTGTCCCGATATTCTCTGATGCCAACATGAAAGAACAGCCAATGATGTTTTCAAATAACCTTCATGACTAATTAAATTAACTTCAGATAATGATTTGCAAAGTACCCTAAGAAAATGAAATATCCATGACCCATTAAATATGCAATCCCCAATAAAGAACATAGTCCTCACTCTTACTGTCGGAAAAGAGGTACAGTACTGGTGAATGAGCTTTGGCCTTGATCCACTGAAATCAACAATAATTTTTGAAAAGATCAGGACATGTTCTTGTGTGAGAGTCAATGAAAAGGAAATTTGTGGTGTGCTATTCCTGTTGCAAATTTTCTCCTTCCCTTGAATTATAAGCAAAAATTATCTGACAGATGAAAAATTATGTGATGACATGGAAAAGTTAAACTGAAATGTAAGTAATATTTAGGACAGGGTGGTTTCAAAGACAGAAAATGTTCTCAAAAATATGTATGTTGTTTTATTTGATAATTGCTGCATTAAGTACTTTGGTAATTCAGATGTCAGAGAAGAATCATTGCAGTGAAAGCACACGCAGAAGAGTGCATAAATATCAAAATCATCAAACAGCACATATAATTAGGTCACCCAAAAGACAGAAAACTAATTAAAAAATAAAGGAGCTACAAAGAAAAACAAAAGCATTTTAATGAGCTTTACAGAAACGACAAGAAAACTTTTTCATCTCCCTCAAAAGTCATACTTTGCATTGTTCCACGTGCTATATAAATCTCAGAGTAATTCACTGGCTTGATGTTATAAAAATTAATATTTTTTGTCATGCATGAGGGCTCTGCAACTAGTGCAGAAGTATGTCTGGGCAGAGTAAAGGGTGTCCCAGATTCAGCCTTGGTATGTGAGAAGCCTCAGCCCCTTCCAAATGGCAAAGGGACAAACCAGCCATCCAAGTCTTGGTCTGCAATGGCCCCCAAGGCTGGGGCTGGAGGTGGCAGCCTCCTCACATCCCTGTGGAGATGTGATCCAGTCAGTGAGACCAGGTAGGACTGGGCCAGCTGCACTGCATCAGGGTTAGAAGCAGGAGATTAAATGGGTGTTTGGATGGACAAGTGTCTGAACCTCAGACTGCAGAAAAGGAGGCACAGCGAGAGCCTGCACTCAGCCGAGCAATGGATACAGACTCCCAAGATGCTGGGGGTTGGAAATCTGTGATGAACAGCAACGGAAGGAAAGTTTCTTCTCTGCCTGCAGATCTCCATCTGTGGCACAGGTGGAGTGTCCTGAGAGCAGGCAAGGTGGAAAAAGCCCTGTTGGGGTGGTGTCAGACCCAGCGGAGCCAGCACCAAATCTCTGCACTGACTGCAAGCAGGGAGTGATGGCAGCTGGATACTCCCTCCTGCAGGAGACAGAAGGACCCATCCACCAAAAAAAGTTTACGTCTTGTGAGGTTTACTGCCAACTAGATGCTCAAATCCAGGACGCTGGAGACATACTTCATAGATGATGTGGTCCTTGACCTTTTGGCCCCAGTGTCAGGATGTCTGCCATGGCTAGCAGCAGAGGTCCCCATGGAAAGCACGCTGTGCATATTGAGCAGCCTGGCCTCCCCCAAAAAGGCCACTCTGTGGCTGCTCGTTGTGGAATGGGAGGAAACCAATCTGGAAAGCTGACTGAGCAGTCAGGACTCAGAGGAGGTGAGACACGGCAAGTGTGTGCCAAGGGGCAGAGCCTGAATCTCCTTGGGAGCACAGACGCATGGTGAGATGGCTTGCAGGACCCAAATTCTGCAGTGGATGAAGGCAGGCTTTGCAGCAAGGGGAGATCCAGGTGGTACCTAATGACACCTAGGTTCAGAAGCATCTGCTACAGACGCCCTACTATGGTGGTCAAAGAGGACAAGGCCTTTTTCCAAGAATGATAGCAAACCTAATGACTGCAGGTCCTTTAATCTGTGCCCAGTTTGAGGGCAGCTGGAAGGCCAGCTTGCGTGTGGCTCCAGAAATCTCTGTTTTATAGAGGGTGCTGAAGGCAGTGTTTGGATACCAGGGATCAACAAGCAAGCTAGGTGAGAGGTTCTGCTGGGCTTCCCACTCATGTTTGCAGAAGGCGATTTCATTTGTGTGGCAAAGGTGAAAGGCAGCCATGACCGCATTACCATGAGTTGGAAAAATTTCACATCCTGAGAGAAGAGAGCATGACCAAGAGTGCAATGGCTGCCCTGGACATCCAGAGAGACTGTTTCACCTGCGGACACATCTAGGCAGGATGCCAAAGAAGACTGCCCCAGAGATCAAAGGAGATGAGCAGTGAAGTTTCCTCTTCAGGGTTAATGTCCTCCATGTACCAGTGAGGGTTCTTCTCAGGAACAGGCAATCAAGGCAGCATCACTGCAGGCCAGCAGTGATGAGCGTTAATGCTCTGGCTCAGCTTCGTCAGAGTAAGTTAGTACCTAAAATGGTGGTGCACGCATTGGATGCTCTGCAAGAAGAGGCACTTTCCCAACCGGCACATGGGGACAGAGCTCAGCAAACCTGAGCTCAGCAGGGACTGTGACTGGCAAGGGAAGGATT
This sequence comes from Chionis minor, assembly GCA_013398295.1. NCBI lineage: Eukaryota > Metazoa > Chordata > Aves > Charadriiformes > Chionidae > Chionis > Chionis minor. The sequence goes on along the minus strand of VZSF01004099.1, from coordinate 78,572 downwards.
GCCCAGGGAGATCACGGGAATCTCCGTCCTGATGGAGTGTCCACAGAGGAGCAGATGGGACCTGGAGCAACATGCTCCTGTTGGTCCTGCTCTGTGCAGGCAAGGTGACCTCCAGGGTTTGTTTCAAATCAAATTTTCTATCATTTTCTGATACTGACTTCACAAATATGGTGCCTATTCTGCAGTCTTCTGTAGTAAGTTCCCACCACTATACTACTATTAACCAGTGGCCCCAGTTAGAAAAAAAATCAGCATAGTTCTATGGAAGGAAATGGGCTAATTAGTATCAGCACAAATATTAATCTGTAGATATCACCTGATTCGCCTGTCTCAAATGGGCAGGCATTCCAAAAAGGAAATCCAAAAAGACTGTATAAAGACCCAGACTGCTCTGTTGGTGCTGGAAGGTGGACACACGCATGCACTGAAGAAGACATGACATTTCTCATACCACTCAGATCAAACTCATAAGGCCTCCTGAGACAAGGAGAAGCACCAATGCTCACATACTAAGCTCAGGCACAGAACTTTATTAACTGTATATGGCTTATCTATTGGAGCTAGTTTACACCTTAAAAGCATCATGCAGGCAGAAGTGCCACCTAATTTTTCTTTCTCTGCTGAAAGCCAGGAGAACACAGAATCCTTTCTGATGAAAAGCTGCAAATTTTTTCTTGGAAACTTCTTCTCCAGGCTGCCCTAGACCTGCCTAAATCTTGTTGGTCTCATGCAGCTCACTTTTTCCACCCAGTGGATGTTATATTAATAACTTTTTCCTGAAGGTCTAATTCAACCCTTGGGGTGGTTCTCACAGTAACGTCAGAAAAGTGCAGTAGTCTATTCACCCAGCTCTTTGGAAGCATATGCACAAAATTTGTGTACTTTCTGTTTCTCTTTGAAATCCTACTCTGCCTACACTTAAGCATACACATTAAAACCATGCAACCATTAAGTCTGAGAAGCACAGATGACAGGTGCCTATATCAGGCACAAACTGCAGGGTTCCAGTAATGGGGAGGTGTAGGAGTCCCCTCTGTGGGAGGAGGTCAGTCATGTTTGGTTCTGGACAGCTCAGAAACAAATGAAAACAGCTCATCACTTGCTAAAGCTTCACCCCGTCAGAGAAGCACCAATGCTCACATATATTTAAGGAAGAGGGGAGGCAGGAGTCACGGAAGAAGACATGTGAGGAGGTATGTTTCTGTTTACAGAAAAGGGAAGAAGCAGCAGAGGGGACATGTGGAAGGGACATTACTGGCGACAGGACTGTATGCATACTATTTGGAAGGGGAGGCTGTTACGTCCCACCCAGACCCACTCAGAAGACGAGGCGGGGAGGCTGTGACTCAGACTCACAAATCCCCAGCAGTGTGGACTAAGGTGAGACAGCTCTCAAGGCCCACAAACAAAAATTTGTTAGCTTAACTAGGTCCACAATACTTGGTTCAGTGTATGACAAATTATGGCAAGCAGTAAAGTACACCTTGCATTACTTAACAGTCATACAACAGATTATGGCAGACAGCACTTGACATCAGATATGCCATGAATTAGGCGAGTGGTGCAGCATGCCTTGCATTATTAGCTAACGTGAAGAGAGGAGAGAAGGGAGAAGGGAGAAGGGAGAGAAGAGAGAGAAGAGAGAAGAGAGAAAGAAGAGAGAAGAGAGAGATCGATCACTGATCGNCCCCAGCAGTGTGGACTAAGGTGAGACAGCTCTCAAGGCCCACAAACAAAAATTTGTTAGCTTAACTAGGTCCACAATACTTGGTTCAGTGTATGACAAATTATGGCAAGCAGTAAAGTACACCTTGCATTACTTAACAGTCATACAACAGATTATGGCAGACAGCACTTGACATCAGATATGCCATGAATTAGGCGAGTGGTGCAGCATGCCTTGCATTATTAGCTAACGTGAAGAGAGGAGAGAAGGGAGAAGGGAGAAGGGAGAGAAGTGAGAGAAGAGAGAAGAGAGAANTAAAGTACACCTTGCATTACTTAACAGTCATACAACAGATTATGGCAGACAGCACTTGACATCAGATATGCCATGAATTAGGCGAGTGGTGCAGCATGCCTTGCATTATTAGCTAACGTGAAGAGAGGAGAGAAGGGAGAAGGGAGAAGGGAGAGAAGAGAGAGAAGAGAGAAGAGAGAAAGAAGAGAGAAGAGAGAGATCGATCACTGATCGTGGTTTCAGCGTTGGTCCAGCCAACAGGGGGTGAAGGGTCTCTGGTTCATAGGAGCACTCTTCTGTGTGTCCCCTGAAGAAATTCTTCCACCGCCAACTAGGGGCACATATCTTGCCCGTTTATGTTCTCCTTACCAGATGACCCGCCCCACTATTACAAGGACAGTTTGTCTGAGATTTCCTGGCTTTCCAGGTGGTAGGAAGCATGATTTAGGTGGGGGCACGTGTGCATTTAGCAGACAACGAGCTCACAAGTTGAGCAGCCCCATTTGGCCTTCAGAAGGCTTCGTGCCTCCTGTGCCACACAAGAGACAAGCGGGTGCCAACCCCAAGCTCTGCGCAAGGCCTGCATCATGCAAGCTCCATCTTGTCCAACCCACAGCTACAGCTTCATTTCACGGTACTTGTGAGCATTTTGAGATGTTCAGAAAGGTTCAGAAGGCCTTCACGTCCGCTTCCGCCAGTCTTTGTTTTGGCGAGTCCACAAGTCATCTCTCAGAGGTCCCTGTGCCAGAGGCAGGTACAGCCCTGAGGGACTGCAGCGTGCCAGCTACCTGGGGTTAGACAGCTAAGGAGATGATAACCCTGAGGGACTGTAGCCCATGGAGGCCCCACACCATGAACAAACACCAGTGAGAACCTACGGTCCATGGGGGACCCACACTCAGAACGGAAAGAAGCAAGGAGCAGAGGAAGCAAACAGGTAAGAAGCAAGGAGTTGCAGAAAAGAGTTGTCACCTTACTGAAGGGGTTAGGAGGGAGCATTGAAGGTGAGGGATGGTGAGACAGTGTGAGTGGAGAGTTGTTTGAAGTTGAGCATATGAAGGGGAAAGGAAAGATGTTTTTATGCTTGTTTAATTGTGTCCTCCTTTTTTCCCCCAATAATGAAGAGTTTCTGTTACTTGACAATAAATTAAATCAAGTAAAATTCCGAGACCCGAGCCTGTTTTGCCCACAACAGCATAATGTGAAATCTTCCTTCACTTGCACATGTATGACTGTGCTTTTCAGGTTCTCCTCTCTTTCAGTCTCCTCAGCTTGCCATCACTGTCTTCTGGAAATGTTTGATCATTTCATCACAAGAAGTCTTGAAAAAAAATCAGTAGTTTAGGCCAGTTTTGTGAACAATTTTTTAAAAATTATTTTTGTTTTTTGGTTTGAAACAGCAATGTCCTGTTAAGGTTTTTTGGAAGCAAGAATCCCACTGTAGCAGGACTTTAAAATCGACACATATTTGATGCCAGTACACTAACTAATATTTGAGTCTTATTTAGGAGATGGAAGTTTTAAAATTTTCAAAAGATTGCTAGTCAGTGGTGTACATCCCTTATCTCTATCACAGTGAGTGAGTTGGAAGCATCCCTTTGGAGAAGGTGGCTTGCTGTTAGATATTTGTCAGTTTGAATGTGACAGATGCTACCAGGATGTTAACCTCAGTACTTGACAGTTTCAATAGAAAGCAATTTATCTTCAGAAAATAATTTTATTTGTACAAACGCATTTTTTTCTGTACAAAAATACAATGTGTACATTTCAAAGATTGAGACATCCTGGAAACGTTACTGGAATAAAGTGATAAATACAAGGAATACAGGTGATACATGTTTCATCTGCAATTCATGGGAGCTTTGGGAGTGGCATGAAGACCAATTGCACTGAGTGCTGCTAAAACGCATCCCAGCAGAGTTCTTACTCTTTGCAACTCAAATAGATCAGACAAGAAAATATTTTTGTAACTATTTTACAGATAGCAATTAAAACCCAAGTATTCGAGGTCTTTAGGTAAAGTTTTTATCTGTTACAGAGCTTAAGGGACTTAACCCCATTCTGGTTTCAATAGAGTCCAATCTGAATCATAAAACTCACTGTAACTTAACTGTGATTTCACACATCTTCCAGAACTGGATGTTCAGAGAGCTTGTCAGAGAGAGGTTTTATTTTAATATTTTACAATTCAGATTAATTTTATTTTTTTTTTCTAGTTTTAGCCATAAACCTGGGCTGAGAGAGTTGAGTTTGTTCAGCCTGGGGAAGAGAAGGCTCTGGGGTGACCTTGTAGCAACCTTCCAGTATCTGAAGGTAGGCTACAAGAAATACGGAGAGAGACTTTTACCCAGGTCCTGTAGTGATAGGATGAGGGGTAATGGTGTTAAACTGGAAGAGGGGAGATTTAGATTAGATACCAGGACAAAATTTTTCACCATGAGGCAGTGGAAAAGGTTGTCCAGGGAAGCTGTGGATGCCCCGTCCCTGGAAGTGTTCAAGGCCAGATTGGATGAGGCTTTGAGTAACTTGGTCTAGTGGGAGGTGTCCCTGCCCATGGCAGGGGGGATGGAACTAGACAATCATTAAGGTCCCTTACAACCTAAAACATGCTATGATTCTATAAAAATATATACATAAAATACACAAAACTTCATTTTTAAGTGTTTGAGAAGATATTTGGAAGTAATGTTTCAGTCTAAGCTCCATCTGTATGGATTTGTAAAAGCAAATCGTGATATCCAACATTTCTTTTCAGCTTATCTGTATAAAAGACTGTATTTCTAAAATGCTATAAAATGGCAATACTGAGATCAACTTTGTTTATATGCCACAAGAAATCTGCTTTTGCTGTGGACAAAATCTGACAGCAAATCTGTAAGAGAATCAGAAAGTGAACCCAGAGTTCCATTTCAGTGAAACAGTAGCATCAGAGCTGTATAATGGGCTAATGAGAAGTGCGCTTTAAATGATGTTATTGTCTCTCATATTAATACTAATGGAAAGAAAAAAAAAAAAGATAATATTCAATAAACTATCCTAGGTTAAAGCTAACTATTCCCTAAAGGAACTTTTATTTTCTTCCAGCTGTTGGGTTTAAGCTCCTTTAAGCCCGAGGTCATACTCAGACAATCATTTTTAATACACAGTGAAAGATTTATCACCAGTGATTTTATCTGTTCTGCTCTTGATTGCCATCTATATTTTCACTTTCACACTTCACTGGGAAAAGAGCTATGGAATTTTGTTCTGCATTGTATAAATAGAGCACTTATTTTTATCTGCCTAAGCAACTACTGTATTTCTGATATTTGTTGTAAAACAACACAAGTTACTCACAGGTTTTAATGATATCTTCCCAGTTAAATTTTTAGCAGTGGTGTTCAAACATGCTCCCATTTGATTTTTTTCTCTTAACAGAAAAATAAAGAGGACACTGTAAAAAAGAAACTAGTAGTTTCCATAGAAGGTCTTTTTCTCTTGCTTTCTTTATGATTTTCAACCTCTGTCTAGGTAAGCAATCAGGGAAATTGTATTATAAAGACAAAAAATACAAAAGTATGTTGTCTTCTCAATGACATGCTACAAAAAACTCTGATGCATCTTGTAACAGAGCAAAATATCTCCATGTGGTTATATTGTTCTAATAGGTCGTAGCTGAAGCTTGTTTTTTGGTGCTATGTGTCTCTAAAAATGGTCAGATCTCTGAGCAGAAGTCTTGGTAGAGTTACAAGTTCCAGAGATGTTCTTTTATGTGTGAAAGTTTAGTCCAATTATTTTAAACACAATCCTTCACAGTTTTAACTGTGCTCATAATTATGTGATGGGGATTTACAGTATATCTTTATATGGCCTGTGCAGAAAATATAAAGAGTAGAGAAGTTCTATGCAGTTATGGAATGATTAAGAACATGATTTTTATAATATTCTTAAAGTATACTCCTGTTTCTGGTGCTGCTGCTCTCACTACTTACCTATCACTGACGGTCTATATATTATTTAGTCATTCTGCATTGCTATGGAAAAAACCATTTTTTCCAGTGCTGGCTAAATACTTGAAAAAATCACATTTACGCAAAATATATGCTCTTTACTGCATTCTGTATGTCCTCTCTTTTAAAAATTCCTTATTATTAAGGAAAAGAGAACATAGTCTATTGAGCACACTAAACAATCTATAGCTTTGGTAAAAGTTACAAGAAGAAAAAAAATATTGCTTTGGTTCTTGTGTTGCTAGTTTAAGTTAACAAGACAGTATTCATATGTTAGGAGCAAGTCATGCTAATGATAGGATATATTTCTTTAGCAGTACTAAGAATTTATATAGAATCATAGAATCACCTAGGTTGGAAGGAACCTTTAAGTTGATCAAGTCCAACCATTAACCTAACACTGCCAAAATCAACACTAAACCATGTCCTCAGCACATCTACCTATCTTCTGAATACATCCAGAGATGGTGATATCACCACTTCCCTGGGCAGTCTGTTCCAATGCTTGACAACTCTTTCTGTGAAGAAATTGTTCCTAATATCCATCCTAAACTTCCCTTGGTGTAACTTGGGGTCATTTCCTTTTGTCTTATGACTTGTTACTTGAGAGAAGACACTGATATCCACCTCTCTACAACCTCCCTCCAGGTAGTTGTACAGAGCAAAAAGGTTCCCCTCAGCCTCCTTTTCTCCGGGCTAAACAATCCCAGTTCCCTCAGCCACTCCTCATGGCACTTGTTCTCTAGACCCCTCACCAGCTTCATTGCCCTTCTCTGGACACACTCCAGCACCTCAATGTCTTTCTTGTAGCAAGGGGCCCAAAACTGAACACAGTATTTCAGGTGTGGCCTCACCAGTGCCAGGTACGGTGGGACAATCACTTGCCTAGTCCTGCTGGCCACACTGTTCCTGGTACAAACCAGGATGCTGTTGGCCTTCTTGGCCACCTGGTCACACTGCTGGCTCATATTCAGCCGACTGTTGACCAACACCCCTGGGTCCTTTTCTGCCAGGCTGTAGTTCTGCATGGGGTTGTTGTGACCCAACTGCAGGAACCCACACTTGACCTTGTTGAACCTCATACCTCAGCCCATCGATCCAGCCTGTCTGGATTGCTCTGTAGGATCATGCTATCCTCAAGCAGATCGACATTCCCACCTAACTCGGTGTCATCTGCAAACTTACTAAGGGTGCACTTGATCCCCTTGTCCAGGTCATTGATAAAGATATTAGAAGCAAGCCTGAGTACCGAGCCCTGGGGAACACCACTTGTGACCAGCTACCAGCTGGATTTAACTCCATTCACCACAACCCTTGGGGCTCAGCCTTCCAGCCAGTTTTTTACCCAGCGAAGAGTCCACCCATCCAAGCCATGAGCAGCCAGTTTATCCAGGAGAATGCTGTGGGAAATGTTGTCAAAGGTTTTACTAAAGTTCTAAGTAGGCAATATAAACAGCCTTTCCCTCATCCACCAAGTGGGTCACCTTGTCGTGGAAAGAGTTCTAGTTAGTCAAGCAGGACCTGCCTTTCATAAACCTATGCTGACTAGGCCTGATCACGTGGTTGTCTTGCACATGTTGCATAATGTCACTCAGGATAATCTGCTCCATAGTCTTTCCTGGCACTGAGGTTAGACTGACAGGCCTCTATTCCTCAGATCCTCCTTCCGGCCCTCCTTGTGGATGGGCATTACATTTGCTAACCTCCAGTCAACCGGGACCTCTGCCATTGTCCAGGACTGCTGACAAATGATGGAAAGGGGCTTGGTGAGCATTTCTGCCAGCTCCCTCAGTACCTTTGGGTGGATCCTATCCGGCCCCATAGACTTGTGTATGTCTAAGTGGTGTAGAAGCTCCCTCACCATTTCCCTTGTATTACAGGGGCTTCATTCTGCTCCCTGCCTCTGTCTACTAGCTCAAGGGGCTGGGTGCTCAGGGAACAACTGGTATTTTGAAGATAACTGTAAACTTGGAAATCAAAAAGTGCAGCTAAAAGCACATGACATCCACAGTGAATATACTTCAATTGACTTAAGGTGAAAGAAAAAGCAAGGGCATTCCATTTCCCAGACTGTGCTAAAACTACTTTCAACCTTTTTCTATAATTGTGAATAACAGTAAGACAAGGACTTCTGAACATAATTTTTTTTTATTTACAAATATTTGCAAAGAGCAACCTTCTCAAGAACCCACGCCTTCCAAAACTCTATGGGTTTAGCACATGACTCAGCAACTGCATTAACTCCATCGACTAAGATCCCAGACTCACACAAGCTGACAGCTCCATCTTTCTGTGATTTATGATTCTCCTCTCAGTACATCCATTTCAGTTTCAAAGCACAGGCATTGAATTGTTCTCTCAAGGACAAATTCAGAACTGTCATCTATGACTCCAAACAACATCAACAAAAATCAAAAACAAAGAGTTACTACGTGCAGATATGTCTGCTTGGTAACAGGAGTGGGGAAAAAATCACCTGTGATGACTAAGAATTCTCCATTACAATGCTAGCCACCTGTGTGGGATGCTAATTGTTTTAAATTGAGGTGGTCGGAATACGGTGGAAAGAACAGGGAAAATGATGAATTCTTGGGGATTCCACTGCTACTGCAGGATGGTGTCTCCCTCCCATCTCCTCCTGAGGGAGAGTAAAGGGCGAGGAAGAGAAGAGAAATGTCTCAACACATTGAAATGAAGATTTGCTCAAGAACCATCTTTGTGGAAATATAACTGGACAGAGCCAAGGATTCACAATGCCATTTAAAATCAACCAGGGGATACAGCCCTCTCTCCAGCAGATTATGTATTACTCAGCAGTCTGGTGTAAATATGCTGACTGGTGGTATGGACCGTTACTTCATTCCACTCCTTTTTTGGTTAAGTATTTTTCCTTTTTAAAATGACAAAAAAATTTTGTGAATAGCACATTAGAATAAAATTTGAACCTCAAAGATGTTAAAGTCTAAATCTAAAAATGATGTGTAGGCAGTCTGCTACTGGGAGTCTTCCCTTTGGTTTCAGGTTTAAATTCACATTAATTACACTGAAATGAATAACTGCTTCTAGAATTGCACCAGTGGAAGATTTTGCTCCAATCTTTGTCATATTTTGACTGAAAAAGCATAGTCCTGAATGTAAATGTTAAATATTAATATTGAATTTAAATATACATGAAGGGAACTGCTTCCACATGTTCATATTATGAGTCTAATTTAAGATTTCATTTTAGCAGATTAAGCCACAAAGAATGGGCCTGTTTCACTGTACCATTAATCTCAAAATGCTAGTAGTTGAAGTTAATTGCCTGCATTAAAATTGCAGGCTCACTTTCTATTTTTGTCTTTCAGTGCAATTGGATCTTTCCCCTGCGTTGCAGATGCCAAAACCTATTTACATTGAATAACAGGATATAACCTTACAATCATGTGATATCTATATCAATTTTCATGAGACATTCCCAAAGAAATATCTTCCAGCACTGAAGTGGAAAGATTTAAAGCTGTTGAGATAGGAGAAATAAAGGACTAAACATCTGATTTCTGTAGCATTAAAGTGAATAGGAAATCTGAATTTGACATCAAGAGAGGGCTCAACTCTGGGTCTCAAGGTAATCACAAGAACTAGGGTCACATGGATAGACAGAAAAGAAACCAACTGTGAACAATTAAAGATGAAATTTAAAAGCACAAGGAAGTAAAGAAAAGGTGTCTGATGCTCACTTTCTGAGATGATGGAGAAAAGTAGTCTTGATAGAAGAATTTAATAGCTGCTTAGAATAACTGTTACAGATGGAATACATTATCAAGTTTTTGGGAACAAAAATCTTGTCACCTGGGGTGCTAAAACCAGCTAAAATCTGTCTGTCCACAACATTGTCCAGTTTTGCATTCCATCTTTACGAGTTGGTCTGATAAAACTACCCACTCTTCCAGAAAATCTTGTCTCTCCTATTTACTCAGCCTACCCAGCCTTCAGGATCTGATATATTGAGAGAAAGCAATGGAAACAAAAAGGAAGACCAAAGGAATGAAAAGTCAATAGGCTGGATCTGGTGCAATATCAACTACTTCAGCATGAATTTTGCTGCTGAGTATGATTGTCATAATTGATTCATAAAAAAGAGAAGAAGAGGGAATGTGAGAATAGAGAACTGAAGAACAAAATTCGCTTCTTACAGGCGTGATAGAAGATAAGTCTGTGGACATAAAAATATTCAGCATTTTTTGACTGCTAACAGCCAGTAAAAGCCTAACCTGCCTATATTCTCAGATAGGTAATTTATTTTCTTTACATATTTTTATAAAATATTCATTTTTTCCCATGCTAGCACAGTATCTGCAAGTTCTAGTTTATTAAAAATCCTAGAAGTAAAAAATGGCAGTAATGAATCTTTAACAACTGTTTTCTCTCTGAAAATGATCAAACAAAGTTTACCAGGCAGGAAAATAATGTTAAAAATGCAAGTAAGAAATCAAAATCAATTAAACAAACAAACCTAAATGGAGCATCTTAACCTCTTGTTCTCAGCAATAAAATTGATCAATGAGCCAAGTTTATGCTTTTAAATGGTAATTTTGTTTGTTCATTCTGGTGGGTTTTTTTTTTTACTCCTATCTTCTTTTCAGTAGCTCACCAGTTTGCAGACTGCTAAGAAAAAAGGAAATATGTTTACAAACAGCCTCTCTCGGGTGCTGGTTTGTGTCATATTTCTTATGCATGGAAAGCATAGGAAAGAGCTTGGGGGGAAAAAAGAAAAAAAAAAGAAAAAACCACAAAAAACCAAGAAAGAAAAGGCACCTTTCAAACCTGGCTGTCTCGTCAGCATGGTCTCAGACTGAATTTCTGCAGATGTGTTGCCTATATTACACTGCTGGAGAAAAACTATCTATATCTGACACCAGTTAGCTCCAGGAAGGGCTTCTCTCTGGTGGATTCGTTTCTGATATTTGAAGGAAACACATCACAAAGCCATAGTATGTGCCCTCTACAGTACCTGAGAGAAATCAACATCCCAGAAATGCATCCCAGTACTGCTTATGTGGACATTAATAGTTTACCAGAATCACCAGGATTGTTCAGTGTTTTGGTTTCAGATACTCTTGCCTGCTCCCAAAGCCCATAGCCCCATCCCAGAGGAGAGCAGCTGCTCAGGTCAGAAACCACTAGGGAGAGAAGGACTGTTTAAGCTCATTCAGCTGCCTTATCAGGTAGTTGGCGCAACACCAAAAATGTCTGAGATCACCCGGCTAAGGAGACAGCATCTCCCACTACATGGCTAAAGGAGGAATCACCTAAAAATGGGTACTGCCACCAAATACAGCATGTTACTGGGTAACCAACTGAGAACTGGGAACTGATGCAACTCATAACAACATCCCATTGAATCCCAGTGACTTGACCAGACTCCTCTGGTCAAGCAGCAAAGTATTTCATGTCAAAGCTGCCTTTTCAGTCCATTTTCTTTCATCGTGTAAGTTTATGCAGTCTATGTTTCAACTGCATCCCAGAATTAAGAACATTTTAAAGGACATTTTCTGTCAAGAACTTGAATAGGTATTGTGGAAATGCAAAAAAAAACCCCAACCAACCAAAAACAAAAACAAAACAAACAAAAAAACAAAACCAAAAAACCTGCTTGATTTGGTGTCATTCCCAGTCACAATCAAAAGCCAAGCGCTGAAAATCTCATGAGGAAAGAAGGTATTTGGCTAAGTCTTGCACTTCTGGATCTTTTGCTGTGCTCTAGTGCTGCTGAGTTCCTCAGAGGAGGATAGAATGGTAAAAGGGTACAGTTCAGCTGTACTCGGTCAGTCCTATGGATTAACCTTACTAACATTGATTTCTAAAGGCTGAATGGAAGACTGCATTTTGTGTTCTTTGGAGTCTGTGGTCTGCAGTGTCATGATCTGAATAGCCCTCAGTGCCCAGAGCCATGTCTTCAGGAAGCAAAATCCACCTCTGGCATGTCCCTTATTCTTCATGGATCAGACCATGCATTAAAAGAAGAGGTTTAGTTTGGTGTTTGGACTTCGTAGAAAACTTCTGGTGTGATACAATTCGAATTTCTGTTTCATAGAAGTCCCTACAATGTGTGGAGCAAGACCTGAGGGACAAAATTTAAAAAAAAAGAGACTGAAATCCCATATTTAGCAAGGATCCTTGCACTCAGAAGATTAATTCTTATAGAAATTCAAAGTCAAGGTGGAAAGAAGAAGAAAGACAAAGGTTCAGTTTGCTGTATATTGTCTGACAACTTGTCTCTAATATGCCTCTAAATGAAATTTAGGGTTTTGTGGATCCTTTTCCATTGTCAGAACAGAAAAACCATTGTGGTCGCCCAAACAAAATCAAGTTTTTTTCGGTCAAAAGGATTCACACCTAACTGCTTTACCACTGAATCAACTCATAGGATAGTTAACAGTGTCATTGTAATTGATGCTTTGATGGATACAGAAAGTTTACAAACTTGCAACTTTCTGCACTTAACTAGGCAGTTAATGAGATCACCTCCCATCGCTATCATTACTCAGAATTATATAGCAACAAAAATAACAGCAGTAATGTTAATACTCTGTCAGTTGTAATTTTAAAAAAGGACTTTGTTGAAGAAAGGACTGTATGATTTGAACGCAAATACTGCATTTTCTATTAACTAGTTAAAGAAGGCCATCCTGTTGCATTCTGGTGAGAAATGTGCTTTGCAGTGTTTATGGATCCACGACTCCAGGTACCTCCAGATCCAATAGCACTATACTTAAATCAAATTTCCACTGTCTTGTGTTTATGACAGGTACTTCAGTCCCTATTGGACTCCTACACGCCTACGCAAAATTACAACAATATTCAAGAGGGGAAGCAAAAGATCAAAATTCAACCAAAATGCAGGAAGATTTTGGTATGCTGAAAAACTATGAAAACCAGCCATTGGAATCCCTTTGATTTTGAAAACTAAGACTCTAGTATAATCTTGCCCAGTTGGAAGACCACCATAGAAAATATGACGGCTTTGATGCATTGAAAGTGAATGCTGGCTGACGTAATAAACGTGTCCACAGATTTAGGCATGGCTATCAGTGAAGACAGTAGAGCTTCCACTGAACAGTAAATCCGGGTCCAGAAATCAATTAATTGATGAATAACTGAAAAATATATAAATCCTGATACAATTTGTTCCACCATTGCATTTGAGCATCTTTACTAGAGCACACCATTGACATAACCAAGCAACCTCTTAGCCAAGAAGACAAAAATTTCATTAAAAACTTGAAGACACATGTGTAGCATGAATGACTGCAATAAGCTAGAATTTCCACAAGGCCACTATGTCCTTGAAAAAAAATGTAGTTATGGAAGATTTTATCATAGCAAGTAATATCCGTTTAAGTCAACATCCTGTGCAAGCTGAGCGCTGCAACAATACGCTGAACATACTTGCACCCACTATATTGGATATTAGGTGGGATTGAAAAAAAGGCGGGGGAAAAAAGGTTAAAACATAGTTAAAATGTTGCTTTATTGTATGAACTATGACTTTTATACCTAACTCCAAACCTCCCCACCATTCTTCTTCTATGAAAAACTGTAATTCTGAAAAACATTTATATTTTATGGGGTTTTAGCCTATTAACACAAAGAAAACACTATGTTTGCAATATCTAGTAACTAGTGAATGGTGTATTTGTCTAGGGAAGATAGAATTCTTTTTGTTCTTTGTTTACTGTGTTAATATTGATTTTCGATTACCTTCTCAGCTGAGCACCAGAATAGTTTTTCCTCCTTGACTCTATTCACCTAGTAGATGCTGAGCAGTATTTCTAACAAATTACATTGTTAACATCAAACCAAACTCCGCAAGAGAGAACCAGATAGTCTCAGTTCTCTAGGACTAACAATTTGCTTTTTCTCTCTAATTGCAAAATACACTTGAATGTCTATTTTCCTACCAATTTGTAAAGGTACAGTGTTGTTATAGACCTGGGCAACGTGCTCATGATCCTTTGGCATCCTGATTCAGGAGATGCTGCCTGAGCAGGGGCTTGGACAAGATGACCCGTAGAAGTCCCTTCCAACCTCAACCATTGTGTGATCATTATACCATGAGTCCTACTAATTTTGTCTGCTTGTACTTTTCAAATCAACAAGCCTTAGGTCACTTTCAGTAGTAAATTCCTTCCAGCAGGCATAGTTTGCGTAAAAAGAGCAACCAGAGTTGCCTTGCTCCTAATTAATTTTCAAGCTACTTTGGGCTTTTTAAGAGGGCATTGTATTGTGAATAGTTCATTGTTTTTCTTATCTCTCTGCAGTTTCTCACTTGTAAAAAGTGTTTTGCATGAGCTTAATTTTACATTGAGTCCAACTGTGTTCAATATAGTGTCTGAATACATATTTAACTATAAGCATATACATATGCTTCACATGTTCTTTAAAGTCCTAGGCTATATTCAGAGATACTGACTGCAAAACATACTCTTAATCAGTTTGTTAGGATGGAGCCACATTCTGTGTTTAGGTCTTGTATGTGTTAGTCTTCTAATGATACAGCAAAAACTCACCAAACAGCTTAAGTCCAATATGTTAGCTCAGTATTATATATCAAGTATTACTATTACAATGTTTTGATCTTCTATTGATCTCAAGATATTTTACTGAAGATGCATAGAAAACAAATTATTAGAATGTAGTATTTTAAAATTTCTCCGAAAAATATGCAACTCCCAGCCACATATTGAAATATTTCAGCCTTAATCTATGAAGACATCATAGCCTCTTCTGCTACCTAGAATTCAGAAGGTACAATATACAGTGTGGTCCTGGCTTACTGAAAATAAAAGCACCATGATACATGGTGGTCTTTAACTACACTAAGGCATAACAAAAGCATATCCAAGCATAAGTGCTATAGATAGATTTTTTTTTCCAATTAAAAATTTAGTCTTTCCAAGGAAAAGAAACAAGACGCAACTGCAAGATTTATATCAAAATATTTTTGTCACAAAGCTTCCTACTGGCCAAATATTTTTTCTCCTCTCTCCATCTACCCCTCATTCCTCCCTTCCTGTCTCCTTCCCTCCCTCCCTCTCTCCCTTCTTCCTTCCTTTCTCCCTCCCTTTCTCTCTTTTTAGATTTTTGTCAGTCATGTTATAATATATATTTGATTTAACCCAGCATAATGCATTAGGTTTCTCTCAGGATGAAGCAACATAAAAATTAAATCTCTGGCTGAGTTCAAATATTGTCTTGCCTTCTTTTCCCTCTAAGCAAAGCTGGTGCTCCTGACAGGTTTCTGTCTGAATAGGAATGCCGCAAAGTGAGGAATCTCATTATCCACCCAGCAGGTATGCTGTTACCACTGGTAGCACCAGCTTCTTTATATAGACCTGCTTGCAGTTTCACCTCCTTGCAGTGACACTTTCAGTTCCAAATATATGTTTGAGTAGAACAAATATAAACAATAATAAGGTGTTTTTTCCAAAGCTAGACCACTCTGAAAAACTTCAGATGTGTTTCTTAAACTATTTTAAGCGTAGCCATCCAATAAAAAAACTTAGTTCTTTCACATGATCAGCATTGAGTGCTGTCATGAGACAGGCACTTAATGTACAATTAAGGAATTGCTGACTTTAGAACAATTAAGAGCACAAATACCTTATAAGATATTGTCAGCATAGCTTCTCCAAAACAATAAAGTAATTAAAGCGTGTTCCACAGTAATTACACTTAAAGAATACCAACTCCAATTTAAATACAAAAGCATTTACAGTACATAACAATATTTGGGAAACTTATATCTACCAGTATACATTATTTTAAATGCCATGAACAATGACATTAAGAACATACTTTTATGGTATAGGGCATGAAAACTATCAAGGTCATAGAAATGGCTGGTTTACTATAGTTCTGCAAGTCTACTGTGTTCCCAGAACAAGTATAAAAAATAGGAAATATTCCCCTTGACAAACTATACAGTTCATTCTCTTTTCTGACTACATACCTTTGCTCACATGCTGAGCTAGTTGTCATGACTCTGTTGAAGTCAACGCATATGTATTACCTATGTATTACCATATTTGTTCCTACACTTATTTTATATATATGTTTCAAGTAATAATTAGTGATGATTAAGTAATACTTCCACATTTATGTTAACAAGATATTATTATGATTATCGCTTCTGTCTTTATTACTGTGTATTACCACCTGTATATGCTATGCGTATGATATTAATATTAATATGGCATATTAGTTTTATGCATATAACTCACACTGTTTATGTTAGAAGATCTCTCTCTAGATTACAGATAATGCCCTGATTAAGGCACTGCAGCTCTTGGCTCCCCTTCCGTTGCAGAACAGCAGCTGGCTCCTGCCGCTCCCTGACACACAGCCCCACCACCAGCATCAGAGCGGACCAGCCCATGTTCCCCTCTTGAATCCCCAAATACCTGCCAAATTGCCTCAAAGGGGGAAGGAATTTTCAGCTGAGTGGTTGAATGTGCAGCTACGCAAAGTGCATCGTAGATTTCTGATCTTTTCCATTGTCACTCAAATGCTGCTTTGGACACATTTGAAACCAGTCGTATCAGCAGTATAATTACCCCATTAACCCAATTTAGAAATGACCAAACGGCAGAGACACGGTCTGCAGCCTCCATTTGTTTACCACGCTGTATCTATGCGGTGTGTGTTAAAAAACACAGCCACTGAAATAAGCCATGGGATTCATGATTAGTTTAAACACATTAAACATCTTTACATTAAATATCTTTAATTGCTAGTAATCAAACAAACCAAAAAAGTGAAAGACCAGGGTCTAAAATGTGATAGAAAGAGTAACATGTCAGAAGTTACTTCTGTTTTCATAACTATATTGCATAAATTTTTAAAATGTTTCAAATGAACTTGATACATTGTAATTATTTTTATTGTTCTTGCTAAATTTCTAAGTCTTGACAATTAGGCAAATCACTCCACCTGTTTTTTCGTTGATGTTCTAGTTTCTCCTGCATCTGGAGCAAGCACTAGCGGTGAATACGGGTGTGCAGAGCATCTGGCATGATGAGGTGCAGGATTCAGCATTGACCTACGTGTCCTGGCAGCAGCTACCCCAGCACCCACCCAGGAGCACGCACCAAACTTGGCAGCCTTGGCGCAGAGCTACAGGCCATCAGCCCTCGCCCTTTAGCTATGGACTTGGTGCCACTGTCTGTATGTTGGCTGCATCCAAATGCTGTTTGGAAGATCAGGTACTTTTACAATCAGCAAGAAGTAAAAGGGAAGAGAAAGGCACCGAGTCTTGAAGCTTTGAGGTGTGGCTTAGTTGAGCTGCCAAAGACCACTTACAATCTGTCTGGATACGTAACAATGCATGGCATGAGCTTTGAGGAAAAGTTCTAGGTTACAAGCAAAATAAAGGATAGTCAACAGCATGTTGGTCACCAGAGTATGACAATACCATCTATCTAATCAGTGTAGCACGTGTTCTTCATCCCTCAGCCGGCGGGCAATTTTTTCTAATGTCAGTTGTTTGCAGTCGTGTGACTTTCCTTTGCTCCGAAGCCCTGCTTTGTGTCATAACCATTCATGCTACTCCATGTTCAATACCTTTAACCCTTCCAGGAGGTACTAGGGGTTTGTCAGACAGCTGGCAAAAACTGAAAATTCAGCCAGCAAAATGTGAAATGCGGAGGTATGGCAGTTGGATTGCATTTCTTCAGTCTGGACTGCCTGTCCCAAAGACCACAGGGGAGGATCTTTCAGGAATTTCACTGGCCACTTGGCAATCCTGCTACTGGGCAAATGACAGTGCGTGTAGAGTCACATTGGTCTAGAAATATGTCACCAAAAAAAGTCTTGCTAGATACAGTGAACAAAACTCCATAAGGCAGCGTTGTAAAAAGCCTCTGAGCTTTGCCTTTGAGGAACATTGCAGACAGATGTTTCCACTCAGAGTTGAAGCATGGGCTGATACATATACAGGTGTGCTGTCTATTGCTGAGGCTACATTACAGATGCTGTTCCCTTACAAAAACACAATTTCAACTTTTAATTCTTAGCCTAGTACAGCATCCATCACTTCCTCAAACTCTTTCATCAGTCATTATCACATAAACAAACCATCCTTGGATGCTTGTGGAAGTGATGTTGCTGGTGCTGAGGTTGCAAATGTTACAATTTCCCACCTATAAGGGTCTCAATCTGTATCATAAGTGAGGTTCACAAGAGCTCAAATAAGGCAAAAAACAAAGGTCTAGTCTTGACCTCACTATAGTTCTTTCCATAAGTTGCAAAGTTAAGATCCTGCCTCTAACCTGTCTGAATTTTGTAGCCTAGACCTCTCTTGTGAGCAGTGAACAGGACAGCTGAATCTGCAAACCTATACGTCAGAAACACCAGCTTCTTTGTACAACACTGAATTCAAATTCATGCCATTTTTAAGGACAAAGGGGATGAAACTTATCCAAGTCTCAGGAGCACAAACCTTTTCTTCTCAATATGTTTTTCTCCCAAAGGGAAGTCACTCTCTGTTGCAGAATATTTTAACTCTGGGAAGTGAAACGAGAAAGGAACAACTTGTGGGAGTTTCCTGTTTCATCAAAAAATGCATAAGAGAGTTAATAACTTCAGGCAGTAAATATTTTTCCCATCTCAAAATAAAGTCAAAGCAAATTGAACTGTTAATTGAAACACTTGTCTGAGTCAATGTTTTACAATATAGTTTAATTAACTTGTTTATCCTTTTTTGTTATTGTTTGGGCTGATCTATAGTTCATGTCACAGATGGATTTCTCTGGTCTGCCCTGTGCCAGCACAACTGCCTGCAAATCTGCATTTCAAATATTTTTCCAGGTTGGTAATTAACTGAATCAGGAAAAGAGCTGTGAAGGTCCAGGGCTTACTGAAGCATAATTCATTAGATGACTCTCAAGCTGCAGTTATTTTCAGCCAGAAAAGGGTGTACTCCAAAGCCTGGAGCGAGGCTGCAGTGCTGAGGTGGTGCTGCAGAGAAGCAATACAGCAAGTGTATTTCAATACATGAAGAAAATACAACCCTTTTGTCAAACAGCCATGCTGTGATTCATGTGCACAGCCCATTTATGCCGTCTGATCTGGTTAGAATGCTGCTCTTTCACTCTCATAGCTTGGCGTGTCATGAAGAAACCACTCTCCTTTTCTAGCTATGACAGATAAAGCCAGAAAGCATTGTTACTTCTACCTGTTCTTTTTATTTTCTACCTGGCAGGCCCTACTGAACAGGAAATGAGTTACCCACATGGAATAGATCATTGTGTGGGTAACCTACATATCAGAGTGAGGCACACAGAATCATTAACTGATTAAGGCAGGAAGTCAGGCGAGTGCTAGGAAGATGGAGATGCACGGATGCTGTCTTGACCTGTGCAAAACCGTCCCTGGTGCCTCACCCAGTGAGCTCCACCAGGGCCACAGGCTGGCTGCTAGCAAGCTGTCATGGTGTCACGCCAAAGAGCACGTGGCTCACAGCTCCCAAAGGCAGGGGCCTTCTCTCCCTCTCCAAAACAAGAGCAGACGTTCGTGCACTTTCTTTGTTGGTAGACTGGTATGAATTCCCATTCGGGTGCTCGAGATGTCAATTAACTGTGGCATATGAAGCTGGGAAGTAGCTGCTTGCTCTACAGAGACCTTCATTTCTTACTGTCTTGATCTACCTGCACTTCTGTTTCCACGAATAATGGATTTATCTGTAGTAAATTCAAACCCCACTAAGCCCTAAGATTAATTTACTGTATGACACTGTATGATCATTGTCACTTTCTTAAAAAAAAAAAAGTAGGAAGGGAAAGAAAGAAAAGGCTTAAGGACACTACAGAGCTCACTACATTTCTCCAGGCTTATCCCCATCAATATTGTAGCAGGATTAACAGGATTTGAAGAATTATGATCATAATATTCACTGAGAACAAAGCAATATATTATTGCTACTTTTCTTGTCAGGAAAACGTCAGGAAACTCAGGCTCCCAAGGAAAATGTGGTCTTGAAAAGCTGTGATCTGAAGTATTATGAAGAATAGTTTTCTTATGTATTCTTCCCACTCACTGTGTTGGGAGAGATGGTGGAAGCAAAGACAGTTAAAGTAGCCTATGAATCCATCTTCCTTGTACAAGACAGCAAATATCTGTTCCCAGAGCTTTTCAGAGGTCTAGTGGAATACAACACAGCCACACAAGGGGTCTGAGACTGTGCGGCTCTCTCATGGAGGCTGACTTCTGACTTCTCTGGCTTCTTTAGCCTCAAAATACCTTCTTCCCTGTTCCCAAGGGTTCCTCATACTAACAAAAATATTTTTATGTTACAGTGAAATAACTGTCAAGTCACTTCACTCTGCTGCGGTGAGATAAACCCACTAAAACAGAATCTGAGCTACACAGACACACCGAGCAATGAAGACAGTACTTCCTTTGGCTTCTTTCAATGCAGTAATTCCTGTGATATCTCAACACTTGTGACCAGCTGTGTATTTTACTTCAAGTGGGATTGCACTTTAAATATTCATGGATGGTGTGCTCTTTCATCTGACCCATAAACTCTATTAACGTATTCCTATCGGTAATCAATATGCGGAACTTGTGGTGGTAAGTTCAAAATGTATTATTCTGTTACTATTAACTGGCCATGTTGGAAGCTTGTTGTCCATCATAATGAAAATGTTGATTTATTTCCCCAAAATCGTATAGGCCTTTTTCAGGTACACCTATGTGTGCTTCTAGTCGGTTCTTAACATAGACACAGAAATATCCAAGGACTGTTTTCTCCAAGGACTGTTGGCCTTGATCAAGTATGGAGTTTTTCACACACCATTTTTCTGTGTCAGGTAGTGCTGACTGCAGGTGTTTTGTATAATAATTATCACGACAATTGTGGAAATCTTGCCTTGAAAGATTCATAATTAAATGAACAGTTACAGTGCCCATTAGTGCACAAAAAATCTTGTCTCGTGATAAATAATGTGGAGATCTTTAGGCGCAATATGTATTTCTCAAGGTCATGACAATATAGGCTTCATGTGTGTATTAATTTTTATTTCAGCCTATTTTTTCTATGACTGGTGAGAGCCATTTTAAACATCAGCCTCCTTGGGAATGAAAATAATGAACTGGCAGGTGAGTACTTCTCTCTTCCCTGGCTCTCATATACTAACATAAGAGCCAGGTTTACAGGTTTTTTGCATGTGTAAATAAAGAGATGAAATGCAAAGGAAGGGAAGAACTGAGCACATTTATTTATGTACAAAAGCCTGCAAGTAATGAATTTAACTTGTGCTGTCAATAGAAGAGCTAAGGCAACATAGCATGTATTAGATGTTTATTATTTTTCAGAGAGAAGCTTTTGATATTAACCTATATGCTACAAACATATAGCATACTCAGTATTTAATGCATCTAAGTACCTTCTAGAAATGTATTGAGCTTGAAAGAGGTATATACCATATGTGGGTTTTTTGAGGATAGGTGGGTATTTTTGGGGCAGATTCTTACATAATTGCCCATATATTTGTTTGTATGGTCATACTGCCCTCAGTTATTTTAGGTAGGAAAAGTTCAAATATTATCACATGTCACTGGAATTAAGAAGTGCTGAGGCTTGGAGGAGTCATTAATCCCTTTGGATTTTTGTTCTGCGCATTTTTACAGATGCCTCAGGAAAGCTTCACGTTAGAGTTTCCATCTGTCTTTGCTCCTGAAGAGATGAGCAGTAAATCCTGGTTTTACTCTTGGCCACGAGACTAATCTTTGAATGTATTAGGACCACACCACTGGAAGCTTTGAATAAAGGAATTAACACCTTGAATTTGACTAAGTAATCTGTGCAAAGGATAATGAGAGCAAACAATGGCTCTAGTAGAATTGTAATAACCTGTGCTGCTAGAAACACATGCAGTAGCATTTTGTGGGAGCTGATTTCCCAGGAGCTGTTGGGTTTCTTTTACAGATACAGTCCACTGCTATAATCAGAGCAACTGTGAAAAACACATGCACAACTTAGGAAAAATCATCATCCACAAATACAGGACAAAGCCGGAGGTGATGGATAATATTCCATAGAGCAGTTGCTATGCTGCTATGCAGGACCTTAGATAAGCAGATATACCAAAGGCAATGAACTCTCATTTTATGTGCTTATATATGTTTGTTTGTTTATGGATATTCATCTTTATATAGGCTTATTTATTTATCTACATTCAAGTCTTTGGATCAGCTTTTCTCTGTCTATGAGTGCAACACCTGTCAAAGCATTTTGGAATCGAGGTGAGCAGCTCGATCAGCACAGGTCCTTATTGCTTTCATTTATACCCTAGACACAGATTTCTTTAGTGTGGATCCATTCCTATTGGCTCTGAAATGAACAACAACTCTTCTATGACAGCAAATGTGAGCAGAACTGCCTTTGTTATAAATGACTGAGGTTTCTTGGGAGTCAAAGTTGATATATGTGACAGCTTTAAGATTAAAGCATGCCAAATTCATTAAAAAGCTGCTTGAACAATTTTGCATATTTTACACAGCAAGATTAAGCATAACTTTGCTCTCCTCTTCATGACTCATTAATCTTTGTTCACAAAGCATAAGTAAATATTTTTCACATACACATTCCTAAGGAGGTGCAGCTCCAGGTAGATCTTACAGAAAAGATCAGGTATTTCTTCTGCTCCAGTTATGACTTTTTTCCTGAAGGAAAGTAGCAACAAAACAATGATAAATGTGCATAAGCAAATGTGCATAAACATTTGTAGCTAAATGCTGAGCTATGATATTTCAGGGGGAAACTTCCAACTTTTACTGTGGGTCTAATTCTACTCATCCTGACATCAATAACAAACCGACAAAAATTGGACTGATGATTGGAGTGCTTCTGAAATAATTTGTTCAACAAACCACTTTAATGTTATGGTTTCACTCTCTGATTGGTATGAATTATGCACCGGAGGATCAAGTCATCACAAACATAAAAATCACATAGTCTTATGACTTGAATTAAATTAATCATCTATTTAATGGCAGCAGAAGACCACCATCCCTTTTTCACCAATACTAAAAGGATTTCTCTACGTTAACAGGCAAAGCAGCAAAGTATACACTTTCCCATCTCCAGGTAAAAATTTGTTTCTTCCCAGAACCACGTATTTGTTAATGTGTTGGGAAGCAAAATACAGTGTTCTTTTCTTCTTATGGAATACCAATGTGTACATTTGTATTCTAGCAGAGAAGTCTAAGCTGTAATTAATTCAACAGGGTATACTAAACAAATCCTTGTCTGTGTAAAAAGAAGGTAAGCAAAAGGAACTGTGGTTTCCAAATAAATGCACATGTTCGGAGGCCGTGGATGCCAGACTGATACGTGGGACTTTATATACCAGCATGACAACAAATTCAATACATTGCTACCACTTGCTCCACAGCTGCTGATGTCCTGGATGTGATGGGGAGTCCAACTTTTCTGGACGTCTATCTCCACTCCCTGAGGTCTGCTCTAGCACCCTGGAGCTGCGGAGCACGCTGCTGTCCCAGGGAGCTGGGGACACAGCCGTATCACAGCATCGCAGTCCGTGCTTGTCACCTGGCTGGGGACATGGTGCCTGCAGGGGTTTTGGGCACTTCTGAGTTGTCTGTGGTTTTGTGTGCTTTTCGGGTTAATCTTCAAGGAGTGGCTGCTGCCAGTGGTGGCCCTGGGCTGGGATTCAGGCTCCCAGGTGTGTGACCCAGCTGCCGCCAGACCTGTGAAAACTCTGAGCTAAAAGAGAAATAGCAGTCAAATGCAATAATATCTTCTAAACCAGATCAGGACTTGCAGAAGGACAAGACTCCTGGGGTTTTCTGATGTGTTATATCTTTTTTTTGATTCAACCAAGGAAAAAAAACTGCAAGAGCAGTACGGCATTTATTCATTGTGCATAAAAGGTGACATCTCACATCCCTATAATTCTGAAATTAAAACTTTTCTTACAGGTCAGTAAGTACAAATTTCTCTAGCAGATTCATTTCTCCTGCCTTTTCCATTCCTCTCTGCTACAGTGATACTTTTAAATCCAGTCGTATTTGCTATTATAATCAGCTTTACATTGACCAAAGGATAACTGGCTGTGGTGACATTATGGGCAAAGCTGGAGTTTTCCTTTAAACTCACAGAAAAATCTCACACGTCAAACAAAAAGTATAAAACAGGATCACTTATTTTTTTAATTGTTAATTGTTTATCAATAATATTTATAAATAGATGGAAGGCTTAGTTCAGATGCTAGTGTGAAGTTGTACAAGAAACCTGGCTGACCAGGGAAAGAGAAAACCCTAATAAGCACATCCTCAAACGCAGGCAAGCTGGGGGAGAAATGCTCCTGGATGCAGAAATAGTCTGAGCGCACTTCATGTCCATTATATGCTTATTTTGATCACAGCATAAAGGACACAAAAAAATAAAAGGGGTAAATAGGAATAATCCTTGAAACACCCACATACTTTCATAACTGGAATCACCACTAGGAATGAGAAGTGGATTAGTTCAATTTTCCTGAGTTTAAATACTCCAAGGGCAGTTCCATGAAAGACTGTAGGCAAGGATACTCCTAGAGTGATGACTGTAGCAGTGGCCTCCAAACCTTTTTTGATGAGGCAGCCCATCAACAAAAAAAATTCTCAGCACCCAATATATGTATATTTTTTTTTTATAAATTATATACGTATACTACCGAAGTTCTAGTATTTTCTTCCTGTACCCCACTTTGGACACCACTGGATTATAGGAATGCAAACACTTCCAGAGGACATACAGCTATAGGACCAGAGCTATGTCACATACCTGTGCAGTCAATCCACCCCTGTGAGTCAAACAAGAACTGGTCAAGATAACCCAAGTTCTCTGTCAGGATCTTTTTTTTTCCTCTCCCCCATATTTCCCACTCTCTGACTTTTGTTTACAGGATTTCATAGTACCAGAGATGGCAAAGGTACTTGTACGGAAAGCTACACAGACATGAAGCCTTGGAACTCAGCACACCTGTAGGACAATGCCAATATTTGTAAAATGTTCTAAGCATTTGTAAAGCATTTGTAAAGCACTCGGAAATTGTTACTAGTATCAAAAGACCTCCTGAAACCAGGTTAAAAACTGAATTAGGATCCTACAACTAAAGCCTAGCTGGCTCTCCATTTGGTAAACCCGCGGCTTAAAATAAGGTATGTTGTCAAGTGCCTGTCTGAACCATTGTCCTGCTGCTCAGCAGTGTAAAATATTCGCACAATCTCAACTTAAGGTAAAAAAAGAAAGATTTGAGAAATGCTATCCTACTTTTAGGTGTGTGCTTCCTGGAACTAAAAATGCCTTCATTCGATATACTATGCTTTTATGGTATCCAAGATAATCTGGAACAGGCTGCCCAGAGAGATTGTGGAGTTTCCTTCTCCGGAGATACTCAAAATGCACCTGAATGCCATCCTGTGCAACCTGCTCTTGGTGAACCTGCTTTAGCTGTGAAGTTGAACTAGATGATCTCCAGAGGTCCTTTCCAGCCCCTACTATTCCATAATTCTGTGGTTTTCCATATAAAATAGAAGAAAAAGCGGGAGCATAGCACCACTCAATCAGCTGAAAGTCTTTATTATAAAGTTAGTTAATTTTTGCAATTTGGCTTGAGAAACATACCAATCAACAATTCCTCTCCCTACAATTTTTTGGTTTACAACTAAAAAGGAAAATAATTCTTTTTTACAATTATTATCATCATTATTCTTTTCGTAATTGCCATTATCTTCATTTACCTCTATCCTTCCTCTCTTACCACCCTATAAAGCCAGTCCTGTGACTTAGTACTTATTTTCTGCTGTTTACAAAGAGCTCTGGACCATTGTCTGTGTTCCAAAATTGCTTAAAACAAAGTTGGAAGACACCTGAAATGGTCATCTTTGTTTGCCTTCCCATTTCCAAAATAAATTCAGCTATATGCAACAACTGACAGAGAAATGTGTTTATCCTCTTCTAATCAGCTATATAATTATCATCAAAACTAGATTTAAAAATGAAGGGCAGAAAAGGAAGTGCTGGAGGCTATTGTTATTTTGGGTCTTAATTCTTGTTGGATATGTCAAGTTTGTGGATCAATTTTGAGAAAAAAATACTAAGAAAAAAGCAGGGATCCAATGATTCCTAATGTGACTGCCTTATACCTGGGTTTCCAGTATGTTACTTGTTTTTGAAAACTAATGTCCATATAAAGTGAATTAAAATCTATAAGGACCCTAGCTGCAAGTGATCAGAACTATTGCAAGATAAGTGGCTTTGAAAACCAGGGCCAAAATCTTGATGATAAAACCAGAGATTTTGGTGTTAAATGCCATATTTCTATTTTTTAAAAACCTTCTCCCTTAATTTAAAAAGCAAAGGTCAACCTCTCAGATAAGAAGGTACCACTCCACTGAGAGGCTAAGGAAACCTACCTGCTTTTCCAAAATACACTGCTCAAACAACGCACATCACTGCTTTTAGCCAGACTTCCAGACACCACACTGAACATGTCCACGTGAAGGCCAAAATTCAGGCGTACATTGTTATGATCTTCAGGTTACCCATAGAATGGTAGGCTACTATTAGGACTGGTGTTATTCAGGTACTAATGTTTCAAGTTTTGTCTCTTCAGGACACTGTACTACTACAGGTATGGAATGTATAAGTAATACGAGTGTAAAATATATATGTATATTATATAGAATACACAGAATAAATTTATATAAAAATAATTATGTATGTAATTATATGTGTAATATATAGCAGTATAATAATAATATCTCATAATTAGACAGGCTTCACACTAAGGCTTCAGTCGAAACATTATTCCATATTACTGCCCCGCTCTGGGACACACCCATCTATTTGCAGCTCATGAAAGAGTTAACAAAGAACAAAAACTTAATGCATTTAAGTACTTTTCATTTCAATTAAATGGCAGGAATAGAATGAGAACCAACTACAACGTCCTCAGATATATATTCACAGATAAGTTAGAAGTGACATGGAAGCTGCAACACAAAGAGATTTTGAGGAATTGCTCTAGTATGGCTGCACTTGGAAAGGGGCAGAACGCATGACTTCCCAAATGTAGTGAGGGATTGTGTTTTGATGAGAAAGCTTCTCTTTGTTTAGAACAAATTGCTGGGAAGGAAGGTCTGAGCCTGTCATGAGGCTTGGCATTTCCAAGCATCCCAGGTGCCACATTAGAATGTTCAAAGTACATTTGAATGAGCTTCAAACTACTTTTGAACTGACTTCCTGATCTGCCACATCCCTGTTGTCCTTTTCTAGGAGATGAGTAAAATAAGTGTCTTGATATAACAAAGCATGTTTGTTTTCCATTTTTTTATCCTCCTACCACTGTGATCAAAATCATCTGTAATTCATATCCAATGGAGAAGTCATCAGATTTTTAACAAAACTAAACCTACTGTAAAAAATGCAGACATTAAGTATTCCAGAAATCCTGTTTCAAATTGTATTACTTCTCAAAAATGAGATGCAACCTCAAGTGAAAATCCTGCCATATAAGAAAATCTTTTAGTAAGTTGCAGTTTAACGAGCGTGAATGTCGATATTGCAGACATATTCCCAGCAGATTCTTAACTATGATGGATATTACCAAGAAAAGCCTCCTCCTTTTAAGGAAAGAGAAAGTGCAGGCTGAAGATTTGCTTCTGTTACCGCTATCTTGAAGCTATAAACAGATTTGATTGATATGCATCTACCTTGCTCATTTGTTTATGAAATTAAGAGCTATACCAAGGACCAAAGATACACAATGTTCCACGGTGCATTGAAAATGCTGGAATTTGTTGTTGCTATACATTATCAGGAGAGACACTAGAAGTAATTTTAAAAAGTTATTGATTAAGAGCAAGATTAAGAGCTAAATTAATTCTCATGATATCCCCTGTCTCGTACACCTACATTTTTGTGAATTGCAACAGGAGTTTTAAAAAAGCCACAAACATGGAACAGGGTTCAAAATAACAATGGAAATGAAGTTTCTTCCCTAAATGATTTTATTCTTTAAATGAGAGTGCTGTCTGGCCATGATTGTCTAAGGATATAATTAATATTTTTTTAATCGGCCTAGTAAACAGAAGAAAAATAATCATGTTTGGACACACAACTCTTCCGTGTATCTCAGAAACTCAAGACACATCAAAGATTATCAGTCACTGTGGAAGAAATGCAACTTTCCTATTGAAAAGATGAGCTTTAGGTTTTACGTTTTCCTTATCAACCTGTAGAGTTGGACTGTTTTAATGAATAAAATTTCCACAGGAAGTTTCAGAATAATAAAAAGTTCTTTTTCAGTGATGTATGTTTTATTTTCAAGGCTTTTCAAAAACAAACCCCAAGAAACCCGGTGGATCATTGTAGTCTCTGACACCATTTTCCTCACATGTGAAAGCTTGAAACAGGAGGGATTAAAAGACCAGTTTGGTTTTTTTTTTTTAAAAATGTTTGAAACTTGTGGAATACATCCTATTAATCTTTTTTTGTGAGGAAGAGATGGAAAAAACACCAAGTGATTGTCCCACTATAACCATATACAAGCTTTTAAGAAAAGTCAGTGTAGACTTCAGAGAGCAGGTTGGCTACAACCTGGCCAGCTGTTTGCAGCCAATGAATAGAGCTAAGTCTTTCCCACCCAAGTGAAGAAAAAGTGAAATGAGTTATTTTTCTGGTCTCGTTGGCAGAAATCCACACCATAATACCACCATGACGTCAAGAAGAGACACTGTGTAGTGGTGATGGTGGTGGTCCTCAACCTATTGCCCTGTGTAAGATCAGCATAAACTTAAACCACTGGGTACCAGAAAGCAGTTGGAGGAACAGTCCTGCAGAGGACACCCTATAACTGTCAGCATCGCACCTTGACAACAAACTGCATAAACATAATCAGCAACCACACTCTGTTTAATTAATTCCTTTCACTGGCTGTCAAAGGTAGTAGCAAGAACCAGTCTCAATTTCCTCTAGAGTTTGCTTGTTTGAAATAAAACAGGCCATGCCTTTTCCATGTTTCCTACCATAGGCTTACATTTAAAGACCATTTTCTTATCCAGTTCTGTAAGATCCATCTTCTGCAAACACTTGGGAGTTTGTATATTTGGTATGCATGTTCCGTAGGATGGAAAAGAGGAAAATGCAGAAACCCTCTGCCATTCCTCTGCAGGAATCCAAGTTTTATATTTCAATCTAAACACTGCATTATGTCTCAAGACACCACCCATAACAATGTTTTGTCCATTCTTGGTTGTCACAAGGATCATCTTTTTATACTAAGACCTATATAAATTTCCAAAACAATAAAATGCAGCAGTTTTAGTGATAGACAAATTTTACCACATGCCTAAATAAGGTTCATCAGAGCTTGGTTTTCTCCAACGCAGATAGCAAGCTGCTCAGTTCCCCGTCTTTCAGCCTGAGGTCAGTCACTTGAAATATCACTGTTTTTTAGTTCAATGGCCCAAAGCAATTATTGCAGTCCTATTGTAGAATACATATTCTGAAGACTTCTGGTTGTATGACTCAGACAAACCAATTCTCAAAGGGATTCAGTGCTTTACAGATGACAGTGCTGAGACTTTGTTCTATTATTATTTGAAAAGAGAAGTCGTTATCTTTGATTTTGAACTTACTACATCCACCACCAGCAAAAGGGAAATATGATAAAATGAAATAATTCAGTATTTAATCCTTGTCTGAGGCTGGTGTTCCCATCTTGATGTTATGTCTCCTTCACTGAAAACTGAGGTCACTTCCCCATCTTCCTTAACTGCTAGCCCAGGCAGGTGCTCTGTGGCACAGATTTGTCTTTTGGTACCTGCAATTTCTCAGGATTCAGTTTTACTACTGACAGTAGCAGCATTTATTCATAAAAGGGATTTTAAGAAAACTTACATGGGTTGATTATTGTTTGAGCAAGCACCTACACGGCTAAGTAAAAAAGTCTAGTGTTCAAATCTGGCGCTCTAATTTGTTTTGTGCTGGGTTTTAATATTATTCTCATTACACCAATTTAGACATGAATTAGCACAGCCTCCAGATCGCCTTGCTGACTTGCAGTAAGTAATATGGTGAAAGATCCTGTGTCCTGCAGAAGGGTCAAGCCACAGAAATATATAATTTTGACCATGACTGTGAAATGATCGGTAGTCCAGATGAATTCTTCCCACTTCTCTGTATAAACAAATAGTAAAACACAGCCCTATCCAAAAGAGTTCATGTTTCAACAGAAGATAAACGGGGAAAGAGAGGCTTGCGAAAGTAAAGGTGCTTTACAAGGTTCATGATCAACAGGTTGGAAGCCTAATCCTGTATCCAAAAGCAACATTAAAGATTTCTAAAAGCAGAGTGTAAGAATTGTTAAGAGCAGCTAATTGCCGAGTTAAATGAGTCCTCCAAACCAAGTGTGAACTGCTGAGGGAAAACTCTGTTACTACCACCTTTGAAGGTCAAAAAAGATGTTTATGAGAGATACAGCAAAAGAAGGAATCATTTACCCCCAAGTCCCATGGCTTTACACTGAGAAATAAAGTGAAATGGTATTTTTGTTCAGTGTTTTCAGGATGTGGCGATGATGTGGAACTTACACATACAAGTTGCAAAATATCTCAACAATATTTCAACATACAGGAAAAATTCACAATCTTGGATGTAAGATTCTTTTCTTTCTTCTTAGAAATGAATTTAATAATGATATTAGTTTGAAAGAAGCTACAAAATTCGTACCTTAAAAATTGCAGTACTACAACAAATGCACATCTCTCCCGCTACAGAAATACATAGATATTGCCTACCTTATTTCTCAGTCTATGCAGTTAATATCCCTTCTTAGTTATTTCTTCTTCCTCTAATACAGGGTAATGAGAACATACAAAGTTACACCACAAAATTCAGAAAAGTTTAGAAGTGATGTAAATTTTATGCTTCTAGGCATGGAACAACTTCCAGCTGAATCCATATTAGGATAACTTCTGCTATAGTGGACGTCCTACGCTCACTGGTGAATACAGACTTCCTGGTTCATGGCACAGATCAAGACTTACATTCAGTTCTTGGAACAGTTCCATTTGCATTAATTTTTGCTCAGCCAAGGAATTAGGATTTTGCATAAGTATTGTCTTTTTTCAGTATTTAATCAATTTGAATCTGTTTATAGGGTTTGTTGGTGCTTTCTGCAGCTCTTCAGGTACCAGTGAGACAATTTAAACCAGCCTGTCTTCCATTGACTATATATCTATCAGCCATTTACAATCCTGTCTTAACATGTGGTGATTGGGCACTGAGCACTCCCACATTTCCGCTGTCCGTGCCAATAGAAATGGGTCAATAAGGCTTTATGCAACGTGGTGCCAGTAGAGAAATTTCGATATACAGAGCACTTGGCAAAAAACTCCAATGATTTCTTAAAAAAAAATGGATAGTTCAGATCACGTTACTCAGAAAATTACATCCAAGATAAAAATGAAATGGACAGTAATTTCTTCATTCTATTAAATTTTTCAATATTTCACATTTCTTTCTCTCCACATGGGAATAAAAAAACCCCACAAACAAAATTTAAAAAAGCAGAAAATCTTTGTACGTTTATAGCAAAAGAGAGTGACATTGTGGTTGAAGAACAGTGCTTATTGGAATCTCACCATCTGAGTTATTTCACTTTTCCTACTTTTTTAATCCTGTTTCCATGACACAACTTTGTATTTGCCTCTCTGTCAGCCAAATTCAGTATCTCCTTAATCTTTTTTTCCAAGATTAAGTTTAAAAGCCAGACCACCACATTCAAACTGCAGCGATGCATTTGATTTATATGACAATATAAGCCTTATAGTATTTTTCTCTTTTCCTCCTAGGAGCATAATAAAACGTAGTTTCACACTGAAAATTGTCTTTGAACAAAATAGCCTGCTCTGACTCAAATGATCCTTCTTGTGCACATGCAGATTTGTACCTGCCATCTTTGCTGACTGAAATAAATTATAAGCAACTCAGCAGCACTAGCTCACCTACAGCAATATGAGCTGGATTCTGTCGTTGCTCACACGACTTACAGATTCAACAGCAAAGTGCCAATTACAGAACTTTATTACTGTCTTTGCAAGCAACAAAATGAACCTGGCCTGACTTTCACATGGAAAATTGAGTCTGTGGGTTTGCATTTTTGGACCAAAAATAAATTTTCAAAAGCAAGCAAATTCATATTTTTCACCTGCTACTAAGAAGACCTATTTAGTAGTTGAAAAGAATGTGATAAACCAAGACTCAGCCATTCTTGTTTTACTATCTACTTTAGAACTGGTTTGGATCAATGCTGAGGTGACAGATGAAAGCATGAAGGTAATAGCCACACACATGATTTTCACTTTAATTAGGATCTAGGTGTTATATCACATTGATAGATATAGATGGATTACCTTGAATGACAATTTTAAATATTTCAGATACTCTCCCTTCAAGTGATGTACCAGTTCAAGTGCATTGCTGGTTTGGGGCCTATTTATATATTTTGTTCAATTTTTACATTGATATTCCTTCTACAAGATCCAAATCCTGCATAAGAATGCTCAAAGCAATTCTGTGTTTGTAAACCGGATCCACATTTTCAGAGTCAACTGATGTTACATTAGCATAACTCCTTTGTCTTGCTCCATTAGATAGCCAGTGAAATGAACTATGTGTTTGTTCAACTGAAGTTTTTATGCTACTTAGGTTTCCCTAGAGTACTCAGATTCCTTTGCAACCAGAAGCAAAATGTCTTGCCTAGAGATATCTAGAAATACAAAGCTCAGTTATTTATTCTGATTTAACTGAAACATACCTACGTAAAATGGAGGGGGTTTTACCAGTTCTGGGTGGTTCACAATTCCTTGGTTTCAAAAAAAAGGCTTTATTTTAAAAAAAATTCTTGGAATAATTTCTTTCCCTAATTATACCAGGGATTCTCAGTAGCTCTTCATACCTTCTCTTTAGACTAACGACCCCTGCTGAAAAATTGGCAGCTAACCCCATCGTTAACAGAAGTCTCCACAGTAAATTTCATTTTTGACTCCACTTCTCTGGAACAAGCTGTTGAGATTATTTTACAAAACAATGTTTGCTTGATCTCCATGTCATCTGGAAGGGGAAAAGCACTACAACTTTATTGTTGTGCAACTGACTTTACTCTTTGTTTTCAGGACACTTCAAACCCACACATTTAACACAGTTTTGCTAGCTACAGTGCAACTCAGAGACACAGGCAGTAACAAAGTCAGTGAATAACTTCTATCACACAAAATATCTGGTATGCAAGTCGTTTAATGAATCAAAAAGACGACATGGCTACCAGGTGTGACTACTTATTCTCCCCGTGCTGCCCTGAGTTTGGTGAGAAAGGTCTTACAGTTGTATCTTTCCTGTTCCTGCCGTCAGTGACAAGTGCTCCTGTCACTGCCCTGAAGAAGCATAGAGGGAGGCAGCTGCACAGTCAGCCAGCTGTTGTTTTCCTTTGCAGAGCCTGAACTTCCCATTTATCAATGCTGTTTAGGAACTTGACACTTGACACTTTGGGCACTGGGACACCACAACATCCTCTATTTCTTCCTCTTTCCCAGACCTTCTCGGCACTGTACTGTGCTCCTTCATTTGTGCACTCCATTCAGCTTCCATTACCCTGTTTTAATTTTCTGGAGGTCTTGTGGCAAAAATTTTACTAGCTATATATACAGAGAAATAATTGTACTGTAACACATTGTTAAAATTATTGCTTGAGGTTTGCCATGAGCTTTTTTTATAGATGCAGGATGATACAATTGAAACTGGTTCTGTCTGTAGAAGTATATATTTTTGCTCTGTTTTAATAGCCAGGGTAGGATGAATACTCAAAAAAGCATAGGCAGTAAATTCCACAGAGGAAGAATGTGAAAACCTATTTGTTTTTAAAGTGGTGGTACAAAAAACATATGTTGTATCACGTTACAGCTGGTAATTCATTCTTCACAGCAGATATTGCAGCCTTGTTGCTTTCAAACAACCACAATAGTTGTAGATGTTGCAGTTACATTTAAATCTGTGTTTGACATGGTAGATGTGACATTTATGGAGAAAGTGCGTAGTAATTCTGGAGCCAGCTGAAAAGGAGGAAATTCCTCTCCCTCTCTTCCCCTCCTCCTGCTACATGAATGCCTTGTGGTGGGATTGGTACCCTTCAGGTCCTTTGCTGATTGGAGTCAACTCATAAAATTCCCTCTAAAGTAACCTAACAAAAGCAAAAATTAGGGGGAAAGCAGCTGATTCACCTTAGTGAAAAATTAAATAAGAAGCAAGAAAGAGGGATAGAAAGAGAAAGAACCATGAGACGGCGGCGAAGATGAGGAGCAAAGAAGGGAAGAGGAATGGGACCTTTGCAGAAGCTATAACTGGTCAGATGTGCTCAGGCATAATGTGTATATTCAACCTTAGTTACCCCTTTGAATTACTGCCAAAGGTGACCAGCCTTTTTCAAAGCAAAGCAGCATACTTCCTTTGAGTTATTCCTCCTTCAGTGAAGAAGCCTATGAGGCTCCTTTAAGGTCCATATCAGCTACAGAAGGAAGACATTAATATATCTATTTATCTGTGCATTAACATGTTTCTAGCTGCCACCTGGCTACAGCAACGAGCACAGAGGTCAGGTGTTCAAATTGAGGGCAGACTGGCACTGGCTGAAAATTGTTCGTGCCTCTTGATTGCTAGCTGTGGTAATAAAATGTGAAGCTCATGCTCAAGGACAAAGTTCAAATCCAGAGGAGACAACTGGGCTCAAGCCGTACTGTCAGTGTCAACGTTAGCAAAGAATGCGTATGAAGTAAATGAGTAGAATTTTCTTCTCAGCATGCTGCAGAAAAGGAGCAGGCTAGTCTTGTACATTGTTCATTGCTCTTAGCAGGGGACTCCAAACAACTGTGTTTGTTTCTCAGTATTTGAGAGGGAAAAAAAAAAAAAAAAAAGCCGCTTTATTTGTGATGTACAGGTGCAGGCTAATCAGCTTCAGTTGTCAAACCGAGTTCTGAGGACAGAACATCCACAAGCAGTTTTAGCAGTTAAATATATATGCTTCAAAATATATACATGAAGTGGATTTTTTGGCTCACCTCAGCTACAAAGAAATCTTGAAAATAAGATTAAAAAAAAGCCTTGAAAAACCTTACATCTAGTGAAAAGGATGTAATTTTAATGAATCCTTCATTTCTATCAGCTTCCAATGATTCTTGAAGGGGTATGAAAGAAGGGTATGTGAACAGAACAGTGAATGCAAAAAAAAATGTATCTGAATGGGGTTCAGATGCTCAGTGATTCTTTGTATAAGAATATAGCCACTTCAAATCAGGCCATTGAGTTACAAATCCCATGAAATGGTTTATCTCCACCCAGCAGGTTGCTCAGCTGTGAGATTCTTTTCCAGGCGATGCTATGGTGCAGATAGAATCATAGGTTGAAAAGGACCATAAAGATCATCTAGTTCCAACCCCCCCAGCAAGGACACCTTCTACTAGACCAGATTGCTCAACACTTCATCCAACCTGGCCTTGAATACTGCCAGGGATGGGGCCTCCACAGCTTCCCTGGGCTACCTATTCCCGTCATGTTGAAGTGATTCAAAAGATTACTATAAAAACACATGGAAAAAATTGCCTCAGGTATTATTGGATACAACATGCCATTTCTTGCTCAGGACAACCATGAGACTGAAATTCCTGGCAGATAGGAGAATGCAATGGGGGGTGGGGAGTATATTACTGTATGTTCTCTTTATTAATTTCTTCTTCCCTAGGCATCTCCAGCTGGCCGTGTCAGAGGTACTGGACTAGACTGCATGATGCTCTGAGATGATGTAAGACAGCCAGTCTTGTACCTTAAGAGACCAATAGATGGGAAGGTTATCATAACATACTTAAGGAAACGTCAGTTCTATCCAAGTATACTGACATCAGGGGAAAAAAGACTCTATGAAACAGAGGAAAAAACTGTTTCATCTGAGGAGTGCTTAGGCTCTTTTGATACAGTAAGTGATAACAAAGGAAAGGGAGATTAATTTTTAGGTTAGAATAAGGTGGAAAAATACATGTTTATTTTGCAGTCTTAAATGTTGTGGTTCTGATGGTAATACTTGGAGATGAGAAATTTGATTAAGTATTTTCATTCAGTAGGTTCTTTCTGTTTAGGTTTCTATGAAATATTATCATATGGGGACACACATTTCCTTCTGAACTCTGAGTTTATCATTGGGCATCAGATAATTGGTATCTAGAATGCAACAGCTTTTTAACTATATGTGAATACTTGGCTTTAGGGAACTGAGTGGCCTGAGATACAATTTCTACACTATTTATCAAGTAAATATATCTTTTGAGTACACGAAGCTTTCCGGTGGCAATATAGCCCCGCTGATACGAACAGTTACCCGCTTCACTGCAGCAGAAGCTACTGTGGATAAGCACTCATCATCTATGGTAATAAAAACAGACATAGGAAATACTGTCTTAAACAGTCAATAATGAGGACATCAATATTTTCAGGTCTTTCTGTGCTTGTATTCAAATTTTATGCAAGTTAAAGAGAATTTTTTCTTTACCTGGAGTTTATTAGTTTTAGGTCTTCAGACACATTCAATTCATTCTCAATGTACTTGAGCCCTTCCCCTTGCTGAAGAAAATGTTGTATAACTGTTTTTCTGATGCACAGACAGCATTTTAAAATCTCCTCATTTCTTTTGTCTTCCCTGACTTTTTTGCACACTGTTAGAATCAGTATGAATGGTCTGTTTTCTCTTAGAAACTCTATCTTTCAGTTTAAGTAGCATGGTATTATCCGAAAACCATTGTCCCAAAAATCTTAGTCTCCCAAGGCACTGCTTTTCTTCATCCTACCTACCTACAGTTTCTGTACCCAAATTGAACTACTACTGGAAGCCACAAAGAAAATACACATTTCATCAAAATTACTTCGCATTTTTAAATGGAAAGAGTAACCTGGGAGGAATACAGAGATATTGTTCAAGCACGCAGGGTTCAGTTTAAGAAAGCGAAAGCCCAAATGGAATTGAATCTGGCCAAGGACATCAAAGACAAGTAAGGCTTCTATAAGTACATGGGAGACAAAGGGAAAAGTAGAGAATATGTGCTCCCACTGCTCAACAAGGTGAGGGACCTGGTTACACATGACATGAAAATGGCTGAGGTACTGAGTGCCTTCTTTGATGGTTAAAATGAATGACGTGCGCACTGGATGAACAAGTTTTCCAAAGAAGAAAACAGTTTGAGACATTAACAAGGTCTCTATAATTTTTTCTTTTTTTCCACCTGTAGAGCACAAGGAATCTTATTTTACTCTATATTGCTAGCAGGTAGGAAATATCTTTGCAGACAATACTGTGATTTTGTGGAAAGTCCATGTTTACTGTCTATTAAGGTACCTTGCAGAGATATCTCAAAGCTTCCCTTTTTTAATCCTTCTGATTCAAATTTGACATACCCTGTTCACATGGACAGAAGTTGCCAAAGAAAAAGAAATTAAGATCTAAACACAGGGACTCCGAAAGAAGAGAAATATTGGTTGAATTGCTCTGGTTCCCTTTTTCTTTTCTCCTTTTTATTCCATCTGTTTATCTGCAACATGCAAAACTTAGGCAAAGAACTTACAGAAGAGAACATGAAGCTGCCCACTAACAAAGGCAGAGGGAATTCACAACTAATCAGATTTTCATCCAACACTTATCCAAGGAAATGCAAACAGAAATTCATTTGATGCCAAGCTGTCTTTCTAACTACTTTCCTGACAGTCTGTGTGGGAGTTTTACGTGCAGGAAAACATTCAAACTGGCTGTAGAAAGACACTTTAAATCCAGTGCAGTTATAGCCGTTCCTGCTGCTCAGAGTAACCTCTTGCCTGTTCAGAAGGAGGAAAGCCCAGGCTCGAATCTCAGATATGCTTGATTCAAAGCAAGGACTTCGTCTGACTTTTTTGTCAGTCTTTCAGAGTTTGGAAGACTCTGATGTACTGAGTGGTTTACAAGGCTATAAGAAGCCCAAATAACATCATCGCAGACACATTGTGAAATCTCACATTCCCATGCCTTAAGAAAATAATTTTTTCCTGCGAGCTCTCTGAGGCGGGAAGATACATTGGAACACATTTTGTATGCTTCATGGAGCCAAGGTGGACTTCTGGATGTTGTATAAACACAAATAGTCATTTTCAGAAATAGGAGAGCAATTGTTTTTAGAGTAACAATAACAATTCACAGATGTTACTGCATTAAGCAGTCTATATACACAGAGCCTAACAGAATGCTCTCGCCCAAAATGTTTCTATTAGAAGCATAAGACACAGAACAACAGTCTGATAAAGGCAAAATCCTATATCCTATACCTATATGTATACCAACATGTCCTATACTCAATTTCATCTTTCAATCTGATAACAAAAGCCTTATAAACCAGAGAAAGACATAGAAAAGTTTCTCGAAAGAGCACAGATACCAGTCGAGTCACCTGTAATACAAACATATCACGTGTAATAAAAGGTGCATCTACAATGCTAACACATCATAGGTACTCTCTGTCCTCTAAACCCTTTTAGCTACATCCTCACCAGAAGTTCTAAATAAACCTTAGAAAACCACTTTGTTGACATTTGTGTGTTTTGCTTTCACCAGCTACAACTGTATCCAATTTTTTACATGAGATCGGAGTCTCAACTTTCTGGAGTAACTGAGTTCTCTTCTTTTGTTAGTTTGTTTATCCAGTGTGGATGTGCCTCTTTCCCCTCTGACTTGACACATTGAATTAATGTACGGCAGGCAGACTGTCCCCAAGGATGATTATTGAAATCTGAGGTTTCTAGGCTTTCAGAGACATTCAGCTTATGGTAACTACAAGCAGGCACGCAGCTCCTGCTCTCACTGTGATCAGCAGGAGTGGTGCGACTTTAAGTACACTTCTTGTGACTCAAGACACAGCAGAAAGCTAGTTACCCTGAATTGTCCTGGGATGGCAAAGTTACACATTCATAGCATTATTTTCCCCTCAATGGATATTAAACCATAGCATCCCATTTTATCTAACATCAGACTGTGTTCAGGTATTTTCTGTCAACGGGGTGCTGAGAAAAGCTACCTCTCTAACCTAATCTCACAAGTACCTTAACCTTTTGGTTTTATTGTTTTACCTGGTTGCTTTTGCTTCTTCCTCTTGAAGTAAAATGCCCTTTTTAAGCCTTTTCTATGGTGTTCTCCTACAGGGCACAAAATTAATCATAACCCTTTGATTAGTTTGTTTTTAAAAAGAACGGCGTGATGTCAAGTTTGTTGTAACAGTTTTCTCTGGGGGACGCAAAATTCTTTTTCATTCCACTTTGAAAGCTTAGTTGGCCATTGCTTGAAAAATTCCCCTTAGAGTTTTTTTACACATCACTGAATTCTCCTACTACTGAGTAAAGATTTCAGAAAAAAAAAAAAATTAAACATATTAAATTGTATCCCATTTGATGTGCACATCCCTCTGTTTTAGATGTGTAGCTCCTTGTAAGCATAGACCCTACTGCTGTCAGGTTCAACCTGTCAGCAGAAAAATATGTATAATCACATTCCCATCTGAAGGGAATGTCATACATTTTAAGGGAATGTTTGTTTGTTTGCTTGTTTTTAAGCTTGCTTGTTAAACGATGAGTGAACACTAAGCAGGACAATAAAGTAGTCTGTCCATCAGAGCAATTTGCTTCAGCAGTGGTTAGTTTTGCTTTCCTTTTCAATGGCTTCCAAAGTACAGTTGGATTATTTTTTCCCACAGAGAAAGATGCTACAGCTAGTATAAATTAATACCTTTTTCCTGTTTGTATTGGGTCTGGCTGGGAAGGAGTTAACTTTTGCCATAGAAGCCCATATAGTGCTGTGTTTTTTATATGTAGTAGAACAATGTTGACAACACACAAGTGTTTTGGCTATTGCTGGGCAGTGCTCACACATCAAAGATATCTCTCCAGTGACTCCTCCTCAAAAGGCTGGGGGTGGACAAGAGGTTAGGAGGAAATATAGCCTGGACAGTTGATCAAAGCTGACCAAGGGGATACTCTTTACCATATGAAATCATGTTCAGCAACGAAAGCTAACAGGAAGGAAGACAAACGAGGACAACATTTGTTATTAAGGCATTGGCTTTTTCAAGCAACTTGTACATGTATTGAGGGCCTGCTTCCCAGAAACTGACTGAACATCACCTGCTGATGGGAAGCAGAGAATAAATCTTTCTTTTTTTTTTTTTTTTTCTTTTTACTTCTGTGCGCAGCTTTTACTTTATTTTCATTAAACTGCTTTTATCTTGACCTATGAGTTTTTCATCTTATCTTCTCCCCTGTCCTGCTGAAGAGGGGGACTGAGAGAACAGCTTGGTGGGACTCTGGCAGCCAGCCAAGGTCAACCCACCCCACTAGTACAAATAATTAACTTTTATTTATGTTCATATTTTTGATGGAGCAACACGAACAGACAGTATTATCATTATAGACATACATGTACAAATAGGTTATACATTGGCCATCTTCATTCCGTGCCTAAGAGTTAGGTTAGACTTTGGTAACTACTCACGTAGGGACAGATTTCATTGTACTACTTACAGCTTGACAAGATTCAGAGTTGATTCCTGCTGACCTTGATTCAAGCTTGTTCGTGCTTTAGGACCAGACCTAGAGCTTCCTCTGCAGGCTGCAGTGACTGAGCCTTTGAGGCATCCCACTTCAGTGTGTGCTTGAGCCTCAGCCTGGATTGTGTGTGAGACGCTGTTGGACTTTCACCCACCTCTAGTCAATCTCCTTCAAGAAAGTAGAGGGAGACATTTCATTGCCTTCCATGGCCTTGTCTTCAGCAACTGCCCTTCCTTAACCATTCCTACCAAGTTAAACCAGCTGGTTTAGGTAGGTTTAGGACAACCTTTGGTCTTGCCCAAAGGCCAGCAACTAGGCTTAACTGTAAACCACCTTACATCCCGCCCAAATCAGTGTCTTCTGCATTCATACACTGCAAGTTAACCCCTAGCTTCATACCGGTTCCCTACAAATAGAATAACCCCAGGATTCACCTCTTCTTGCATTATGTGATAGAGTGGGGCTTTTTGTTGGTTTTGGTTTTGTTCTTGTTGTTTTTTATGAAATTGTCTGCTTCATGAATTAAGTGGTAACATAATTCTGCTAGGCAAAATGCCTCAGGAGTATTCTCTATAAATAGAACTGTCAACCTTTATAAAAGCATCTAACACATATATTCAGACAAACACCACTCAACCTGAAATCTATTTGTTGTGTCCAAATTGCAGCTTAGGTTGTTGACATTTTCCACCAATTTATTTGTCTACAAATTTTACACTTTACATGAGCCAAGGAAACACACTTACTATGTAAAGTCAATAATTAATTGTTCAACTAATTAAAGATTGCAAAGTCTAATCAATGAATGACGCTAGCCTAGCTGCAATGCTATTAACACATAGCTAAAATAATCCAGGTATTAAAGCTCATTCATCATAATGATAAAATTAAACCTGATACACACAAACTTTCTAGTACCTCCCCCTTTCTGTGGTGTTGTGCTCACCCTTCTGCTCCTAAGATCTGACATCAGTTTGAGGATGTCTTATCAGTTTAAGATGACTCATCAGCACCCTAAGTCCTTTGCAAGGAGGACTATGATATCAAGGAGGGGGTCTTCTTTCTAGCTCCTGCAGCCACATGGATTCATCTTTGCATGGTTGCTGACACAGTTATCTTACCCAATTTTCAGTGTTTCACAGTTCCACCTAATATCCAAATTT
Organism: Chionis minor; assembly: GCA_013398295.1. Classification (NCBI taxonomy): domain Eukaryota; kingdom Metazoa; phylum Chordata; class Aves; order Charadriiformes; family Chionidae; genus Chionis; species Chionis minor. The sequence continues at coordinate 36,749 of VZSF01004099.1, read as the reverse complement.
ACTATATATCATTTGCCAGATAGGTGTTTATTTATTTTCTGTTATCCAGAAAACTAGCTTTACCTAATTCTCAAGACTGTATTATTTCAACGACCAGTAGCTGGTCATTGCTGAGGTATCTGTAGCTATGGGCGCTTGATATCATCTTACACCTGCAGCTGCAAAGCCTTTGCCATCATCCAATTCCTGTAACTCTTCTGTACTGAAAATTTATTCCAGTCTTAGAGACACTTTGTTCTACACTGAATAACTAAAAACCTGTTATTATTATCTCTGGATCGAGAGAAATACAACAGTAGGACTTGCACTACACAACTGTACACAGCTAAGCAAAAGCTAGACCAAGTTACATTATAGTAATCTGATTGTTAAGCATTTTCTGTTTCAGCTAAACAGGCTGAAACAAAGCACCAAGCAGGTGACATAAATCAAGAGAAAGCCTGATGAATCCCAAGGTCTGCATTTTTAGCTTAGCATAAAGCCTGTGACCCATTACCAATATGACAAAACCATATTCACTGGACTTTAGAGATTAACAGGAACCGCCAGCCTCTTTAAATCTTGATGCAAGATTTGAACATACTGTTTTTTGGAGCTAGAAATGAGACTAAAATCTAGTCCATGACTGACAGTCCTTGAGTAAGAAAGACAATTAACACAAAAAACCCCATTTTTTCCTCTCTGTTTCATAGAAAAGAAATCGTAATGCATGAGTCTTGCTTTGGATTTCTCTTGATCTGTCAATGAAGCAAATGACAAAAGTATAAATACAGGTAGCAACTGGAAAGTCACTTGTGTGTTCAGGGCTTCATTACACCAAATGGGTCGGATTTATTACCATTGAATTATTAGAAATAAGTGTCTAGCTGCTGGTGGGAACTATGTATCTTTATTAAGGGGAAAATTTCTTCCCAAATTTTGATTATATTAAAATTCATGAGTAAGTATATTAAACACATTTTTCCTATATGCACCAAGCACCAGATAAATCAGTGTTTACATGTCTAGGTTACCAGGAAAATAGCCAATATTCATTATTATTCAATCTATATTTTTATATTACCTATACCGTTAGGAACAAAATATTTCTAACAGTATGACAGAAAACACTTCAAAGAAATTAACTGGAAGTCCATATTGTGGAAAGAGTTGTTTATGAGAAGAATGACCCTGTCCCCTATTTCCTGTAATATGGAATTCAAAGTATGAAAAATATGTCAAACTAATAGCCCTGGTGACTCATTGTCTGCTTTCTACAGGGACAAAATAATCTCTAAAAGGGCCTGCACTACCTGTGTGCCTCACAATCCAAGCCTACAGAGACTGGCTATAGGAACAAGAGAATTTTCAGCCTCCAGCACCACTGAAGTCAACAGAAGTCCTTACTCCATTGAAAAAGAGCAGAAGTCATCCATCATACCCCTCTCTGGTGAGTCCTCTGTGCAGACTGTCAATGGTGCCAAATGCGGTGGTAGAACAACTGTCCTTTCCATATTAGGAAGGAGGTGCATCATTTCAGTCAGTTCTGTAGCATTTTGTGTCCTCTTAAACCAAATGCAGACCATTCATGACAAACTCTTAAGTACTTTAAGGCCGAAAGCCCAGTCACAACAAACACAAGAATATTCTGCCATGGTGAGTTGCCTTTTATTACTTCTCACAGACCATCATTTTTGTATTACATCCCTGTGGAAAACAGATGAGTCAGGCTTAATAATCTTGAACAATAGACCTGTTTTGACCACATGCTGTTGCTAAAGATGCTGGCTGTTTGCATGGTGTCACTTGGATCAATTCAGATAGCTCAAACTATAAACTAAAATTGCACACATTTATTTATTTTGAGACCATATCCAAATGTTATTGAAGTGAACAGCATTCTGGTAACAGCAGCATCCTGTGTCTGTTCAGCCATATATTTATAAATATTTAGGTGTTTCAAGAGGTTTTTGGAAGTGGCTGCGTGACTCACTGAGAACTGATGTGTCTACTAATGTTACACAGCTTTGCAAGGTCTTTCTACAAGAACATACACTTGTTCTGGTATCTGCCTTCAAGAATTAAGTTATAGTTGAAATAAAAATAATAAAAAGGAGAGATTCTGACATTCCCTGTCTTGCTGAAGATCTCTTACTCCAATGTGTTGATCCAGAGGTGAAACGTACAATAAAGCATGGAGGACTTGATTCAAAAGGTATTCAACTGTAAATGCATGTCAGAGGAACGTCATCCTTCTTGACAATGCAGAAAACTAAGATTTGCATATAGTGACAACTCTCACAAATCTTTTTCTAGAAAGTAGATAGAAAGCTACCTCAAGAGATAAACATTTCAATAAACATTCAGCAGAAGTGACAGACGTGTAGGTTAGAAATGTCTTATCACTAAATTCCTCCTCAGCCCTGTGAAAAGAGCCCAATCACACTCACAGACTGGGCTATATTCTTTCGGACTTGGGGCGGAAAGAGGTATTATCATTTGTGCATACAACTACAAGGTCTCACAACACTGTGCTAAACATTCTCCTGGCATGGACTCACGTGTCACAGAAAAACATTTGTCTACATTTTGTACTCTAAGATCACATAAGCATATATGCAGATCATGCAGATGAGCATGGTCCTTTAAAAAGAATTTACAATAAGTTAGGTTTTTGGTTTTATTTCTAGTTCTTGTGCAATTAACAATAGTTAATCTCCAGTTTAATATATTGTTTGGATGAACGACAAGCACAAAAAACATAATGACATCTCACAAGATTACATGTTCCAGCTGTAAGACAATCTCCTACCTGCATATATTTGCATGCATTCCTTGGCAGGAAAATCTCCATCAGCTCACTTTACATATATGCAGGAGGGTTCTGGCTGGGTGGAAATAGGAATTTGACTGCTGTATATTGGTTTGTGATGTTTGCCAATGACTGTGAAGTATGTAGCACTAAATTTGGTATACTATTGTACATGGGTTTCTCAAGAAAATTTTGTAAAGCAAGAAGTGTATGCAAATTAAAATGTTGTGGAATACCTAATCTGTTCATTAAGGATATGCTTGCATTATCGCTTTGTAAATCAACTTAAGAAATGAAGAACTCTTAAAATGATTGTACTTAAAGATCCCAATAAAGACTGATCACACATTGGTCCCATTTCAGCAGCACAAATAAGTATCTGCCTTCTGTCCTGCAGCCTCATTGTTCACTTTTCATATATATCTGCTTACAGACACTCAGAGAAGAACAGAGATTTAGCTGCAGAACTATAGCAATCACATTAATTCCACTCACCCAAATGATTGAAAGAACTTTGCAAGAAGGACAAATATTCACAAGATGGGAAATGGAAACAGGAACAGTTTGATCCAGTTTGGACTAGAATCCAAGCCTCCTGAGTACAAAGCCGGTAGCCCTATTAACCAGCCCATACTGCCTAGTTTAACGTATGGCAGATACACGTAAAGAAGGTCACCTGCTCTCAGATCATCCTCAACAGTCCATCTGAGGTCTCTGCTCCAAGCACAGCCTGCAGCGCTCCATTCTGCCAGTGCAATTCAGTGAATCTACATCCAAGGAAGCCATGCTGGCACAAGCAACGTTACAGTCAGAGACACATTCCCTATAACTAAGACTTCACCATCTGTTCCAGCCTGTAAATGCAATGAAAATGAACATAACTCACAACTCAATCATGTCATAAAAAGTAAAATATAAGTGATTTAACTGTATGTCCTTTATTCAATACAGCCGCTGTGCTTTCATTTACAAATGTTACAAGCACAAATCATGAAAGCACACTTCTTCCCCAATAGTTATATAAGAAACCTAAAATCTCTTTTTTTTTTGTATCTCTTTTCAAGTGTTAATGGAAGATTTAAGGATGTGCTCATAAAAGAACCTTTCCTCCTGCTGCCTGAGTTTCATGTGCTGCAATACAAGATGTATTATTCACTATGCTTCTATTTTCCAAGCCCTTAATGAAAATCAGTATTCAACAGCCCAACACAGAGTACATCAAACTGGATGCCAGACCCCTGGTAGGTAAGCATTACAAAGATGTGTTCCTGTCTTAAAAGTCTCTGTTGCTGTGATGTCTTTAGAACCATTCTAAAAGCATTGATTCAGCAGCTGGTGTGTTGAAACAACATCTCCGCATGCTCACTAATACTGTCCCATGGTCTGCTCGTCTGTATTTACCTGTCTTACAAGCAGATCATACAGTCTTTGTATCGCAGACTAAATGCCTTTCTGTGCTTTTGTGCCATGTCTCAAATACAGCTCTATTCTAAAATGAGGCACGTGGGTGGAACTGCACTAAAAGAAACAGCAAATATTGGTCCAATCTTACTAATTCAGTAATAAATTTTCCATCCCGGTTAAATAGTATGAAGGAGACATTACCCAAAGACACATGCCCAAAGAACTCCTCTCTGATTTAGGGACTGCTCAGATGACCTGTGCAGTGATTGGTCCCTAAGCTAGCGATCAGGAGGTAGAGTTTTACGCCAGCAACCCTGGCCTAGGACCCTAAATCAGGAAAGGTGTTCATCAGGACATAGCAACAGCTGGAGGTCCCATTTAACCCAATTATGCACAGAGGATTAAGCAGTGAACTTTCATCCTTGTGCATCTTCCGCTGTCACGGTTTCATTTACGGAGGGGAAAAATCTAGTTACTTGTGAAAAAAGCTCATGAAGTGTAGAAAATAGAAGTTGCAGTCAGTTGTGTACTCAAACATTTTATTGGCACAATAAACACAGAATGAGGTGATTGCAGACATGCCATATTGGTAGATCTAACCTTTGTAAAGGGAAATTTTTTATGTTTTCGTTAAATACAAATCAGTTGGTTTTGTATAATGTAATGTTATGTGTACCTAACCCATGCCACAATTTACTAAACCTTCATTCTGTCAAATAATTAAAGTGATTACAATGATGCCATTGCAGTCTTTTACGAAGCAATAAGCCAGTTGTCAAGTGGATAAACTACGAGGCCAAAGGGAAGGAACAGTTTTGTATGAATGTGATACCACATGAACTCCTCAGCTTGAGTGTTTGAACAAACACTTGTATTTATTTCTTTGCTTCTTTAAAAGCGAATAATTGTTTGTGCACTGAGTGCAAAATGAAGATGTACAAGAGTGTACTGGTCTTGGCCAGGACAGAGATAAATTTCTTCATAGTAGCTTGTTTAAGGCTATCAGCTGTGTGGTGCTCAGCTGCTGGCCAAGGCTAAACCACAACACATGGAGACAGAGGAAATTATTATGCTAGCATGGCAAAGCACGTTTCCCTAGAAAAGACATTATAACATTCAGGTGGAGAAAAGTTACATCTACAAATACCACTTTCTTGTGTTCAGTAGTGTAATAAATACACTAATAAGGGAACAAATCCTGCAGAGTGGCAACTACAACCACTCTCCTGAGAAAATTCTCCACCACTTCTGAGTTACGAGAAAAAGTAGTTCTGAATGATCCAGAAAATGAATTTTTCCATACCTCTGTTATAAAGAATGAAAAGTTAAAGTTAAAAGGAGATTATGGCTATGCATTCAAATCCTACTATGTGGCACACTGAAGAGGAATGTCTCAATTCGTTGAAAATTACTTTTTTTTTTTTTCCTCTAATTACTGCTAGATGACGATTGTCTAGGCTGAGTGTATTCTGCAGAAAGCTACTCTCAAGCATGTCCTTAAGCTGAAAGACATCACATCTAGGTGCTCAGAAGAAGATAATTCTAACTCATTTATTCTCTTGGTGTAGAATGTATGCTTGCTTTTTGGACTAAGAAATCATGATGCAAGACATAGGCAAACCACAGGAAAACCACTTCCTCTTTCAATGTTTGAGTTCACCTTTGAGTAAACGGAAGCCGGAAAGGTCTCTTTGTTCATTCCCACTGTACTATTCCTATAGTGTGTTTTTATAATACTGTTTTTTCAACAGGAAGTAAATAAAGATGAGTTTGTAGCATGCTGCTGTATGAAAAACATGGTCAAATTCAGATCCCTTTTATGGTAGGATGAATGACAGCTAAAAGTCATCAATCTACTTATGCCATTATGCAACATACCTCAAAATCCTGAAAACCCATTATGTAAATTGGACTAGTATATTAATGAGAAATGTTTTGAAAACCTTCAACTACTTAAGACAATCATCTTTTCATTTCATGCAAAAAATTTTGTATGATGTGTATATCTATTCAAGCTTATTAATTGACAGTGGTTACCCTGAACCCACAAGGGATTTCTTACTCATGGTATCATGCTACTGATGAAGTCAGTATTTTTCAGAGTCTATATAAATTTGGAGTTCTAAGTGCTGATGACTCTCATAGATTTCATGACACTCCGGAGTTTTGGACAATTTAATTTCAAACAATTATTTTGGGACCCTCTAATTTTCTCCTTTCCTGAAAGAATACCCTTTGTGGACATCCTTGGAACTGGCTTGAGGCACCCCTGTGACCTTCAGGTTATGTGATGAGCATCTATGATTCAGCATCTCCTTGAACTGCTACTTGTTTTTTAACAGCTACTGTTTTTCATGGCAGAAGTGGCTGCCTTTCAAAGAACGATGACCCAAGCTTTTTAGGGACAATATTGGTGTTTATTTGACATCTGATTTATTTTCCTTGCTCTCATCTTTTTGCAAATTTCTAAAGAAACCTTCAGTTTCCTGATAAACTGCATGTAAATTTTAAGTAAAAGATGCAATTTTGAGTTTGAAATTACTTTGTCAGATGACATTCTCAGATACATTCTTGTCTCACTATTTACTGAAGCTCATTTCACCATGTTTACACAACTTTCATATTAAAAAATCAGTTTTTCATTTCCAGATTATTTTTAAAATAGTATTTCAGTTTATTCATCTTTCATATATGAAGTTAATAGCTGCAAATTTGTCAGTTATCATTTATTAAATTGCCTATATTCTATATGCAAAACTCCAATGTCAGCTCTGAACTATAATGCTTTTAGCATATCAAGCAATGGCAGTAAAAGTCAAAAAGAAATAGTGATTTTTTATTAAACTTAATGAACATGTTGGCTGCTTCTTTGTTAACTAAACTAATGAGTAACTGTAGTGATATTTTGATCAGTCTTAGACCAGCTCTTTGAATCTGGCAGACCACTATCAAGCCACTTACTTCAAAGCCAACACTTCTAATTCCTCTTAATTTTCCTGCAGGCTGGGTTGTTTATAACCAGAAATGGTGTCTTAAAGACTTTACAAACTATTAAAGGACATGATATTACATCTTTTTTCAGGATGATTTGGGGTTTTTTGTTTCGTTGGTTGGTTTTGTTTCAGTTGGTGTTTTGTTCGTACATTTAAAGGATACGTGCAAGATCCGTATGTGTTATTAGTATTCATATGAAGAGTACTTCTGTTATTACCTCCTTTTTGTACCCCTAATTATCTGTACCTTTCACTTTCTTCCTGCCCTCCCTTTATAATACTCGTTTTTACATTAATGCGTAGGTCTTCCCTCCCACCCCTGATGATGCACAGTGAATTTAGTCTTCAGGCTGGATGTCTCCTCTGGTCCTACACCAGCAAACTGGACGTTTCTCACAAGCGTTATGCAGAAGCTGTGTTGGGCATGAACGGAGTTTTCCTCTTCCTGCTTGAGGAATGCCTGGTCAACCTCTCCCTCATTACTCCTCCATAAGCATCTCCCTGGTGCTTTTCCAGGAGTTTTTCCTTTGTTAGTGCTGCGGAGGGACTTCCTGCGGGAATAGGCGCCGCCAACACAGCCCAAGGCTGCGGGGGGGCATGGCCGTGTCCCCCAGCAGGCGGGTGCCACTGGCGGTGGGGCACGGAGGGCAGGGAGATTCAGCAGGAGAAGGAGCAGGAAGCAGCACCCAGAGACGGTGTTGGCGAAATGCAATTTTTTTTAATTTTCATTAAACAAAGGGGTGTCAGAGCATCCGGGGAGTCGGGGGCCGTTCTCTTTGGGGGGCGCCGGGGCCCCCGGGGCGAGCGGTCCCTGCCCCGGCCGGGAGCGGAGGGGCTGCGGCTGCAGCCCTGGGCAGAGGGACCTGCTGCCGCCGCCGCCTGCCCCAGCTCCTCCTGGGGCTGATCCTGCTCCAGGACACCGAGTCTGGGCTGGGAGTGCTCTGCCGGGAGGTGCTGGGGCTGGAGCTGGCTGCAGGGCCCTCGTCCTCCTCCTCCTCCTTGCCATCAGCGTGGGAGCCCAGCAGCCTCCAGGTCTCCTTGCTGCACTGGCGCAGGGTGACAATGATGATGTCTTCGGCCACCGGTTCTGTGTGTCCCTCCTGAAGTTCAAGGCTGCAATCTGACTTGTTTTTTGCAGACAGTTGTTCACTAGAGGACACTCACGCCCAAAAAGGTTTCCTCAGAGTTTCTTTTCCTAGTCGTCACATATAAGTTAATTTAAATTTAAATGCTAATGCAAGGGAAAGTTCTGCTTGCCTTGAATTTATTGGTTTGGTAAACTGAGAGACACATTGGAAGTAAGACTTGAGTTGGCAATAGTTAAAATCATACAATCTCCTGAAGAAGCTGTAAGAAATATACTCTGATGAATCGGGGCTTCAGGGTAAGGTATGATAGTCATGTGGAAGTTTCAAAGCTGTTTTGTAAGTGGGTTTAGCACAAACCATAAAATACTTATTTTTTAAAAAGATGGATTTGAAAGGATTATTGGATTTGCAACATTATGTCAACTTTAGAAAAATAGTTAATGCTGGGATTTGAAGTCCCACTCTCTGCATTTCCAAACTGTGGCACATGTGTAACACCAGCCACCTCCAGCTAACAGAGGGAGAGATACTGGTGCTTCTTTTTGGGATACTCATAAGCATTGCTGATACCTGTGATGTCTGAAACCTTGCCATCTGTACCAAAATAAAAAAAATATGTGAGAATCTTTCTTTTACCACACGCCAGTGTTTTGATGTACCATTTTCCTCGAACTTGGAATTAACCTCTTCCAAAATTTGCATTGTTTTCCTGCATTTTCTGTGCTCATCACAATTTGCTCCTATCCCAGACCACACAGAAAAACTCAACATAGACAGTCCCGGTACAGTGAGCTAATGGCACGCTAGCTAAACCAAAAGCATTAGGACAACAAATTTCCCCAAAGAGCATCCGAACACCACGCACCCGTGCCTCCGCTCCCTTCCTCCCCACACGTGTCCTCTGAGCCACCCATGCTGCTGTCACCTCTCCTATACGTGGTACTTGCTTCTCACAGCAGCCACCTATGGGCCATTTGGCTTTTCCATGGGGGCCAAAATGAAGTGCACAGAACGATTAGGTTAAGGACAGCGTGAGTGTATGAATCTGAAGTCACGTGCCACAAAAACTGTGAATTCATATGCCGGCATATGTCACAGCCTCCCTTTACATATTTGGTCATTCACAGTATTTTCCTCCAATTGCTCTTTTCTTTAGCTTCCAAGTTCTTTGTACTTTTTTTCAGTGCTACCAGAGCTATTCACTGTGTTTTCCTTTATTTGATCTATATCATTATACAGGAGATTAACACCAACTTCTGACCTCTCCTCTCCTTTGTGAAGACCTGCAGTAAGAACATTGCTGTCTGAACACAGAAAAGCGCTCCAAAATGACACATCCTTTGCAATGCTGTGAAATAGATTCAGTCACAGCATCTGTGAATGCCAAAGGACACCGCAGTATAGAAAATTTCCTTATAGGTAATAAGGAAATAATAGAATAGTCTGCTAAAAGAACAGATATAAATGCTAATGAGAAGAAGAGAACAGCCTTTATGAGTAAGAGACAATGAGCAGGTTGTGTGCAGAGAAGCAAAAGATTATTGAGTTTGTTGAAAGTAAAAGAACATTTAAGTAGCTAAAGATAGCAAAGAATTAGGAAATTAATGAAGAATTCAAGAAAATATTACATTGTCTTTTGAGCTTTTACCTTTAAATTTAATTCCTTTAATCTTTTTTTTCCAAAGTGGTGAATTCTTGTTCCCATATAAATGCTTCAGGGTTAACACCCTGAAATATCTGATCTTCCTTCTCGCATCAAAGCAAAATCCAGCTGGAGGCTGGGGAGAAAGAGGGGGGCTCTCCATTGATTTCTCTCTGTGAAAAAAGGTTATAATATTCTTTGAAAGATGGCAGACAGCACAGTACTTTAAAAACAAACCGGTATGGCTATTATTAATGGAATCAGCGAACCTATTCAGATTTTTTTTCACTGAAGGGGATTATTTGCAGTGTCCACAAAAATGACTGTTTCCTTAGCACATTAGAGATCTTTATTTGAAATCTTAATTAAGCGGTCAGATTCTCTTTTCTATTTTTTCACAGAAAGACAATGTTCTGCATAACATAAAATAGAATCCACTATTGAGCAAATGTTTTCTTTATAATTTATCTGAGATTTGCTTCCTTGCCGCCTTCTAGGCCAAGGAAAATGTTCATCTCCAGACCACAAAATCCAATTTAAAAATGTCTTCTAATTTTTTTGAGACTATGCCTGAGAAATGATTTTCATGTTCATTAGAAGTGACCACTCCCTCTGTAAAGAAATGCTTCCTAATGTACAATCTAAATCTCCCCTATCACAGCTTTGAACCATTCCCACTCAACTTGTCACGGAATACCAGGGAGAAGAGTTTAGCACCTCCCTCTCCACCTAAGTAACTGCAGAAAAGAAACAGCTACTGAAGCTTCTGTGAACTGTCAGCCTCAGGAGGGAAACACACATCTGGATGAAATTCTCACTTTCCTAAATCCCACAGAGTTTTGCTGAGTCAGGTTTTACCCAACAACTCTGGAAAATTCCCCAGTGACATTTATGCCAGGGACAGCAGATCTCTTGTATATATTTTCTGAAAAGTATCGTCACTCAAATGTGGGTGGTAGACAATCAACTTCCTTCTGCTTTGCTTTCTGTCCTTTCTTCTGGTGACTTCCCTTCCCAAGCAGCCACTTGTGTGCCCACCTCAGCAAGCAAAAAGCCTTTCTCTCTTTCTCTAGGTAAAGTTTCTTTTTTACATGCAGTCTGGTATGCAGACCACTGTGAGAGCTTGATCAGTCTCCAATAACTGGGTTACTGATAAAATCAAAGCCATATTGCGTATGAATGATTCAGGAAAATAACCTGATGCTGCCTGAAACACTCCTAACTTTCTGTTAGAAACATTTTAGTAGTTAATGGTAGACTAAATATGTGCCATATTAAGTATATTTCTTTAATTTCATTTTTCAGTTAAGCCCTAATTTACAAAAAAAAAAAAAAGAAAGAGATGCTGTTCCCTTGGGTTATTTTTTTTTCACACAAATAACAGTAGGAGTTCTGCACACACATGGCACCATGGTAGAGAAAAAGACAAGTTCTGAAAAAAGCCTGCCAAAAAAAATTTCTGAGATTCATTTTTATTTAAAAAATGAAGGTTTTTGGTTTTTTCCTTGGTGGTTGTGTGTGTTTGGTTTTTTTAATTTTCAAAGCTTTAATTCACATAATTGAATTCTCACCTTAACTTTAATTAAAGCATTTTCAACTTCTAGGCTCTTATGTGGTTGTTTTGGCATAAATTGCTGCCTTCCACTTCAAAAGTCACTGAATTTTCTCTGATACAACAGGTATAAATTGTTTTAAAATCCTTTGGGTTGAAATCACAATATAAAGATATTTTGTAATTCCTATGTTTTTGTTCAGTGAAAGAAATCCATTTTAATTGCAATGTGATTAATTCCCTTTGGGTGAAATGAAGAGGAAAATCAATGCTCCACAATCAGATTTTATTGCTTGAATATTATATCCAAGTCACTCAACATTAGGACATTCTTGAAGGACCTTTTTTTTTTTTAAGATTCTTACTAAAAGCAACAAAACCAGCAACAACAAAACAACCCCAAAAAACCACAGAGAGAGAGAATAGAACGAAAGGGTTTCAGTTAATCTAGTCTTCTATATTGGTTGTGCAATATCATGATACACTTTATCTGGAAGCAAGATTTAAAAATCCTCACCTTAAATCATAATTTTCTTAGATTACTTTTTATTTGTTATACAAATTATAATTAATCACAGTAAAATCATAATATCCTTCGAATGGATATTGTCAGAGGAGATACAGGTACATACCTGTTTATCTGCACATGTAGCTGCAAGCTCCAAAACCCAAATAAATTGATACATTTGACCCTTTGCACCATTAAAATTAGGACATGCTTTCTCATTAACTGTATAATGCATTTCCCACTGCCTGATACTGACATTTTCTTATTCTTTAGAAAACATGCTGCCGTGAAATACACACTTAGAAATGAAACCTTTCATGATTAGCGTGAGGTTGATATTCCCCTTATGCAAAAAGCAGGGACTAGTATTTGTACCATGCTTACATGGCAGCCAGGAAAAATTCCAAGACTGAAGCCCACAAAGCCATTCATGAAAAAGTTTCCATGTATTGCAACAATTGTTTAAACGTCTCTGTAAGGAGTCAGGTTTTTTGGTTTTCTGTTTTTTAAATGGCGCGCAACATAGTTCAACGAGGAGACTCTGTTGCTCACCTCCAGTACTCAAAATTGTGTACGCCTATGTCCATGCATTTGTGCCTGGTTTAGGTCTTCATTCTAGCCATGTATCTCTGCTTCTCAGCTGCCATAACTATTCCTATATCTAAACCGGACAGTTTTAAACCCACAGGTCTTTTGAGTTCCTCAACTCAAAAGTTTGTTGAGGTTTCAGGATCCATGGTTCCCAGTCATATCCCTCCCTCTGCCTGCAATACTTTTAAGAAGACGATTGGTGATTGAAACTGAAAAGAAAGATTTAATATCTTCATCGATGATGTGGACAGTGGTATTGAGTGCATCCTCAGCAAATTTGCAGATTACACCAGGCTGAGTGGTGCAGTTGATACACTTGAGGGAAGGGATGCCACCCAGAGGGACCTGGACGGGCTGGAGGAGTGGGCCCGTGTGAACTTCATCAGGCTCAACAAGGCCAAGCGCAACATCCTGCTCCTGGGTTAGCAAGAGATTATGTACTCAAACTTCACCTTAGCAACTTGAACTTCAAAGTAAACTTCAGATACCCAGGCTGGCTGATCAAAGCCTGCAGACAGGTACCTTTCACCTCTCACCTCCAGAGGCCAGGGGGTCTAGCCACAACTTCCATGGTGACGTAAGGAAACAAGACCAAGCACTCAGTTCTCCAGCAATTAAAAATGCACATCCCATTTTATTTCATCTCAAGAACAGGCTCATGCCTTGTGCTGAAGCTGCATCTGGAGTACAAAGGTATGCCTTATATGAAAGCCCACTAAGAGTAATTTCTTACTAGAGGCTTTAGTTGAAGGAATGAGTGGAGTACATATGTAATTATTAAACAGCGGTCTAACTCTGATATGGCTGACGACTCCTTAGTTCTTTGTGACAGGGAGCCTGCTCTGGCCACCAGCTGGGGGAAGAAGCTGCAGTAAGTTACATCCTTGCCTGTCAGGGGGCTTAGGCAGCACGAAAATATCTTCTTCTCCTCTGTTATTTTTCCAGGAGCTGAAAGAAAAGAACATGGTTGGTTTGCTTGTTTTCAACTTGAAATAGTGATTCTGCTCCTCAAGATGCAACCTTTAAACTCAGCAAGCACCGAACCAGCGGCAACCTTTAGCAACCGGACCCTAGGGCTCTTTTACACTGTTATTCTGCCCTTCTATTCTATTTGTGCCTGACAGTAAGTGATATCACAGTTTAGATGTGAAAAGATAAAGGGTGTTCACTGCACAGAATAATAGACCAGTAACAAATTGGTTAGATATCGATGATTAGATATATTATGTAAATGCAGCACAATAACGTTCTGATGAAAAACAAGCAGCTCCAACAAGTAGTACATTTAAGTGTATAGAAACCACACTAGGAACAAACTTCTCTAAATGTATCAGATCACAGCTGTGAACAGATTTGCTACTCACAAATAGTTTCTCTTCAGTGAACGACAAAAGCTGCATGCAGTATTTGATGAACATGTCTCTTGTATTTGGCCGTACCTACTGTAGGATAGTGTTAGTATATGAATCACTAATTTGATATTCACTTTATGGCGTATATCCAACTTGTATATCACAAAGAACAGAGACTGACAGCAGAGAGACATGCATGAGCTTTGCAGGCAGCAGGGCATTTATGATGCCTTTACAGTGTCACCCAACCTGGGAAAAGTTTCTGAGAGCCAACAAACTGACTACAATGCCAATCACTGTTCAAAACACAGGAAAAACAGCATGCTCACACACAACCTTGACTAAAAGCGTGCTTCTGGGAACTGTCTTTTACATCTTAGCACTGGAGTACTTGATACAGATACAATGATTTATTTGAAATTTTCATTTATTTTCATTTGTGTTACAGTTGCAGCGAGATATCTCAGACAAAATAAAGGCCTTCACACAGTGAAACCACTGCAGCCCCAAAAGCTTTAATCTCAGCTACAGATATAGGACTAAGAAAGGGAAACTGTCACAGACAATAGCAGTTATTTGATCTGGGGGACTGCACAAATAAGAACAACATTCCCAAAGCCAAAAAGAGGAATGTCACAAAGCTCCTATTTCCTGGCAAAGGGCTCTAAGGGTCAGGCACTTTTCTTAAATAAGAGAACCCCATTTCCTCTCATACTCTGGGAGAAAAGGATTAGCCTCACTTGTATTTTCTTTCAAGAATGGGTAAGGCAGTCGTCTTCAAGAAGAGATTTTGAGCAGTAAATGCTGATTTGATAAAGCTCAAGCTCCAACAAAAGAACCTGTATCCTCAGAGGGATCAGGATGGGACAACAGCTTTTTGCTAGTCAGCACCTTCAGCACAGAGCTGCCTTCACTACAAGTGCCATTCACGGACCTCTGTTTTTCTCTGAGCCCAGACAGACCAGCTGCAGGGAAAAGACAAATTCTTCGTACGGGCAGAAACTGTAAGGTAGGCCAGGTAAAGCAACACAACACTGAAATTCAGTATTGGAATGACAGGGACAAACTCCAAAATTCAAATACCACTGCAAGACAGGGCAAATACACCAAATCAGCATTAAGGTCAAATGACATTAGGTACTCATCAGATACCACTGGCACATTTACAGTGCTGGGCTAGGGCTGTCATTGCCCACAGGCACTTCTGTATTTCACAGTTTTCCATTTCATCTGCAATTACACTGCTGTCTGAATGTTTTTGCTTGATCTTACCTCTTCCTTTTTCCCTGTCCAAAGTGCTCTTCATATGCATTTATGTGTTATTTATGCCATACTGGATAAGCAGTGCTCCTGCTCAGGGGATGGAACCCGGGCAGCTGGTGGAACGGTTATTAGTGCTGATCTTTGCAAAATGACAACCTTCCTTCATCTGCTACTTTGAAAACCCTGTGCTACCAACGGTTGACAACTTAAACCTTGGGACCTGGGGACATCTTAAATGAATATTTAATAAGACTCCCCTACTGCAAATACAGGTTTTTTTTAAAAAAATCAGAAACCCCAAACCTAAAACTGGGCTAATGAAAGCTATTTAACATCAGGATGCTGAGCATTTTTAAGTGTGGTTTTGGCAAAGCAACCAGCAGTGGGGGCAGTGAAGGCAGAAGAAAATAAAACTTAACTGCAAACAAGTTATCTTACAGAAGAACAGTGTGCTGCATGCTCCCATTCTCACCATCTTCTGTGGAATGATTTTCATCTGCAGATTTTTTCCCCAATATTAACAGCAGGGTTTTTTTCAGTGTCCTGTTACTCATCAGAGAGTTTGACACTAAGCAAAGTTCATAGCCTCAGCGTAAATTTAAGTTTCACCATTCAATTCATGGGCATATTTTTTATTATATAGACAAAAGAGGCAAGTTATGTGTAATATCAAACTGAATTACAAGTTCTGCATCACTTTTGCAATGGCTGGAGGTTGCCTCTCGGTATAAGAATCCTGGCAAATAGCACATATTGTTCACAAATGCATCCTGACATACTTGGCCATTTGGTGACTTAGGTTTCAAATCAGCCATTCTTACCCATTTGTTGATCTAAACGTGGATTTTTGACACCAGCTTCCAGTAATGATGTAATAGTCGATAGCTCTGAAGTGGGGAGGACAGTGTCCCTGGGCTCTCATTTCTGCCGAAAGGCAGGTGGGGGAGACATCATGCCTTTTGGGGAATGGCACAAGGGACAGACGAGGGGATGGCATAGTTCAACTTCCATTGACTTTGTCAACTCTGCAGATTTTCTGCTGTCAGGCCAGAACAAGCCCTCGAGCATGTAATTTCTGGCTGCAGGCATTTGTTTTGAAAACCAAGATGGAAACACACAGCGTATCTCTCCCCAGAAGATGCCACACACACTTGCACAGCGCGGGGAGGTGGGAGACAGTGGGGGCTGATTGCAGTTGCTGTGGGTTCCCACGTGTTTGGAAGCTCTTGCCGATCCCTGGCCAGCAATGCCCTCTCTTCACGTGCCACAAAGCACATCCACACCAGGGCTCCATGCAGACCTCCCCAGGCTGCTTCTAACACACCCAGATCACACCAGGAAGATGTTGCCGGTGAAGAATACCTTTGGTAAAGCCAGCACATCCCCAAAGAAGAGTTTGGTGCAAGGCATTCCCACCATCTGCCAGGGATGATCGCAGCAGAGGCGGTTGTGCCTCTGCTCCTCCTGGGATGTGAGCCCCACTCTGCTTTCCATCCACGTGCCCATGGATGCTCCTGCACCCCAACCCTGGAGCCCTGGAGCCCTGGAACAACCCATGGCCATTGCCAGCAGCAGGGCACAGGCTCTGCACAGAATGTGCCAGGCCTCCCAGCTGACTCTGCTCAGGCGTGTTCTGCTGGGATGTGGCCTGGACAGCCTGGCGTTGGGCTTTGACCAGGCTGAGCTGCCACAGCACGTGCTCTGCAGACCAGGCAGCCATGGTGCCTTCAGCCCAGTCTCGCTCACCTTGGTAAGGAACAGCCGTGGTTTAACATGGAGCCCAGCACCAAGGCGTGTTTCTGTGCAGAAAGAGGTATTGGGTGCAACTACCCCACGGTCATAGTGAGCGGTGAAGGCTGGCAGGAGAGCAGACCCCCCAGATGTCAGGGCAGAGGGTGGAGGAATGTAGATTGTGGAGTGTAGAGCGTGGAGGACACCAGGCCTGGGACAATGAACAATGGGACACAGGGTGGACCTGGAGACCTGCCTCCCCCAACAAAGGTCTTCAGGGCTGTACCCTCTCCCACCAGACCAGCACCAATAGTTTGGTGTGTGAAGTAGTTGCAAAGTGTCTCTCGGTCTCAAGTGAAGGACAGTATCCTATTACTTCATACTGTTTACTACAACCTCACTACAAAACCTACGGTTAACTATCACGTGTGACAGAATTTGTCTGAAGCTACCTTTCACCGGTAACACTATTAAACACAAAATCGGCTTT
Organism: Chionis minor; assembly: GCA_013398295.1. NCBI lineage: Eukaryota > Metazoa > Chordata > Aves > Charadriiformes > Chionidae > Chionis > Chionis minor. The sequence continues at coordinate 19,344 of VZSF01004099.1, read as the reverse complement.
ACATGTAAACAACACACAGCTGCACCATGACTATTTCAGTACCCTTTCTTACCAAGCTGTGTAGTTGTGTCCCAATTAACTAAAATTAAGAGTGACAATTCTGCTATGTGTTGCTTTGAAGGTAAAGTACTAATATTCATCAAGTCCATGGAAAACGCTTAAGACCCCAAACCTTTCCATCTGCCATTTGTTAAGTGAATGGAAACAAGACCTTCTCTTGTGGGGAAGCCATGAGGACACAGGTCATATTGCCCAAGCAGTTAACAGATAATAAATAAATTGTATTAGGATTCTATGTAGATGTAATTTGTAACATGAAAAAATAGAAGCCATTTCAAAATACTAATGCATTTGATACCAAAAATTTCACAAAAGGAGAAGTGGGATTAGTATTTTGCCCACAATATAAAGTCATGCCTTAACTCTTCATCCTAAAAGTAACCAGTAATGATAAAGACAGTGAAATTCAAACTGAGGTGTATGTAAGTAATTTTAAAAAATCTTTCCAATGTTGTCTTTTTTTTTTTACTTGTAAACAAAAGAATGTATTTAATTTTCTCAATTTCCCTGTTCACTGAAGGTACTGTGATTGGAGAGATCTCCACAATGTACATGTTGGAATAGAGTAGAAAAGAACAGAACGGAACGGAACAGAATGGACTACTTTAGTTGGAAAGGATCTACAAAAATCATCTAGTCCAACTGCCTGACAAGTTCACAGGTGACCACTTTGATGTTGTTAAGGGCATTGACCGAATGCTTCTTAAACATTGACAGACTTGGGGCATTGACCACCTCTCTAGGAAGCCTATTCTGGTGTTTGACCACCCTCTTGGTAAAGAACTGCTTCCTGATGTCCAATCTAAGCCTTCTCTGGCACAGCTTTGAACAGTTCCCATGCATCCTATCATGGGATACCAGGGAGAAGAGATCAACACCTCCCTCTGCACTTCCCCTTTCTCAGGAATACTTGCTTGGAAATGCTTTCAAAAAACACAGGTGTCATGAAAAACACAGGTGTCATGAAACACAGGTGTTACTGCCTACATTAGTGTGGGCAGTAACGTGTTGATGATAGATTAATCCACTCCCAGAAAATTTGACAACTACCCAGTGTAGTCTGGTAGATGTGCAGATAAGTCAATTTTTCCTCATGTGTCACTTGTAAAATAATCACAAGGCAATTTCTTTTACCCACCTATTGTAAGTTTTTCTGTTGTGAAATCTATTTTTCTTTGAAGAGTGAAAATTATATTGGAACATGCCTAAGCAATCCATTAGTATGTCCATATTAAGTGTATCAACATTTCAGCATTAAATATTGAAAACAATCAAAACATAATTTGAAAGCAAATTATTAAGCACTCAAACTGTCAAAATATCTCTGTATGTAAGAGTGCAGTGGATCTGAACAGGAAACAGAGCAAAGTCTTATTAAACACTACTTGATTTTCATTATAATTTATAGGGAAAAAAGAACTAATACAGTTACGAAAGCTAGATTTCCTTAGATTACATCATTATAAACTCAAATTTATTTCATAGGCTTTAGTAAATTCACAGTAGTTTTACACTGGTGTGAGTGCAGAATATATGCAGATAATCACAAAATCACTTTGTATTTGCAAAACAAGCTTTGTTTCTAAAACTTTACTGTGAAAAAAAAGTGTGCAAAGAATCAGCACTTCTACAGTGAAGAGAGATTCCAGCATGCAAAAATTCCATCTTGTCTAAATTTTAACTTTGAACAGGTTCATCCTCAGTTTGATGTCTGGGAAACAATGAAATACAGTACAGGTTTACATCTGCAACACAGACATATATGCAAAGTAAAACAGAGATTCATCTGCATAGAAATAGAAATTTTGAATGTAGTGAATAACGTAGCTGAAGAAAGTCCATCCATATTCAGCAAAAGAGCATTCTGATTACAGTCTTTGGAGACAAATCATAGAGTCATAGAATTGTCTCAGTTAGAAGGGTCCTTTAAGTTAACTGAGTCCGACCATCAATCTAACTACCAACACCACCACTAAACCATGTCCCTCAGCACCATGTCTACCTGTTTCTTAAATACTCCAGGTATTTATCCAGCAAATCTACCACTTCCTTGGGCAGCCTGGACAGTCCTGGCAATGAAATCACCCAAGAGTAAAGTTGATGACCTGAATAAATATGATTGATAATACATCACTGCATTATCGCAATTGTCATGATAGTCATGAAAGTTGCACAGATGATGGGGTTTTATGTAAGCATTCCTAAAACTCTAATTAAAGTGGGAACATCCTAGTGCACAAGATAAGTGAATATTTTCTCCACATCAAAATAGGAGTCACATAAAATAATAGGAAAACTGTCTTCAAGAGTCATTTTTCCAATCTGAAGGGCATGAGCAGTTCAGCTCTTTTTCTAATATTTTGGGTGGCTAACTTTGATATCTTAGCTTGCTAATTGTTGCTGGTTTTTTAAGACAACCATACTTGTAAAGGTTCCTTACACTGGTACAGTGGTTTGGAGGGATTTATTATTTGGTGTTTCTTTTTTTATCCTTAGATGCAGAGAATTTCATAACACTTTTAAAATGCCAGTAAAACTGCATTGGCATGGCAAATCTAGTCTAAGCCTGTATCTTGATAGCTTTCCTTTAATATTTTCTCCATTTTCTCTCCTCCTACTCTGCTCTTGTGAGAACCTACTTGGAGCACTGCATCCGGCTTTGGAGTCCTCAGCACAAGAAGGACATTGTCCTGTTGGAGCAGGTCCAGAGGAAGACCATGAAAATGATCGGATGGCTGTAGCTATGAGGAATGGCTGAGAGAGTTGGGGTTGTTCCACCTGGAGAAGGCTCTAGGGAGACATTATTGCAGCTTTCCAGTATCTGAAGGGTGCCTACAGGAAAGCTGGAGGGACATGTTGCAAGGGCATGTAGTGATAGGCTGAGGGGTAACAGCTTCAAACTCGAAGAGGGGAGATTTAGATTAGATCTCAGGAAGAAATTTTTCCCTATGCGGTTGCCCAGAGAAGTTGTGTAGGCCCCATCCCTGGATGTGTTCAAGACCAGGCTGGATAGGACTTTGAGTAACCTGATCTACTGGTAGGGGTGTGTGAACTAGACTATCTTCAAGTTCCCTTCCAACCTAAACCATGCTATGGTTCTGTGATATTGTCAGTATGATTATATGGGCTCTTTTATTTTAATACCTTACTGTGGTGTTAGTAGCATACAGCATTCTCTGATCAACCTGCTGACTTTGCCATGCATCCATATCTGTAAAACAAGACCCCTTTCTTCATCAACTGGAAATGCTTTCAGCTTTCGTGCCAGGTGCTTCTCTCAATTTTCTTCCTGGAATTTTCTTGACATGGTATTATCAAGCTGACAGAAAAATGTGTTGCTTTATTACTAAAAAGAAAAAAAACAAAAAAAAAGGAAAAATTAGTGCCTCGTTTCATGTTTGGTTTTAAATTTACAGTTTACAAAAGTATACACATACATGGTCTCCCTCCCAGCTGTAAAATAACAAGCTTTCCCTGAGCGATGAGCTAAACACATGATACCTGTAATTGTACACTGTCCATACCAATCAGAATGAACCCTCAGAGTTTAAATACAAATGTATACTTTTAGTCTTAACTCTTCCCTGCTACCCGTTGTAGAGAGGACTTTCCTCCACCTACCCTGTCAAGGATAGGACCCCTCAGCTGAAGTCAAATGATAAGATCTGAGGTAATGGATTTAGGGCTGCAGAGAAATTATGAGGTTGCCGACCATTCCGTTGCCAGACATGAGAAATGGCTGCACGTGGTGGTGCAGGAAGCCAGTACAGGTTTCAGACAGCCCTGTGAGGAACGGTTGGATTTCACAGTCGGTGAAAGGGAGTTGCCTGAGAGATGGCCGGAATGCACAGATAAGCTGGAGGGAAACACTACAGAGCAATTGAGAAGCAGAGTCTTGTGGGGACGAGTCTAACCGTATCCGTAATGTCCTTTAAGTACGAGGTCGCCTAAATAATGCTGTGGAACGTACCAGTGTGGGACCAGACGTAGCCAAGTGGGGAGCAATGGGTAAAAGGCAAAACCAGAGCTGAGCTCTTTGTTTTGGTAGGAGGCTGGAATGGAGAAAGTGCAAGACAATGATGTGTGAGGGGGCTGAGGACACGGCCAAGGCTGTGGTGGCCGGTTTGAAATCCCAATGGTGAGCAACAGGCACAGGTGAGAAGAGGGAGCGCAACGTGGTGCTGCCATAGCCCCAGACATGGGTGCAGAGGTGCGAATGTCGCTGGGGCAGCCGTCCCAGTCTGACATCACGCTGCGATGAAAGGTGATGTCACCTGGTGGTGGATGGTGACATCAGCGAGCAATGCATTGTGGTGTCACGTCCCTGGCTGTAGACACCTGGTTGCCGCCAGAGCCTGGTCCAGCCTGGCTCGTGCCTGGACTCCTGCCGAGCGTGCCTGCGAGGTGTGGAGGGCCGAGCGAGGCTTCTGCTGGTGCTGGGTGGTGCTTTGGGGGCTGCCGTGGGCAGCTCTCGGTGCCCGTCCCGGAGCCCCCCCCTGTGTTTCCCCGGCCCTGCCTGGCTCAGGCAGCCGGGCACCGCGGGGCGTGCTTGCAGCAGCGGAGGTGAGCTGTGGGGGAAACGTCCCCCGGGGTGGCCGTGGGGCGGGCGGTGGGGCTGGGGCAGCCGGGAGGGTGTCCTTCTGCAGGGGACGGGGCATTGCTTCCTCCCCTCTGCTGCCCTGCCCTCCGCTCCTGGGGACAGCGAGTGACCGCGGCCTCTCTCCATGTTGCAGCGTGTGACGCCAGCGAGGGGGAGCAGCTCCTCGTCCTCCCCTCTCCAAATGCCACCAGAAGAAGCAAAGATGGCTGCGGAGGCGGAGTGGAGCTGCCCCGTCTGCCACGGTGCTGAGGATGCCCTGGCTTCTGTGCTGCCCTGTGCCCACCAGTTCTGCCTGGGCTGCGTCCTGCGCTGGGCAGAGAAGACTCCAACGTGCCCACTCTGCAGAACGCGCATGGTGGAGGTCAGGTTTTCCATGCGAGGAGAAGACGACTACCTGGAGTGGGGCATCTCTCCCCAAGAAGAGCCGTCAGAGGACAGCAGCCTGCCGGAGAGCAGAGCGTCCTCTCCGCAGGGGATGCCAGTGCAGGAAGAGCAGGAGCCTGCGTGGACCGTGCCCAGGGCTACCGTGGGTGGCATCGTGACCAGGCTGTGGGCATCGGTTTTCCGAAGAAACCAGCACCTCCTCAACCCCGTGCGGCCCTGGCTTCACCGGCAGCTGGACGAAACATTTGAGGAGCAGTGGTGGCTGGCGATGGCCGCGGAAAGCCAGATTGTGCAGGGACTGTGCTTCCACGGGCTGGACGAGGAAGCCTTGGTCCAGCAGGTGCAGCCGTTCCTCGGGGAGGACACACGACGGCTGCTCCGCGCCCTCATCGGTGTCATCGAGCGCCGGTGCAGCGAGGAGGCCTGGAGGCTGTTGCGCTGCCACGCTGCTGAGGAGGAGGAAGACCGCCTGTCAACCAGCCCCAGCAGCTGCGGCTCCTCCTGCCCCGACTCCAGCAGCTCCAGCCCCAGCAGCTGCCGGGAGAGCACTCCCGGCCCGGACCCGGCGTCCTGCAGCAGCGCTGCGGGATCTGAGGAGGAGCAGCCCCCCACCACGATGGAGGCTGACCTGTGCGGGGGTGCCAGCCGCCCCCCATCCGCGCCCATCCCTGAGGAGCAGCATCAGCCCCAGGAGGAGCCGGGGCAGGCGGCGGCAGCAGGTCCCTCTGCCCAGGGCTGCAGCCGCAGCCCCTCCGCTCCCGGCCGGGGCAGGGACCGCTCGCCCCGGGGGCCCCGGCGCCCCCCAAAGAGGACGGCCCCCGACTCCCCGGACTCTGCCCAGCCCTGCAAGAGGCCGCCCCGCCGGCGGCACTAACAGGGCTCCGACATCGCTTAATTAAAAAAAAATAAAATAAAATTGCATTTTGCCAACACCGTCTCTGGGTGCTGCTTCCTGCTCCTTCTCCTGCTGAATCTCCCTGCCCCCTGCGCCCCACTGCGGGTGGCACCAGCCTGCTGGGGGGCACAGCCATGGGCCCCCGCAGCTCCGGGGCCGTGTCAGTAGTGCCTCTTCCCGCAGGAAGTCCCTCTGCAGCACTAACAAAGGAAAAGCTCCTGGAAAAGCACCAGGGAGATGCTTATGGAGGAGTAATGAGGGAGAGGTTGACCAGGCATTCCTCAAGCAGGAAGAGGAAAACTCCGTTCATGCCCAACACAGCTTCTGCATAACGCGCTTGTGAGAAACGTCCAGTTTGCTGGTGTAGGACCAGAGGAGACATCCAGCATCATCAGAAGTTGAAATCCTACACAAACTAAGCCAGAAACGCACTAGGCTTGAGGGTTTCATCATCATAATGGAAATGCACTGTGGTTTTGCTCACTGGCACAGTTTACTTTGTTCACAAGGAAGGTTTCAGTGCCCTTGTTCACAGTCAGGGGAGGAAACTAATGTAACAGTATTTCTGATATTTCAGAATGTTTAAATGAAGATTAAAGTGCAAAGTTAACGTGATTATAGCATAACTGTTTTAGTAAGTGGTACTGTCAGCTTGATGCAGGGTGGTGCAGGGAGCCATTAAGGACTAATTTACGTGCAGCACAACTCCTCTTGTCCTGTGGGACTAGAGCCGAGGGAAGCTTTGAACTAAAGCTAACAAGCAACTGTGCTGAAACTGAAAGCCTTAAGCCAAGGCTTTGCTCATTGAAGTGAATTGCTAGCAAGCCAATTACAGGGGAAAGACAATCTAGGACAGTAATTTGGGGGGTTCTCTGGTCAGTGCTGGAATGCTAGCACATCATCTAGTTTCTTTGCACTGATTTAGGTTCACTCTGCTCACACCAAGAGACGACTGCCTAACGTCGTCAAACGTTGCAAAAATGACGATAGAAGCTGCTGAGACCTGTAATACTTACCAGCACAAGATGGTGAGCTTTCACAGTAGGGATTAGTCTTAAGAAAATCTAATCATAAGAAAAGATATTTGGTTTGTGAGTTTACTTTATTTATGCTTCTGTGACTTTAGGTAATTTTTCCTTATGCTACTCAGATATTCATCTGAATCAGATATTTTCTTTTTAACAAAAGTCACTCCACGTTACCCACAGATACAACTTCTTGCAACACTTCTATGTTTATCCAGTCCGTGTTCTGCGTCCTCACACTGAGGCAGAATTCCTCATGTGGGCCGCTGAGAAAACTTTTTGAAAAGATTCTCTCAAAATTTTTCAAATAAGAAGCTGCCTCTTCATTTTACCTGATTTAGGTAAATCAGTCAAGTTGAAATGACTTGGAAAACACTAAAGAATGAAAAATATTATTATCAGGTTTTTTGATGAATACTAATTAATTACTTTGTCTTACAGCAAAAGGATAGATGAGTTTGGGTTAAAACAATGGACTAGGACTCCAGAGATCTAGATTTTTGTACTGTCTCTAGTACAGAAATCCAGTTCTGACCTTGGGTTTTTCGTTTTTTCATCTCTGCATCTCAGTTCCCATCTGTTTATCTTCAGAAAAGTGAAGAATGAGGGCATGATTGCATGAGATATTCTGTTACTATGGTAATGGATGCCACAAAAGAGCCTATTAATAAATATTTGAAAAATCTGCAGCCACCTCCTTACCTTCTCCTCAATAAATCCTACCCCTCCCACTCCATATTATTTTGCATTAGTATTTTAAGGAAAGATGTGCACATTTCAGATGTTGGGCTTTATATAAGGCAGTTACATCATCCATATAAACTAGCTCATGGGGGCAAAATAAAGCATTTGCACATTTTATAGAATATTATAGACGTGCCTTAGATATAAACAGAGCAATTCTCCATATAGGTGCCTCTTTTTTTTTTTTTTTTTTTTTTTTTTTTTAGGAAGATGAGGAAATCCTTAATTAATAAGGATCAATATGCTCTTTCCAAAATCTAACACATTTTTTGTTAACTCTTGTGCATTCAAAAGGATTATTCAAGCTAAACCACGTTTGGATAAGGCATATACGGAAGAAAAAGAACATTGAAGCATGAGAGATACAAATTTCCTATTTTTCTCAGACTATTTCACATGGCTCTGCGCACTGAGGTTTGCATTGGATAGACAGTGATGAAACATCCATAAGCCACTTTCAATTTCTGCCTGGTAAGAGTGGCCAGTGGTTGCAGTAAACCATGTCTGAAATAACGGCATTTATTTGGCATTAGAGAGCAGCTAGCCCCACTAGTAACTTTGTTCAATAAATTTGTAGAACTCTGGCCATGTCACACTAACATATATGGGCATTTAAATTAGACGTTTCCTTTAGAGATAAGCACAAAACAAATACTACTGTATGCTCAAATGAAGACACTGGCCAAGTGATACAGCTTGCTATTGGTATAAATCTAGCCATTAAGATAATGAGAAATTAGTTTAAAGCCATCTCAGGTAACATTGCGATAAGCACAGTGGACGTTCACAGCACCTCAGCTCAGCTTTTCAAACTGTAGCAGCTGCAAAATATTCAATTTCTTTCAAAAGTGTCTGGTATTAAAAAGTTGTATCTTAACATCAAAGCAATATAATTGGACCTAGTTGAATATTGCTATTGTTTAAGGACATTCAGTGTTCCCAGTAACATGCAACTAAATATGCATTTACATAGCCATAAGATGTTAAATTAATTGGTCAATGAAAACTGCTTTAGGGTTGCTTAGAGAAGAATTACTAGCTTTCTAAAATACAATGTTCACTAAAAGCTTTATAACTGTGAGTAATAACGTGGGATGGTTATAGAAAAAAATCTAACAAATTCTTTAATTTTCCACTGGAGACTCTGGTCTTAATAACTGATTAAAAAAGAAGATATTAAATTTTTTGATTTTTTTTCAATGATGGATGTTGCTTTATCATGTCTTTCCTATTATGTCCAGGGCTGATTAAAGCTGGGAAAAAAATTCAAATGGCATCTACAACTTGTTTGGTTTTAGGTCTAGGCTTTTGGAGATCTGCAGTCCTCTTAGTGATTTTGTACAACAAACTCTGAATGCATTTAGATCACAAGTCAACATATTTTTTTACTTGATAATGAAAAAATAAGAAAAAAAATATTTTTGGCTCCTTCCTCTGGAAGGAAAAGTCACAAAACCCTTGTTTCTCATACAAGATTTCTGAAAAAACAACATCAAATACTTCAGATTAGAGATCAATCTTCCTTTCTTTTCAATGAAGTTTGATACCATCTCTTGTCAGATCTAAAATCTCTTGAGGAGAACATCTTCCTTGACATCAGTTCTGGGTCTTTTCTAAGATACATATGTACTGTGGTCAGTGGCTGTTCTTTTGGATAACAGAGTTAAAAATCAGTGGCAACCTGAAAAACCAGAGTCCACTTCCACTACTAGTTGATCACCAGTAGCAGACAGAAAGCCAGTACTTTCCCAGTAAAAACTGAAAACATTCAAATAAAATTTACAGTTTGATCATCGTCTTGCTGATCTGAAGTTTATTTATTCAACCGCAATCTAGAGGTAGAAGTGTCATGGATCTAGACTCAACAGCTCCCTTTCCCAAAGGAAAACAAACTCGCACATTAACACTAAGAATTTCTGTGCCAGGCAGGTACAGAAATACCAGTTTATGTAGCTTTCGCAGATTTAACCATTACTTGTTCCACTTCTCTTTTAACATTTTGTTAACACAGCATTGACTCCTAATGGCCATAGTCTGAAGCAAAGGAAAGTCTTGATATCAATGCCTACATCCACACACCTTTGTGGACGATATAAAAGTCTCCTTTAAGTATGAGGAATCTGTTAAGTATTGAAAAAGAAAAAAGACAAACAATTCGCTGACAACTACACAATCAAAGTCATGAAAACTTAACAGGTTGAGGTGGAACTCTTTCAGTGTTTTTTTTCAAGCCTTTTGATGGTAAGGAAGAATCTCATACTTACCTGTACTTGCTCACATAAAATTTTCCTACAAGCATGCTTCCTCCAGAACATCATGCCAGAAATAACTGTGGCCACGTAAGAGAGCTGAACTGCTCAGATATTCTCAGTAGGACAAAGTAGAAATAAAATCGAGTTTGTATCAGCAGATCTGTAAGCATAAAGCCTGCTAAAAATAAGTAATAAAAATTCATGTAAAATAATCGCATGACTTTCTACAGAAGTGAAGGCAAACGAAGATATGAGAAAATAACTTGTGCCTTCCATGGATATTTTAAAACTAACTAATGTTTATAATACCACCAAAATTGTCCACTCAGTTTTACCTTTACATAAGAAGGTCTAAATATTTCTCTATATTATTGTATTGTAGTATTTATCTAAATATTTCTCAAATGACAGAGAGATGCCAGTGGAGACAAAGTTGGAATATATTGCAAACGGACTTGGTAAGACTGAGCTAAAAATCTTTAGTATGTGACTGACAGGAAAAAGCAGTGAGAAGAATGTAAGGCTTTTGTGCAATATTCACGTCACTGTCACAAGAATGGAGTGTGATTCAACTAGATTTATCCCTAATAACAGACATCTAAGGATCTTGTCTAGATAATCAGCTATCTAGAAAAACACAAATAATAATGTTGTGTACACGTTTCTCACCATAACTGCAAGGTTATAGTGATAACATGAGTTCAGACTGAGGAAAGGAAATGACCCAACCATTTTCTCCATGAGAATAAAAGAAGAGAATACTATTCACTATGAAGACTGCAAGTTGCCCTGCAGAGGGAAAATAACCGTGAAAGACTCTGATACGGTATTTTTTCCTAGTTTGGTTAAAAAATGACAGCAAAATCCATTACAAATTGCCACACTCGAGGAAACCATCGTATATATTTAGGGATTGTTCAAAATAATGTCTAAAAGAGACGCATCAAAATGTAATTATAAACAAACAATTGTCTTGGAGATGGTGACTTTCTGCTGAGGCCGTGTAGATGTCATGGTTAAGACTAGTTAGCATTTTTAATTTTTACACAGAAAAAAATTTAAAGCTGTTGGTGATAAGGTTTGCAAAGGAGAAAAAGGGAAAGCAGTAAGCCGAGAGAAACCATTTTCTTAAAGGATTTCATGCATGTAACCAAAATACTTCTGTCTTCCTTTAACAACAAAAACAACCAAAAAACAGAGGAAGAAGAAAAAAGAGAAGAGAAAAATGATGAGGAATAAACTTAAATAGTTTGGCCTTCTGCCCTTGAAAACCTCAACCTATGCAGTCAGTCTGTAGTTTTTTTCCACTTGTAAATGCCTCTGAGGTTTGTATTCATGTATGTGCACATGGAGCTATGCAGTGGTTATTTGCAGCCCAGGAGCACGTTAATCTGATATTTAAACCTTGAGGAGTTGTTTATCAAAAGTGGTAAGACTCCATATGCTTACCTTGGGATGTTCTGATTTTCACCAATTTTTCAGCACATTTCAAATAAGGTCCTTGATTTAAAAAGGTATTTTGCTGTGCAATCTTAGTTTTTACTCTGATACTAAAAGGGTACAGGCACTGAAGAGAACTCTTATGATGAGCGGCTGAGGGAACTGGGATTGTTTAGTCTGGAAAAGAGGAGGCTGAAGTGAGACCTTATTGCTCCCTACAACCACCTGGAAGGATGTTGTAGCCAGGTGGGGGTTGGTCTCCTTTCCCAAGTAACAAGTGATAGGACAAGGGTGAATGGCCTAAAGTTACACCAGGGGAGGTTTAGACTGGATATTAGGAACAATTTCTTCACAGAAATTGTTGTTAAGCATTGGAACAGGATGTCCAGGGAGGTGGTGGAATTGCCATCCCTGGAGGTATTTCAAAGATGGGCATGCGTGGTGCTGAGCGACATGGTTTAGGGGTGGTTTTGGCAGTGTTAGGTTGATAGTTGGACTCGCTGATCTTAAAGGTCTCTTCCAACTTAAGTGATTCTGTACATGAAATATACTAGCATTTTAATTACATTCAAGCTGAACATTCTATAAAATCTTTATTGTAGGATAGCCACTAAAGGAAAAATATAAAGGCAATCAATGGACTGATGACAAAATCCTTGCAAACTTCTGCATTTATCAGGGAATTAGGTCTTTTTAATTAGGTTACAGAACAAATTCACTCAAAATAACTTTATTCTTACAGACTTATTGATTTCAAAGTAATACCACCAATATATATTAACTGCAAATATGAATACTCATTTCTATGAGTCTATAATATTAGAGATTCATTTTTCACCTATTAACCAAATGAACTTTTTGGATGTTTATTTTTTCTTATAGTCACCTCTTCTATACTCTTGGTAACACCAGACACAGAATTTATGGCAACGTGAACCACAGGCTGGTGAGGCATTGTAGAAGACTCCTGGGTCATCACTAAACATTCACATTTTCCAAGGGACCACTTCCCAGCCTTTAATTCCTAACTACAGCTTAGTGCCTGCAATAAAGGGAAGAATTGTTCACATCTTTAGCCTGTAATTGCAGTTGGTTCTTACTTCCCTGGTCAGAAAATACAAATGCTTTGATCTCAAATCAGAATAAAGGAAGGGGAGAGCCAGACTCAGGGTAGGTATAGAGAAAAAAAATAGATATTTATTTCTTTTTTTGCAGACAAGTTGAAAAATTGTTTGCACATACTGTATTAAAGGCAGCAGAAAGATCAGGCACTCTGACTTTCAAGCTATTTGCCACTTTTGTTAGACTTCTTTCTTAAGGCCAGACACTGAACCTAGTCAGCTGGAAAATCAAAACCATGGGGACAGTTTGGGGACTATTATAAAATATTCTGTCACAGTGCTTTTTGCCTAAAAGCTCTGACCACTCTCTGATTAGACTAATTACAGGAGATGGAAGCAATCATATTGCGCCTGTTGCACGCAGTTCCTTCCCAGGAGTAATCCATGAAACTGTGCTTACTAATCTATACCAGCAACTGTTGCTAGGCGGTCACAGAGCAGGGAATATATATTTCTGCTACACTTGTGCAGCTGAAGAGGTTTCCGTGGAGCTGATTTTAGTCAATGCTTGCTTCAGATATGAGACCCTGTGGCCAGTCTCCAATAAGGCAGTGCAATTAAGGTTCTGCAAGAATGAAGTTAGTGTATACACGGAGACACCATGGAGCCTGAGGAGAGCCAACAGCTGCTCGGCGATTTAATTTTTTTTCTGCACCATTCTTTTGACTTTCTATTTTATTTCAGTCTCCAATTTCAATAGTGAAAACTTCTGGCATATGATTAGCTATGAGGTTGTTCATGCTCAGAAGATTTTCTCATCAAGGCACGCTGAGATATTACCTCAGGGGCTTTTTCATATAGCTAACCTTTTGTCAGTGAAGCTGATTCTTCTTTTGAAACAATGAGTGCAGTCTTACCCATCAAACCAAACATGTCTTGATAGTCTTGATAGCCACCTGTACTCCTGCCACTCTTTCCTCTCAATTTGTCATCAAGAAAGATTCTAGTGTTCTTCTAATGTGACAGTAGGTAATACGCACAACAAACTTTTCATCTCCAAAGAGCCTTGTAGATTATGAAGAATATTTCCTCATAATTTCATTGTGGGTGATAATATTATTATGGATTTAGGCAGGAGGTTTTCAAAAGTGTGTCTCCTAAACAGGGATTCTTTCCTATAGCAGAAACAGTGCTGCAGCACACAGGTTATGGAGGATTTGGGAACAGCACAATAAACAGTGGGGCAGTGTTAATTTCTTGGGACCTACTGGCTTTAAAAATGAATGTGAGCATCTGAAGAGAATTTGCCATTTTACAGACTGACAAAGTAAAGGATGGGAGGCAGACGTCCTGCAAGCAGAGTAACTAAAATAAATCAGTGAGGCCTGCAGAGCATTAACTCTCCTGAAAAAAAACTACCGCATTCAAACATTTGTCTTATGTTCACGTTCTGCAGAATATTTGTTCTCTTACCCTTTCAGATGCAAAGCCAGACAGCTACTCTACACAGATTTACACAGAAATCGCTTCCCTCAGAGGCAGGGAATATTAAAAGCCCCAGAGATTAGCTGATGACAGAGGTGGAAAATAGGAGTTTTGACTCGATGCCATCAAAACTACCCTCCCAGCAAACTCTCACAAGCCATCCTACAAAGCCACAATGGCCACCAAGGATACACTACCTGCAGCTAGCCTGCATTGCCAGACACTTTCTTCCCAGCACTGTGGAAAAACTGAGAATGCTTTAGAATTTTGAAGATCATTATATTGAAAAGTGCTCAGTAATCCAGATTATGTGGAAAAAGACCCCTATGTTCCTTAATTCCTCTCACAACCAGGAACTGCTCACGATTCCTCCAGCCAGTAAGTGAAGCCAAAGAGGCCTCTACTCAACATGGTGATAACCCACCTCTCTTTAAGTGTTTGTGTAAGGTCAACGTGGAACAAAGTAAAATATCATCAGCACACAAAAAAAAGTGCTATGTTAGCTGGACAAGATTCCAAGCTATTTCCCCTGATATCTGTTTGGGAGGTGTATTTGTTATAATGATTTCCTTACACAAATCTCATCCTGCTTCTGTTAAGGTGTTACAAAAAATATTGCTGAATCTAGTAGTATGGAATTTCAGGCATTAAACTGTAAACAGCCTTTCTAAGACAATATTAAGCGGCAGAGGCTTGAAATATAAACCCAAACCTTAAGGGAGAAAGATGCAAATCCTCACACAATTAAGATGGCTGTGAGGGGCCTGAAATTGGAGGAAGGTACTTTGAGGAAGACTATGGAGGTGTTAAAGGTAATGTTGATCCTCAGACTCCAAACTGGTTTGACATGAGAATTACACAAAAGTTAAATGCAGTATTTCTCAAGTTCCTTCACACTGAGGAACAACTGGCACACCTGAGCTAAAAAGAAATAGTAAGATTTGTATTAGCGTAAGATCCAAGTCTCTCCAGGGGTAGTGCAGGACCGCAGAACAGGACCTAGGAACCTAAGCATCCCAGACAATCTGATGGTTATGCATCAAAACATGTACTCATTCTGCCTGAAAATGGGTCCATTCCACTCCGAGGAAGGCAAGAAGGAACATCACATGTCCTAATTGGAAGGACAGAAAATGGACAGTGAATGGGAAAAAATAACTCTGGCTTTCCAAGGCCCTGGTTTTCAGCTGTAAAGAATCTTCATTATGCAAGTTCTTTTCCACTGAGTTAGCTAGATGAATCTGACTTAATATATCTATTTGGACTTAGGAATTTATCCATTCTTAAAACCCATTTGCACAGATACATTTAAAAAATAACTTTTCAACACTTCTTTCCATTTATATTATGCTACCAAACATGACCAACATGACCACGTAAGAAGAATTCTATGAACTTCTCACTCATCAACCTCTCTACTTTAATGGAAAAAAAGTTTCTCTAAATAGCAAATAAAATAACACATAAAAATACCCATATCACTTTGTATAAAATTACAGTTTTGAAAATAAAATAAATTAGTTTTTATAATCCATAGTACTAATAGCATATATCCATTTATTGGATTAAAATAGACCATACACAGTCTTATGATTTGGAACCTCCTAGACTGTAAGTAACATGGATAATCAGCTTATACACACAAAAGAACTCTTATTCATCATCAGACCAGCAGACCTGCAGAAATCAGGATGCAAATGATTTGCCTGTCTCTGCATCTCATCCAGCCTTTCCGCATCCTGGTCTGTATAAAGAGAAGGAGTGCTCAGCAGGTTGAGAGAGGTAATTCTGACCCTCTGCTCCACTCTTAGGAGACCCTACCTGGAGCATCCAGCTCTGGGATCCTCAGCACAACGAAGACATGAACCTGTTGGAATGGGTCCAGAGGAGTGCCATGAAAATGATCAGAAGGCTGAAGCATGTCTCCTGTAAGGACAAGATGAGAGAGTTGGGGTTGTTCAGTCTGGAGAAGAGAAGGTTGCGGGAACATCTTACTGTGACCTTTCAATAAAAAAGGGGGCTTATGAGAAAGGTGAACAGAGACTTTTTACCAGTACTTGTAGTGACAGGACAAGGGGCAATGGTTTTAAACTGAAAGAGAGTAGATTTAGATTGGACATAAGGAAGAATGTTTTTGCAATTAGCATGGTGAGACATGGAAACAAGTTTCTCAGAGAAGCTGTGGATGCCCATCATTGAAAGTGTTCAAAGTCAAGTTAGACGGGGCTTTGAGGAACCTGATCTAGTGAAAGGTGCCCCTGCCCATGGCAGAGGAGTTGGACTGGATGATCTTGAAAGGTCCCTTCTAACTCAAACCATCCTATGATTCTATGTTAGTTCTTCTAGTGACGATAACCCATGTTTCCTGATCTCTGTAACACTTATGCCAAGTTTTCCTGGTCCAGATCCTGAACTGGTTTACCTGGAGCACCACAGAATCATATTAATGATCAGATTTCACTCAAATGCAAAAAATATACTCAGGTTCTTATTTTTATAGCTAAAATATATTCAGGTTCTTATTTTTATAGCTATCATAACTTGGCTGCAAATCTGACAGACAAGTTTATACTTATTACGGTGTCACATTTTAAGATTTTTTTTTGATGTATATAAGATAACTTCCATGTTTTGACTGTGGTTAAGAGCAAGCTGAAATTTCATCCAGTAAGTGCAAGCGTGTTTTTTTCTCTTAACAAGGGAACAGGCAGCCTTCCTGACCTTGCACTGGTTGAAGACCTGCATGTGGTCAAGAAGCACAGAACAGGTAACACGTACTCCAGAGACTCAAGGGAATCATCTGCCATCTGGTGCTCCCAGGTGGGGAGGAGTGTTACCCCTCCAAAGATGACAGTGATGAAGGAGCACTCACTGGGCTTCTTAGCAGCTCACTGTATTCAGCCACAGCTGCTCCCGCTTGCTCATTAGTTGGTGAGATTCAGCTCTCTCAACAATCCAGCTGGCTGTGTGAGGGCATAATCCTGGAATACAAGCAAGAGTCAAATTGTCCTTGTTATTATTTGCCTTCCTTCAAGCTACTTGTTTCTTCTGCATTTTGGATACTGATGGGAGAGAAGTTCCTGAAAGTGAAAAATGCATCCTTGGAGCACCTGTTTTCTCCAGGCTGTGCAACTTCTGCTTCAGGTGAATGCCAAACTGCTGACGGAGCTGTCTTTATTTGCAATGAAGATGATGAAATCTGTGCAGAAGAAAAAGGACAAACCCAAAAAACTGTAGCAATTTTTCACCCTTTAGCAAGACAGGAATTTTTTCTTTTTTTTTTTCTTCAAACTTATAGGCAAAACTTTCCACACTGTCCTATTAACCAGGGGCTGAATATATTGATGTTTCTTTCCTTTTGTGTTTGGGTTTTTGGGTTTTTTTACAGCCTTTTGGTGATATAATTACTGCAGAGATAGTTAGTTAGTTAGTTAGTTAGTTAGTCAGTCAGTATAAGCCTGCTATTGTTTTAAGTCTAGAATTTAGACTGGGTAGGGACCATGTGTAGGAAGGTGCCTTATGCAAAATAAAAGACAATAAGAATTATAACACTGCAACAGCCTAATACAGAAGTTTGCCCATCTGTCTTAGCAAGTCCAAAGGACAGTAGGCGCAAGACTTCCCATGACAATGAAAGGAACAAAGAAAATTATTTAAGTAGAAAGAAACAAAGGAGAAAGCTTTAGAAAATCAAGAATACCTGGCATGTGAAGCAATCATTTCAAACAAAGTAAACATCAAACAAATGACAAATTGATCACCGAGCCAATCTTCAGTTATTATAACTATTGCAAAACACAGTAATATTTTTTGGATAAGTACAGTGGAACTAATACGTTTTGTAATGGAGATATTTTATGCTTTCCCTGAAGAGGCATCAAGTGAGTAATAATATTTGTACTGCATTTAGTGGTGATTTCAGTTCTAAAGGAAAATGTTGTTTCATTGTAAACAGGTTAATAAGACTGTGCATACAAGGTGGTTTTATGTTTAGATTATATATAATATTAGAGCCATGATGTTGGTGTAAACCCTTCAGTTTCCAGACAGTTTGGGAGAAGATGTGTTTGGAAATCAAATATTTCACAAGGCAGGTTTAAACAGACTCTGTTAGCTGCAATTTGGTAATGAGACCTACCCAGAGGGACACATACTTGTCTGTGTTGGATTCCCAGTGAAACACAGGATTGGTTCAGGTAACATCTAACAGAAGAATGACGGTTTCAAAAGAGTGCTCACAAAGACAGGTATTACCTTAACAGACAAAATAACTGAGTCGAACAAAAGAGACAAACTCTCCAGTATACTAGCTGTCAGTTACAAAAAGTAAAAGCAGCAAACTTCAGTCTAAACAAAGGTTTGGAATAACTGTTTAAAGTTCAAGGTACTGATGCTAATAAATTTAACAGATTAAAAGAAATTAAACTATCCAGAATGCCAGTGATTTCAAGTTTGAACTTTGTCTAAAAATTGTTGTATTGATTCCAGACCAGAGGAAGGAGTCTAGCTGCACAGTTCATCCATTTTTTCCTAGCTCTTTCAAATGGACCTTCTCCTTGTTCTTTCATGGTTAGAGAAAGATTTGCTACTAAAACATCAGCTCTCCTAAGCAAGCACTTTCCCCTTTTAACTATTTATGTAAGGATGGCTATTGCACTTCACTAGATTCATAATCAAAATCAGATTGACCATGTTGCAAAAAGCTGAGCATTTGTAAGCCATAGTAAGAGCCCAGGAACCAAAGCCACTGCTTTATCAGGCTGTCTTATGCTCCTTCCTGTCTCAATGGCATTCTCATCTTTCTGCTTTTAACGGAACATAAAATTGTTTGTCTAGCACAAATAAAATTAAGATCTAAACCTTAGAATGAGACAACAACCTTGCATTTTAGTTTGCCTAAAATAGACACACTTTATGGCAATTTCCATCATTTCCTGTGCTGTCTGCTTTAAAAAAAAAAAAAAAAAAAAAAAAAAAAAGAAAAATAAATCTTTTACATATGGTCATCAAAATAATTTTGATTTGTCATAGAATGATAGACTAACTCCAATAAATTTGTCTAATTCTTAAATAGTTTGTTTGCTCTGATCTTTAAAACAGTAATCAGCATGCTAGCCTTGCAGAAGGACATCGTAGGCCTCGGCTAGTGCCAGGGAGTGCTGAGTGTGCTTCAGACATCTGAATTCATGGAGCTCACTTGTTAAGAGCGCAGTGTTTTACCAAACATCCCCAGAGCCTGCATTAGTTCCCATAGACAGCAGAAGTTCAGAGGAAATGGCTTGTGCTCTTTCTCACCCATTTATCTTTGCACACTGAGATCCCCTGAGAAGAGTTATAATGTTCTTTCCTTCAATTTAAGCTAAGAGACTGAGTGTAGACCTGCTACATCAACTGAATA